>OW026521.1:7628246-8153246 GCA_932274085.1 Protocalliphora azurea | reverse complement strand
TATACACTTTTTTACATTACACAAACTTTTGCTGAAGTATTATAAAAATACCTTCGATTTTCATTTTTATTTAAATTGCTGCCAATTTCCGCATAATTTTTTTATTATTTTATATAAAAACCTACCTTTTTGTAAATTTATTTTTGCATTATGTAACTAACAATTTAAGTTCGTTTTTATTAAAATCGAGGACTTATTTGCGAAAGTTAAAAAAACATGAGAAAAAAAATTACAAATATTTCTTGCAATTTTGCAGAAAAAATTCATATAATGTAAACAAATGTATATATATTTGATTTGTCTTTTATCTAAAACTGTTAAAAAATCAAATTTGGTAAAAAAAAAAAATATTTTTTATTTTATTCCGTCACGTGCAGTTTAAAATAAATCATACATGTTTAAATACATCTTTTAATTTCCGCTTTTATTTCACTGCATAGTTTTAGAATTCAATATGGAATATTTAATGTCTTTAATCGAATTTAATACTCTTTAATACAATATTCGATTTTAAAAGTTCATTCGCTTTATTTGGTACATTACAGTTTGAAGGATATGACCTATTTTTATTATTACGTGCGTATTTGTTGATTACAAAATCAACGATGAATATTTTGTTTTAAATATTAATAAGTTTTTTGCTTTTGTTGCAGTAATAAAATAATAATATTTAAATGTTAATTATTTAAAATTAAATCATTTAAAATCAAACATTAAGTGAAATGTATTTATAAACACTAGAATTTTGGTCTTAATATAGCCATAAAGTGTATAAATAATATAGTATATAAATGTATACACACTGTGTAAGTTTAAGTATGTATGTATGTACGTATGTGTATATATATTTAATATATGTATGTGTATATTATATTTGTTTTTGTTTTATTTTTTCAAGGTTACCTGAGATTGCATTCTATTCCACAAATGTAGGTTGTCAACCTTGGTCCTAGAGAATTTATCCAAAAACTCAACAAATGAATCATCTATATAGATTTCCACAGATGATGGTAAATGTTCCCTCATGGCTAAAGACCAGCCACATAATAAGAACTGTATTAAAATGTTGATAACCAGAAAGGTGGCAAACTTTTTTTTTTTTTTTTTTTTTTTTTTTGAAGGAAAAAAGAAGAAATTGTGTTAGTAATTATAAAATATTTAAAATTATGCAAAATAGCTCTAAGCAAAATTTCAATTATTCGTTTGAAATAAAATAAAAATATGTTTTTAAGCCATAGACAATGAAGAAGGTCTTTTCAGTTTGTTAAAAGCTTTTTGCAATATAATTAAATATTTATTTATTTGTTTAATTATTTATTTATTTTTATACTTACCATACCCAAAAGACAACGTTTCTTTTGGTTTGTTGCCTGACAACCTATCCAGCAGAGAATGAAGGTACCAGGACCTAAACACAATAACAAAGCTGCAGGTGCCCAGAGCCTATTTTGTACTACGCCATAATGACCCGAATGTCCCCATAATAGAGATGTTCCCAAAAAGATTTGAGCGCATCCTGTTACCTATTTTCAAGCACACACACAGACACCAAAATATTATTTAAAAGAAAATTAAAATATATACTATTTAGTTGCTAATTTTAAAATAAATTTAAAAGTTTTATTGATGTTTCCATAGAGTTTTTCATTGTTTGTGTTAGAAAATGCCATTTAAGGTCATTTGCCTATATTTTTTTAAACAAAGATGTGTATCATATTTTGCTCTATGTTTGTTTGACATCCATACCCTATATTACAATTACAATCGAACTCATTCTCTCATGGACACACATTCATACATTCCAGCACATTATTGTTTATTTATTTTCATGATGCATATTGTAGGTTTGTTGGTACGTTTTTGTGCAAATCTCTTTTTATGTGTGAATGAATGTGTACTATATAAATACTCAATCCCAAAAACACACATCCTTACATTGTTTTTTTTTTTTTTTTTTTTTTAATTATGTAGTATGTATGTTGGTATGTTGCGCAACCATGTTTTTCTCATTATTTACTCTCATATATCTTTGATTTATTTTATATTTTCAATAATTTCAACAAGATTTAATTGATTTCAAAGGAAAAATGATTAATAATACATACCGCCAGCAGGACAATATAACAATAAACCATATATTTAAAACATTTTATGCGTTTAGTTAAAGCCATTTCATTAGTTTAAATATTTAAAATAGCAAGTTTTTATGTGTTGGTCTTGATTTATTTATTTTTTTCTTTATTAATTATTCTCCCTCCCCTTTTATTGGGTTGGTTGTTTAATTAATTTGTGGTTGTTTTGTTTATTTATATTTATTATTTAATTATTTATATTATTTGCTTTTTGTTCCAATTAAATTTCACTTTTATTTTTTCTTCCTTTCGATTTAACTTTCGTGTCTTATCCTTGTTGTTCACATAATGCATTCAATTTGACTGACTGAATGACTGACGAATGACTTGCCTAATAAATAATGTTTACAATTACAACTTTTTCTTAACACTTAAACAACATTGTGCAGAATAAAAATTCCTTTTTTTGGGAAAAAAGTTTTTTTGTTGCAGTTGAATTTGAAAATTAAATTATAAAAACAATTCAATTGAACCAAGTAATAAAAATTATAAGAAATATCAGTTGTGGTAATCAGTAACCAGACTTTTTCTTACATGGCATTGTTATACTTGTTTCAATTTGAACAGTAAACACATTATCTATAACCATATTTACGCAAATGAAATCCATACATGGTTGTTATTGTCACAAAGGATTTGTAAGTTTGGGATATTATCCCATTACAATCGAATCGATCATAAATGACAGATGAAATATAGTTTTCAAATATTTCAAAATTGTTTTCAATTAAATCTATGTATTTCAAATTTTCTCCTCCTTTGATAACGTAAATTATATACAAATCTGTTACAATTGATAAAAAATTGCATATTCTTTATATTATTATATTCTTCTTTTATTTATCTTATAGTTTCAATTTTAAGACAATATGTGAAATTACAAAAAATATTTAACTAATTTAACAAAAATTACATATGTAAAATTTTAAAATTTGATTATTTGTAAATGTTTGTATGTGTAATAGTATCGAGATTTATATATAAAACTAAATTTATATATATAAAACTAAATTTAAATTTCTAGGCTCCCCAGCCACAGAAAATATTAAAAATACAAAAAAAAAAACAAATCTCATTAGTAGGAAAAAAAATATATATATCCTAAGTAATATCCTTTGTAACAACGATTTTTTAACAATTTTTTTTTTCAAATTCTCAAAAATATGACCGATATGTTTCCAACTAATAACAATAAATACATTTAATTTTTTATTAAATTCATTAATATATACCAATTCACAAAATGTTCTCAAAATTATAAAATATCCTGCAACTTTTTTATTATTTCTTACAAAAATAATCTGTAAACTACTACAATTTAAATGAGTTGTAAATAAACTATATAAAATTATGACTTATTTATATAAATCCTATTTCTTATAATTATTCCTTGATAAGATATTCATTTAATTATTAATATTTATAACAATATTAAAATATAGCTATAATCTATTACCGTAGAAATGTGTAAACCCAGTAAATTTGACAAACACGTGTTGAGACAAAATTTTAGTACAATAATTTGGTTGGGTTATATCAACTCTGTCAACTACATCTAACTTCGCTTCATACATTTCTTTCTTTTTCTTTCTTCCGGCCAAAGAAGACAATATCAAAATGGTGCGTTTTGTTAAAAAAAATTGTGATAAGATTGGAAAAAATTGCTAAATAGTAAACAAAGTATTAATAGTTTTATGATTAAATTATTGCTTATACAATTAAATATTTATTGTAAAGTTACCTAATAATTGTTTGTAATAATATGTGTGTGTTAATTGGACTTGTGTTTTACAATTTAAGACTAAGAAACGCCGTAATGGAGGACGTTGCAAGCACAACAGAGGACACGTTAAAGCTGTCCGTTGCACCAACTGTGCCAGATGTGTGCCCAAAGATAAGGCCATCAAAAAGTTCGTAATCCGTAACATTGTCGAAGCTGCTGCTGTCCGTGATATCTCAGAAGCTTCAATTTGGGATTGTAAGTCAACAATCTGAATTCATTAAATAGTTTTTCCAGTTAATTATTTGTTTTTCATTACAGCTTACATTCTACCTAAATTATATGCCAAGTTGCACTACTGTGTATCCTGCGCTATCCACTCTAAGGTCGTAAGAAACAGATCAAAGGAAGCTCGTCGTATTCGTACTCCTCCAGTCAGAACTTTCCCCAAGGATATGCAACGCAACCAAGCAAGAAAGTAAATGTAGAAGTACTTTGAGCATATTAAACAATAAATGCTAAAATTTAAAAAAAAATGTGCAATTTGTGGGATGAGTGTTTTCCTTTGGATTATTTTTAATTGAACTTTTGTTTCATATAAAATTTTAGTTATAATGCTAATTGACTATTGGCTCTAAAGCTTTATATCAACATACAATGACAATTATTGACCCCACTATAATTATTTATCAACAACATCAAGTCCGTAAAGAACACTTAAAAACTGCATATTTTTGTGAATTGTCCCTCGTTAATGAACTTGTTTAAAAAGTGATTTTTTTTTCCTTTACAATGAAATTTGTAATTTATTTTTTTGAGAATTCATTACTTTTTCTGAAAAGAAATTTTTATAATAAGTCCATGATACAACTATCATTGAACTTTTTTAAAATTTGTTATTTTTAAGAAAAAGTTTGTGAGATTAATACTTGTGTTAAATTCATATGCCCAAAAACTCGAAATTCATATTTTGACATTTATAATCTATTACTGGAAGATCAAATAATATCTTAAACTTAAATATTTCTATTGGGTAACATAGTGTCTACATTAGAAATTTTTTATTAAGACAAACGTCAAACAACGCGAATTTGTGGAAGGTGGCAACAGTTGCACAAAAACAACAATATGGCGTATTTATTATTGTTTTTTATATATGCAGTTTGACAACTGTAACAATCAAAATAATAATCAGCTGTTTAACTAAGGTTACCTTGTACATATTCGCACTGATTTTGACGTTTGTTTTGATATAAATTTGCCTAATGTTGACACTAGGTAAACATTTTTTTCAAGAGAACAATAAATTAGCATTTAAACAGGTTTAAAAACGACAAAAGTCGCTTAATTATTACAACAGTATGGTAGCTTGGAACATTGTTTTCAAAAAGTAGCTCTATATCTATGCGACCCTTTTCTTTTAAAAGTAGATTTTTAAATTTTGGAATTGACTGTTTTCGACTATGTGGCAACAAGAAAGTCGATTTCTTGACAATTTTCTGACCAAAAAGTAGATTTGATGAAACTAGTTTGTTTACACTGTTACAGGGTAATGTAAATAAACAATTTGTAAGAAAATATTTCTGTTTCAAAAAATTATATTTCTAACATAGTATCTACATTGGACAATTTTTTATCAAGACAAACGTTAAACTTAACGTGAATTTGTAGAAGGTGGCAACAGTTGCACAAAAACAACAATATGGCGTATTCATTATTGTTATTGTTACAGTTTGACAACTGTAACAACCAAAATAGTAATCAGCTGTTTAATTAAGTTTACCTTGTATATATTCGCACTGATTTTGACGTTTGTTTTGATAAAACATAGATAATTTTTTATCAAGACAAACGTCAAAATTAACGCGAATATATGGAAGATGGTAACAATTGCAGACAATTGTGCGAACAACGACAAGAAGAAAACATGAACAACTTTGGTCAACACCATGGCAAAATAAAACAGATGGCAGAAGTTTTACAAAAACAACAATACGGCGAATTCATAAATTTTTTATACATTCAATTTGACATTTGAGCGGGTAAGCAAAAATTGTGCTTATATGAACTTTGACAGTTCGAAGTACTAAAAAAATAATCAGCCGGTAAATTGAGGTCACCTGTTTGAATTCACCTTGGCCCACACTATCCAAATGCATGTGCGAAAAAAATTTTGTTCAATATGCTAACAAGAAAAAGGCTAGTGTAGACAATGCTATAAGAAGCTAACGACAACTCTACAACAACTACAACACCAAAAAAATTCTTATATTTTGTTTTTGCATTGAAATCTCGTATGTCAACTTTAATTTTGACATTTCACATGTTTCTTTACAAAAAACAAAAACACATTTGACATTTGTTTGTAAACAAACATGTGAAAAGTCAAAATTAAAGTTGACATAACCTTGTGTCAACATTAGGCAAATTTATATCATAACAAACGTCAAAATCAGTGCGAATATATACAAGGTTACCTTAGTTAAACAGTTGATTATTATTTTGGTTGTTACAGTTGTCAAACGGCATATATAAAAAACAATAATGAATACGCCATATTGTTGTTTTTGTGCAACTATTGCCACCTTCCACAAATTCGCGTTAAGTTTAACGTCTGTCTTGATAAAAAAAATCTCTAATATAGACACTATGTAAGAGATTTTAATGCAAAAACAAAACTCATGGAGTTTTTTTTTTTGATGTAGTTGTTGTAGGGTTGTCGTTATCTTCTTGTACTATGGTCACTGACAAGTGTCGTTGAATTTGTTGGAACTTTCATTGGGTACCGATTACTTAATGTATCTACATTTCCATACGATACAATTTTATTTTCAACCAGTGGTGCTAACTCCTAGCGTTAAAAACACGGTCAAATTAAACATTAAGAAATGAAATAAGAAAACATTATCTTGTTGTTTCTCTTGCAAATTCCAAAATTGTGCTTCACATGTTTAGACATTTTTAAAAACTACTAAATTTTTAGAAACGGCATAACAAAAAAATTTTAATTATGTATAATTTATGTGGGTTTTAGTTTTAGTCTAAAAAATATATTTTACGCATGTTGGGACAACTAAAAAGTCCATGTTGACATCACTTTTTTAACACAATGCGAAAATAGCTAATGTAGCAATAATATGCTATATAGTATTTTCTTTTCCATAATTTTTTTCTTTTGCAAAATTAAGGAAAATTTTTGAATTTGTGCTAATTTCACTATTGTAAACAAGTGCGGGCACCATGTCTGTGCATTATAAATTTAAAAGTACTTTGGATTATGACACCATAACTTTCGATGGCCTGCATATATCTGTGGCGGACCTGAAAAAAGCCATTCTGCAACAGAAGCGTCTAAGTAAAATTACGGATTTCGATTTGCAAATCATAAATGCCCAAACTAAGGAAGGTAATAAAAAATTATTGGTGTCGTGGCAGTTTTATGTAATGTTTTTATTCAATCAAAATTTGTTTATTATTACTTTTTTTTGTCTTAGAATATCAACACGAGACAAGTTTAATACCTAAAAATACCTCATTGATAATATCGCGTGTGCCGGTGGCCAATCAAGCTAAAAAGTCTTGGGATGCAACCACTAGACCAGTGCAACCAAGAGTACACTCCAAAGTGGAAGCGGCAGATTTTGATTTATCGAAAATGGAAGGTAGCGAGGAGGATAAAATCCAGGCCATGATGTTACAAAGTACCGCAGAGTATGACCCCAAAAGGTAAGTGTTTTTTTATATTGAGGGAAAGGGAAGAGTTTTAGGTTAAATTACATATGTATTCGTCTAAAGCTACCAGAAAATTAGAGGCTACTCGCAAACTGGCGAGGTTCCCTCAACTTATCGTTGCAATAAATGCAAGAAAGGTGGCCACTGGATTAAAAATTGTCCTTTCATTATTAGTAAGGAGCATACCGTGGAAAAGAGAACGACAGGAATACCCAAATCCTTTAGAGACAAAGATGATAGGTAATTGTGAATTTCAATAACTTTAATAACAACTCATAAATACATTGTATACATTAGGACCTTGATGATTGAAAGCCAAGAACCGGTGGTAGAAGAGGATAAGAAACAGGAAATACCCGAGGATTTAATCTGTAGCATTTGTAACGATTTGTTCGTTGATGCCGTTATGATACCATGTTGCGGCAGTTCTTTTTGCGATGATTGTAAGTTCACAAATACATTTTTATTTTCTCAATATTAAATCACTTCCAACTTGCAAAGGTGTTCGCACGGCATTACTCGAATCTGAGGATAACGAGTGCCCAGATTGCAAAGAAAAAGGTAGTTCACCGGGATCTTTAATACCCAATAGATTTTTAAGAAATTCTGTTAATGCTTTTAAAAATCGTACGGGTTACAAGGCCAGTAGTCAGATGAAAAAGGGTAATTGGATAATCAAACACTTTCCTAAGTTAATAAAATAAACATAAAATTTATATTTTTCAGAATTAAATCACCAAACTAAGGAAGCTACTGAGGGCAAACTATCAGAGAATATGTCAGATAGAGAAGCAGAAAAAGAGCTGGCCCTTACGAAGACGGAAACTGAGAAGTTGGAAACGGAAGAGAAAGCTGGAGAAATAGAGAGTAAAGAAAAGGAAGATGTCGATGCGAAACCTTTACAAACATTGGAAAAACAACAAACAGAGGAAGAGCCAACTGCTGATTTGGATGTGGAAAACATTGAAATAAAACATAAAACTGCAAATGTTATAAATAGTCCGACTCATGAAGATTCTGATTATGAAGACAATATTGTTGTTACAGTACCATCAGCTTCGGATACACGCACTGAAAAATACCTCAGCCGACGTCATGGTTCTTCACATCCTAAACCGCCGGGTATTGAGCAAAGTTCGCCAAAAACTAAACATCAGGTATTTACTTTCTACACAAGTAAATATTTCATTTGCAAAAAAAAAAATTAGATTTTTATGAATATTATTTTTACATTATTATTATTATTATTATTATTATTATTATTATTATCATTATTATTATTATTATTATTATTATTATTATTATTATTATTATTATTACTATTATTATTATTATTATTATTATTATTATTATTACTATTATTATTATTATTATTATTGTTATTATTATTATTATTATTTTCACTATGTTGTTTTACTCAAAATTTCTAGGTCTCTCCTTACCATCAAGAAAGTAACTCTCATAGATCCAGTGAAACCTCTAGTCATTCTGTCAAAGAATGGGAACATTCATCGCGAGAAAAAGTCCGCGAACACCACCACGACAATGCCAATAATGATCATTATATGTATGAAAAGGGGAGCAGCAGAACTATGTCATCATCTAAATCAATAGATAATGTACAACCACCCGGAGCTAATCCGGTTCCAGTTCCTCTATATCCTTCACACCAACCATATGATATGCAACAGCCGCAACAACAACGACCAATAAGACCCATGAATATGCACCCGGGATTTCATAATCATATGCATCGACCGCCGCTGTATCCTCATCCAAATATGCCTCCTCATCCACATGCACCACATCAAATGCGTTTACCTATGCCGCCTATAAATTCATACGATCCAGCTTATAATCCAATTGGCAATGTGGCACCAGGGTAAGTGAGCTTCTTCTTCCTTTGTTTGTAGAACAGATTGATTTTCTTTGAAAAACTCTTTCCGGCCAATACGCAAAACAGCCATCATATTTATTATATTAATATATATATATTAATGATTAAATGTATGTATATGGCTATAAATTCAAAATAGTCTAAATATGGAGTTGTTAGACTATGATTAAAAAAAGTGTCAGTGAATTTATGTTTCAAATGAAAAATATTGTATTTTTTTAACATTTTGACCTTAATTAATGTACACTGTATATATGCAGTATTCCACCAATCTCTTGATATCACTCAATTAATACACATATAATTTAATAATGTATATTACTGTGCAAAATAAAAATATTTTTCGTTTTTGTTTGCTTTTGGTCTCTATTGAGCATAACAAAAGAAAAAAACTTCTTGAATGATTTATTAGCCATCTCATAATCTATAGTTCACTATTGCTACTGAACGACTTATGACATAAAAATCTGTAGTGTCGACTCTAAAGTGCTGAATGATAGAAATATATACATACATAAGGGTATTATATAATTCGACTTTCTTGTTGTCAAATAGTCGGAAAAAGTAGAAAAGTCGAAAATAGTCGGAAAAAGTCGAAAGTTAAAAATAATTAATAATTTTTCATTCTGTGTAATAACGGATAATAGCCTACATTGACAGAATATACATTTTATTTAAAATCAGAGACGGTAACTGCCATAATTTTTTTTTATAAAAGTCAGAGGAGCAAATAACATATTTTTTAAGTAATATAAAAAAAAAATCGTCAAAATAAAAAATATAAAAAAAACTGCTTTTTTATATCTTTTTTCTTTTTTCGTTTTGCATTATTATTGAGGAATCATTATAATCATTGGAAACTATAATACAATTATAATTATAAGAATAATTAATGTTTGTGTATTCATTTAAGCATTTTTAATTAGTACAAATTAATATCGCTCATTTGCTGCAACAATATAAAAACTTAAAAAACGCAGACTTCGAGTTAGCATCACTAATGCATAGTAAATAATGTTTTTATTAACTAACAAAGTCTTGTATATGAATTTGGTCCAAATTTAAATTTTTGTCAAATTTTGGTTTTTTGGTGAAATTTTTGACTTTTGGTAAAACTGAGCAAAGGGAAAAAATAAAGGAAACATTTTAGCCAAAAAAGAAAATGGCTTAAGAGAAAACTTTTGCATGTTTTGCACCCTATAGAATTTTTTACATAATTTCCCATTAGTGAAATTTTCCTTTTGCTGTCACATATATCTAATAAATTGAAAGAAATTTTGTAATTTTCTGATACAATATTCAAAGCTAATACTTTTGAATATTTTTAAGTGCAAATAGTTTTTAGCAATTGCTAATAAAAGTAAAGTTATTTTTAGCATGAATAAAAGGCTATTTAAAATTTGGCAAAAAAAAAAAAATATTTTAAGTGCATATTTTTTAATTTTAAGGGAATATTTTTCGTTTTTTAGAGCATTTTTTATGTGCAAACTTTATGTACATACAACACTTTTTTAGAGCATATTTTTGGTTGCCCCGGTTATTACAGTTACTCAGAGTTTTATTCACCCACTCAACTTTAAGAATTTTAAGAGAGACAGAGAGAGAGAAAAAAAGTTGAAAAGTTTGAATAAATAAATAAAATAATATAAATAAAAATACAAAATTGCTGAAAGGTATTAATTTACTTTACAGATTACAATTGGCTCAGTCAGTATTTGATTTGGACTACTAACATTTTTTATTAGATTATTAACAAGCGGGTCGGATCTTCTGGAAAATATTGTATACCAAAAATAAATTTTATTTAGAATAAACTTTTTTATTTCAATACAATAGTTTCAATACATGTAAAATCTAGTTCTTCTAATAAAACAAGTTGTCTTATTTGATCAAGTTTTATATCCGAAATATTAAACATTGAACCCTTATCACCAGCATATTCGCAGTATAAATGTTATTCACCTTAAAAACAAGATTCTATGAATACTTTTTCAACTTTAGTATTTTTTAATTAAAGATTTATTTTGCACATGAAATATGTCATCTATATAAAAATATCATTAACTGGATAGACAACAGAGACATAAGTGGAACACTGTATTCTGTCAACATACGTAGTTTAAAAAAAAGAAAAAAACAGACATAAAAATTTTGTTTGTAAGAAAAGGAAAATCTAAATATTCTGTGATAACCAATTAACTTTTAAGCTAATCTAATATTATTTAAACAACATACATATGTATATCTGCGCATAAATACGCATACATATAGAAATGTATGTAAGTTTCGTAGTAATAATATATTAAGTCAAGATCCAAAGCATTTACATCAACATCAATTCTAATAAGAGTTTTATTTAAGCTTTGCTAATAAAATATTAAATTGTTTATCATTGTCTTTATATTGAAACATATCAAACATCAATGAAAAACTAAAAAAATAATAATATTAATAAAAAATATCTAATTGAATTGTAATTATTTGTTATTGATCAAACCGATTAGAGAAATTAAGTTATTGTACATAAATCATATACAATGTATACATACATGCAAATATAATAGTTTACCCAAGGGATGGTTACCTGTTTGGAACGTTCTGGGTCTACAACTTTGCGCTCTACTTTAATGATGGTACTTTGGTAAACAATTTTGTGAAAGTGTTGCGGTAAGTTCTGGCTGATTTGAGAAGAAAATATGAACGATTTTTTAACACTGTAAGTTGAATGATCTGATGATGATGACGATGATGATGGGTTTAGCTTGGAACCTAGTTAAACTATGGACTCGTGCTTTTTTATTTTTTTAGATAATATTTAGTTGGGCTAAATATACGTATGTTTTTTTGTTTTCTCTTTGTTTCATTCACAGTTATCAACGTTTTCCCTCAGCTATGCCGAATCGCTTTAATTATCCTATTAGAGAGTCGGAAAATCCAAATCCAATGCGTCCATTTAATAATATAGCATCTGTCTATGAAGAAGTAGCTGCTAAAGTGGGTGTAGGGTGAGCGATGTTACTTTTTTAAACATTTAAAAGGAAACTTATATTTTTATTTTTTAAAAGGATAATTGACGATCCCCTGGAAGCTTTCAATCGCATTATGAAGGAAAAGGAAAAAAAGAAAGATGAACGCCGTTCTCCCGATCGACGCAGAAGATCTAAAGAACGCCATATAAGGGGTAATTTTCGTACATCTCCCTATAACAATCGCACAAAAGATCATGGCTATCACGATAAAAGAGGCCGTTCGCGGGAAAGAGACAATGATCGCAGATGGCCTCGATATGGCAAAACCATAGACAAGGAAAGAGATCGTGAACGTGAAAGAGACAGGGATAGAGAGAGAGACCGAGACCGAGACCGAGAGCGTGAAAAAGATCAGAGCTACAGGACAAGACGTTCAAAATCTTTAGATAGAAGTTCAAGGTTAATAGTTGGCAAAACTTTAAGTACTTTATATACAAGTTTTATTATTTTTTTCAGATCTAGATCTCATTCTCCTCCTAACAAAAGGTATAGATCACCACAAGGCTCAAAACCTCATGGTGCTCATGAGAAGTAAGTATACAAATCTTTGAAGAACTTGCATAGAGTTTAAGAGAATATGTTGTAATTTGAATTTATGTGTATTTAGACATCAACATCACTACCATCAGAAATTTAGAATGGACGAACAACAACATTTACAAGAAGAAAATTTTGAAAGGTGAATTTATTTTTAAAAGATTTTAATTTTACTTTTCTTTTTATTTATTGAACTACAATTTCAGACAAAAAAGAGATTCTGCTAGGTCATTGGCAAACTCTTCAAAACCTATGGATCCTAGAGGTGGAAGTAGGCAACATATTGACCATGATGACAGAAATATGGATCTACGGTAAGTTTAATTATTAATTTTTTTATTTAATTTGCCTGAAAGTCTATTGTTTCCGAACAATGTTTTTTTAAGGAGACCGCCCTATAACATGAACGATGAAAATTCAGAACCGCCACCACCAGGTTTCGAAATACAATCATCACGTAATCCATTCCATACAAATAATACTTGTTCGCCAACGGCCGCTAACCGTGACAGGGATCGACCGCTTCGTAACAACACTCCAGATCTCTATGAGAAATGTGTTTCACAGGATATGGAAGAAAACAAAATGTATAATATTGGAAGTGCTGGTAGCAAAACAGATCAAAGATCAAGAAGCAGATCCCCAACTCGTTCAAGATCTCGTTCACGATCAAGTTTAAGATTAGGAGTTGAGAAGCGTCGAAAGATTCACAGAAGTACGACGCCAAAAGGTAAGCCAAGTGATGGACATACTAAACGAGACAAAGACCCGTCTTTGACCATTAGAAGTCACTCCCATAGTAAACGTAAAAGCGAAGAGCGTTATAGTAAAAAGGACAAGGAGCTAAATGATCACGATTCAAAGCGACGCAGTATGACTCCGCCCCGACAAAAAGATATGCTAAGTGACCAACATCATACATCCTCAGAGACCGACCACAAAGAAAAGTCAGAAAGTAAAAAGTCTGATAAAAAGTTGAAGGAGCGAAAAAAGAAACGCCGAGAGAAGAGTGAACGTAAAAAAGTTAAAAAGGAAAAGAAATCTAAGAAGGAACGTCACCGACTTAAGTCGGAGGAAAAGGAAGGAAATAATACCAACAAAGAGGAGGAAAATGATGAACTCAATACAAGCACTAATAGTAATGAAAATGAACAAGTAGAAGAAGACAAATTAGAAAAAGAATTTACTAAGAATCTACAAAAAGAGGAGTTGGAAGAAGAAGATGGCGAATATCACAGTATGGAAAAGGATTTGGGTAACAATTCAACACCAAAAACTGAACAAAACGGATCACTTGCAGCTCAGCAGCAAAGTGAAAGCACTCTCAAGCAGCAGCAACAAACGTCTGAACATGTGGAAAAAACGCCCACATCAGCAGATATTAAGTGCTTCGATGCTGTTCTTGATATACACGAGTATGAAACTGATTTCGATGATAACAGTTTTAAATTGCAAGAAAACAACACCAACAAGCTGCTACCCGAGGCTTCAAAATGGGAACTAGAGGAACAGATTGGCGCGATACCATATATTAATGAAACCAAACAAGAGGGTGTTCAAAACCAGAATCACACAGATAATAATAATAAGGTGACAAATGATGTTATTGTGCGAGCCGAAAAAGCCATTTTTGCCCGAGCCATTAACGCCATAAGACCTTTGGAAGTGCGTAAAAAATCAACTTCAAAAGAGAGATCAACCTCAAAATGCTACAGCGATGAGCACGAGAGCATCAGAAATATACAAATAACTTTGCCTGTAAATATCAATAAAGATCGATCGATCGAGGTAAAATCCGAGAACAATGAAAACAAAAAGAAGTCAATTAAGGACCGTTTGGGCAGTAAGGTTAGCCAACCCATTTATTCACAGCTTGGTGATAACCGCAGAGATTTAGATCATACATACAAATCAAGTTATGAACGTGATGCAGACAGTGATCGCGATAGAGATCGAAGAAAGAAGAGTAGTTCGGATAATAAAGTAGGCAGCAGCAAGAAAATTGAAAGTGACAAAAATTATCGGGATCGAAGTGAACGTCATGGCAAAGACAGGGACACAGAGAGAAGTTATGATAAGGAAAAAACCAGAGAAAAAGATAGAGATAAGGAAAAGGAGAGGGAAAGAGAGCGTGAGAGAGAAAAAGATAAGGATCGAGACAGAGAACGCGGCAAAGATAAAGAACGCTCAAGGCATAGAGAAAAAGATATTGAAGAAAAGAATAGAGATAGAGACCATGATAAGGACAAAAATCGTGAACGTAATAGAGACCGACACACTAATGAAACCGATAATGAACACAGTCGATACCATAGCAAATGTAGGGATCACAAAACTTCGAAATCTGATAAATCACATCATAGCTCTGAGCGTGAGCAACGCGAACATGAACACATTTCACGCAAACGTCATCAATCCAAGTCTCCCTCTGCTGGCTACAGAAAACGAAGTCCTTCCTCCTCAAATTCCGATTCTGACGATGAAGAACGCAAGCGCAAACATGCTAAATCTGATAAAAAGTCCCGTAAACGTTCAGAATCCCCAGACAGCGATAGTTGCAAGAAATCAAGCAAAAAGAAAAATAAATCCGATAAAAAGAAGAAAAAGAAAAGCAAGAAATAATATAAAGGAATGAATAATAGGAGCAATTAAATGTAAAAAAAAACGGAACAACAGACATACATGCACCAATTTAAATGCTTATTTGCAGCATTTACATTAAAAAAAACACACACACACACTACTACATTAACATACAAATGAAATTTATATAGTATATACACATATATATATATATATATACATAATTAATTAATTATATATTTAATTTACATATTAAGGAAATTTAATTTTCTTTTTAATAAAATCTTAACTAATGAGAAAATTTTCCGCAAAATTTAATAACAATTTATGTTTTTTAATTGTATTTTAAGTTAGAGATATCATTTCTTTTTCTACTGTCTTTTTATTGAATAAACCACGAAATATTTCATAATGTAATGTACATATATATAAATAATAAATAATTATATAAATTAATTAATATAATAATAGAATTATACATAAGTATGAAGTATATTATCCTCTGGCTGTTTCAAGGGGATTGATGATATTGGTTTCTGAAATAAAAATTAACGAACCAAAATAATTCTTATTATTATTATATCTTATTATTTTATACAAATTGCATTGCATATGTATTTATAGCATGTTGTATAAAAAATGCTTTGGTAACAAACAAAATTTTGGTATTAATTTCATTAAATTGAAGATAAAGAAACACAAATTGACCACCCGACTTATAATACTTTGCTTTTTCACTTTAATAATAAGCTTTTTTCAATACAAATATTAAAAAAATGCATATCCTCTATTATATATGGAATAAAACCATATACCGGGAAGTTATTTGTAATATGATTTGAAATAAATATTTGTTTGCGACCAAATCATTTCGTTTACAATCATTATACACTTTAAAATCTTACAATCTTTTCAGTTTGTATTATTTTGTTTGAAGTTTCATATCCTTTGATAGTAAGGCAATCCTCTAAAAAAAATAAAATTCCAACTAAAAATGACAAACTTCCCAATATCAAAGCATTGATTCTGATATCATTTGGTACATATTCTACCGAATAGAATACCATAATACCTATACAATAAATATAAATAAATTTCTTTGAAACTATTTTTTTACATCCAATTTGCTATAACACTGACCTTGTATTAAAAATATAATGACACCGAAACGCAAGAAGAATGTATCAGTTGTAGTAGAATTTTTCTTGAAATTTATTAATCTAGAAATTTGTTAAACAATTTGTTAAGGGAAACTTTTTGTTTTGCTTTAAGCCAAGCCTACATACCTGTCCATTAAACAAACCGCAATTATAAAGGTGTAGCCAGCATAAGTAAAAATACTAAAGTCATTGCCCTCCGGTGACCATGTAACATTTTGCAAAAGATTCCATTCATTAGAAGTTTTTTGATTTATTTTCGAAATCATATGAGCTTTATTGTCTGTAATTTTTTTAAATATTACCGCGCCTATGCATACGATCTTCAAGAAAATAATTAGGAATTACTATAGTCTTCCAAAGTTAGTATTTGATGTGAAAAAACGTACCAGTTGTAAAATCTTAAAGCTTATGTTACGACCGGACTGACTCATTTCGTTTGACTGACAAATTATACTAAATATGTAAATTCTATTTAATCACTTATGTTTGTACTTATGTATCTACTTGAAAATAAAGTTTTAAGACAACTAAAACAAACTTAACTTATTTCCCAAAACCTTTGGAAGTTTTTTAAGCTTTTCTCTTAATGCAATTGTTACTTTTATTCCCACAAATTAAATTTTGTCGTACATATTTGTTTGCAAAAATAAGGGGAGTGGAGAACATAAAATACACTCAAGATTATTTGTCTGCGAACTGTTAGCCAACTTCTTTCGTTTCAAAGTTTATTTGATTTTGTAATATTAAAAATAATAATAAAAGTGAAAAATATAACACCGGTCAACACAATTCTTGTTTACTCTATTTTTTTCTGTTATTGGGTATTTCTATGGCGTTTTCAAAACGCAGAAGTAGCAGCCGTCATGATGGTTCGAGATTCTCGCCAAATTATGGGTGTTACGAACATTATTGCATCTCTTTTTCTACTGGACCATAATAGTAGACATATCACACATTTATGGCATACAATATGAGGAACCCATGGCTTGTCCTGATTACACATTTTTTTTATTTGATGATACGCGGTTTTCACAAAGTCCGAAATCGAAACAAAAATATATTTTAGTGTCCAATAAAAAACGAATATCTAAGTAAAAATAGTAAATGAGTGCAGTTATCTATTACTCAAACACAAAAGCTGTTAGGAAAAAATTGTTGCCGTATTTAAAAAATACGCGTCAATTTGAGATAGAAACCAAACAATTTTTTTTGTTTTGTTGACCAGTGTAATTTGTAAAGCTCAAAAAAGTTTTTGGATTATAAATTTTTAGGATTTTTTTATTGGTTGCCTATCTTGTGGGTTAATATTAGATATAATTTAGATATAATTTATTTCACAAAATAATTTTAATTAAAACATTTTAAAATGAACAGCAGAGTATATCACTTAAAAAAATAATTATAGATTTCCTTGATTTATTCGCAAATTATGTTTATATGTATACAAAATCAAAACTTTTTCAGAGTTTGGTCCATATTTTATAACCAGGGAAACCACAAATATGCAATTGAATGTTCTTTCCTAGATGTTGAATGAAGCCATCGATAAAATGTTTATCAGTTTCAGAACAAATAAAGCATTTTAGCATCGATTTGTAAATACATATTATCAATGGCATATTTTTGTGTTTAGCGATTATTAGTGCATATTTATATCATATTTTGTTATTTTTATAGCACATTAAAAAATGTAAATTAACTTTAAAGGATACTGTTTTATTTGATCTTCATTAAAGCTATTTTTGAAATGTAATATAGAGGACATATTAGCTTTAAACTTGTCCGAAAAGCATCAGTTAATTTTGTAAAAGCTATATATTTTTTTAATTAAATAATATAATAACTTTGATAATTTCTAAACTAATAATAATGCCTAACTAGAATTAGATTAGAAAAAGAGCTATAAATTTTAGCTGAATTTCATTTAAACGCAGTGTTGCCGGTGTTGACAGTTTATATTACTCAACCAAAGCTTTCTGGTTACAGATCTGAACTCACAAGACTTGAAACTAGTAGAATGCAAAATTTTAGTAGCATAGGTTTCACTTTATAATCATGATTGTTGTTTAAAATTCAGAAACTTAGAAAAAGAGCTAAAAACTACTTAACTTTTTTCCCATTTTTCTACACTTTTTGTTCGTGCGTTTGCATTTTTTGGTTTTATTCGATATTTTATAAAATAATGGGACTTCGTGGATAAATTCTACACCTTATTTGTTGTTGTGCAGACTTTCAACAGTTAAATACAGGGTAGTTGAATTTTGAAAACAAAATTTTTTAATTTTAAAATTAAAGTTATAATTTTCACAAAAAGTTCGATCATTTTACTAAAAATTGGAAATTTCAACAAAAAATTCGAAATATCAAGTTTCGTCAAAATGTCCTGATTCAAAACCAAAAATCAGATTACCATCGTATATATTTTTCTTCATAAATCATATCTCTTGTAATTAGAAAATGTTAACCAGTAATAAGGCAACATCTTTCTTATATATAGATAAGGATATATCCTTAGGATGATTTGACTTTTTACAAATTTTCAAAGTTTACGACAATGGAAATAACATGTTACACATTTTGGATTTTTGCCTCGTTATTTATGAGCTTCTTACTTTTTTTTGAAATTCATTTTTTCATTTGCAGAGTAAAATCTGTAAATTTGAACATTTTTATTTAACAAAAAATAATTCAATAAATAAAATACTTTTATGGACTGTTAATTTACAAATTTGTGAACTGAAGTTTCATTAAAATTAATAAAAATTTCAAGAAATTTTAAATTGCCCCATTTTTGGATAATTACACAAGAATCGGAAACCATTGGCGTACCTAAACAAAATCCTAGAGTGAGCTATAGTCCCAATTGGGCAATAATTTTAAAATAAATTACCTAAAAATGTAATATTTCTCCAAATTCTTGGGTGGGCTAATATTGGCCTATTTCCGCCAACACTGTTTAAACATGAAACTGTTTTCCAAAAAAAAAAAAAAAAAAAAAAAAAAAAAACGCAGCTAAATGAACTCGAAAATTGATATGAGCCATAAATATATTCATGTACTTTATGGAGTATTGAAGGATTTTTTCTTAGTGTTTTCGCCACTATTCTTTTCTTTAAATTCTAAGTATTCTTTTTATTAAAAAAAATTATTACACACATTATTTCTTTTAAAATCAATACTATTTGCAAAAAATAATTGAAACAAAGGACTTAACAAAATAAAGTAATTGGTATTTTATTGTCTATATATTTATATCATTATTATAACAAAATAAGACTGGCCAAAGACATATAATTTTATTTGTAATGCTTTATTTTCAGCAAAATTGAGTTAATAATTTGAATTTGTAAAATTTCCGACTAGGACGGACTTATTGTTTGCATTAGTACACAATTAAAAATGAAATAATTTTTTCTTTGTTTTTTTTTTTAAATTTTCACTAAATTTTCTAAGTTCTAAGTTCTATTAAATCTACGAGGTTTTAGATTTTTTTGTTTCTTTAGCAGTAAACAAAGTTTTTGGATAAGCCTCTGTAAATATTATAGTGCCAGTAAATACTAAAATTGTACCGATCCAATGGTAAATAGTAAATGAATTTTTAAAGTAAAGTATGGAAAAAAGTAAAGAAACAAATTTACGCAGCGTTACCACTAAGGTAACAGTCAATGAACTACATTCAGCGGTTAAAACATACACAGAACTAATGCAGACATATTGGGTTATCATGTTACATATTAAATAAAATATCTGCTCAGGGAAGTAGGTGTTAACTCCGGCAATGATTAAGGCATCGCTGGTGGCACATATCACAAAATGATCCCATATATTTTTGCCCAACAACAAAAAACCGGGCAGGGGCAAAAGATGCTACAAAATAATTATTATTATTAATTAAAATTCATTATGGTTGTTAGATAGATATTTATGACTTACTGTATAATATAAAGCCTCTCTAGATCTTTTGCCAAATTTCTTGTATAATATTTCTTGGTAAATGCCCATACAAGCGGATATTAGCAAAGCCACTGTAAGTATGCTTATGCCTACACACCACCAAAATACCACGGAATATTTGTCTTCTACTGTATTATCTTTAAATTTGGGATTGCTGGTATCTTCCTAAAATATTAAATAATTTTTTTTTATTCAAATTTACAGTTAAATCAAAAGTGTAAAATTTTTACTTACCACTTTTGTAGCCGATACTAAAGTACAGGTTATAATACCCACAGTAATCAACAACACAGATAGATATTTGGAAAATCCATAACGTTTCTTTAAAATCAAAATGCCCATTATCATATTGGCCATTAAAGAGCCCGCTCTAAAGATCATGTGCAAAGGCATAGGTATATTAAAATTGAAAGCATAATTATTACAAACACTGGTAACGAAAAACATTAACACCAATATGGCATAGTCTTTGAAACCAATCACTGGCTTAACTGTGCCAAACTCAGAAGTAAATATATAACCCTCCACGGCTATAAACAGAAATTGTGAAAAAGTAATAAGATTTCCAGCACCAGCATCATGTCTTTAAAGGGGAAAAGAGGCAATAATTATACATAATTAATTGAAAACGAATACAATTGCGATTAAAATTCTATGCATACTTTACTAAAAGTTCTAAAAAAATTACATTACTGCAACAGCCAATAAATACACCGAGCACAGCGCACCAAGCCTTTAAATTCATAGTTTGTCTTTATAATAACTTAGTTTGTCTAAAAGTAAGTAAAAGTTAGATTTAAGTATTAAATGCGTACGATATAGATAAAATATTTACAATAAATAAATCGTACACTTAGTAGATGTTGATAGCAGAGATTCTTAAATATTTTTTCTTTGATTAATAATTGTATGTACATGTATATGAAAATTAAAAATTTTATGAACATAAACATTTTTAACCGATTTGAAAAAAATGTCAATGAACACAACTATTATTACAAATCTTTGACTTTCAAATTGTATTTCTATTATATGTTATGTACTAAACTAAAAAAATCTAATATTAAACCATTTTAGAGTCCCTGAACTAAATTCTATACAATACATATACATAAGGGATCATTAAAGTGAGAGTAAAAAATCCTCAGTTGTATCTTTTATCGCCAACGTGATTCAGCAAAAAGCAAAATAATCTTAAGCGACTATATATATATATATATATATATATATATATATATATATATGAATGATAATATTGTGTTTGTTTATTGTAATGTATACACGATCATGACTGACAATATTAACAAATTATCATTTAGTCCGTCCGTCATACTATCAACTAATTAATCGTTTATCTTCCTAACGTCCTGCTTCTGCACTCAAACAATTCAAAATAACGTTTTTAAAATTGAATAACTACACTAATCACGTCAGTCTTATGTAATTTTTTAAAATTCGTATGAAAAAAAACTATTATAGCTAATTTATTTTAACACTCTCGTAATATGAAAGAACACAAATCAATTGAACAATTTGTACATTTAAAAATTAATAAATTAACCCAAAAATTTAAGTATTTTTGTATTATTTGCATTTACTTAATTTATTTTTTTCAATAATTTATACTTGTTTAATTAAATTGTTTTGACAAAACTTTACATTCATTAAAAATTAATCTAAATAGTTTACAGTATTGAATTAATTTACATTTTTTGTGTCACGATTTCTTTTTTTGTCTCTAATAAAAACAATTACTTTAGTGCTGGCAAACTAAACCGGCTACTTATTCACTTGGAAATAAAGTAATAGACAGATGATTGGAATAAAAAAAATAGTTGGCAATACCAAAAACTAAAAAACAGGTTTAATAAAAACAAGTAGAAAGACAAAGCGGTCAAGCCTGCCATATGATACTCCATACCATTGTGAATGTGCAAAAAAATTTGATGAGGACCTATTACGGACAGATACTTTTATATTAAGTGTAATGCATATTTATATAGAACATAAGTATTCATTATATTATATTGCTACTAACATTTACACAGGATTTATACACTTTAGGATGATTCCCGGAAGGGGGCTTTATATGGAAGTTAACCGTAATTTGTATGGACGGATTCTCATAAAATTTGGCACTGCTGTTTCGTTCTATATAAAACTTATTTTTGTTAAATAATAACGATAACATTTGCATTAAAGTGATTTTCGGAAGAAATGTTTATAAGGAGGCTGTGGTCAATTGTGGACCAATTTCCATGAAATTTGGCATAAAGATTAATTAAACTTAATATCAAATTTCGTTGAAATATTACTATTTATTATAGAGAAACCCTTATTCCTGGACGTCATTTTTATGGCGGTTATGCCAAATTTCAATTAATTTCTGGTCTATGTAAGCCTATCGTAGCAAATTTCATCAAATTATCTTCAAAATTACGACCTGTAGTTTACATGGACTGACGCACTGCGTCTTGAGTGTAGCTAAAAAGAAAAAATGACGTGGTAAAATTTATAAAAGTGATAACTTAATTTTTTAAAAGACATCTCAGTTAAGAAAAATCAAAAAGAATTTTGAAAGTTCTTCCTTTCAGAAGTTATGCCTGTTCAAAGTTGAGTTTTTGTTTGGTATTAAATTATTGGAAATAAATTGAAAAATAGTCAAATATCTAAAGAATTAATGAAATTAAAAATTGTTTAAAAAACTGCCTAAACTGCCAAATTATTTTTGTTACATTATAAAAATATGATTAGACTATCAGCTTGTAGTATCATTATGCGAAAATGTTATAGAACTGTATGATGCAAATGATATTCAATGTTTGTTTAACTGCTTAAATAGGTACTAATAATTATGAATACATAAGTTTTTTTCCAAAATTTTATATTTGGTTTAATTATTATTTTACTTAATAAAAATATTTGAAAGAAAAATATAATTAAAAGGATTTTTCTCTTGTTTACAGGATATATTAAAATTTGTATGCCGAAGGATAATAAAATTCGATTTTATCATATACTTTTCATAGTAAAACACATTTTTACTTGGCATTTAGTAAAATTTTGGTATATTTTTATGTTTATATCCTGGATTTATGCAATTATTTTCACTTCCCTCTATATTTAATCTGATTTACTCTAAAACTGTATAAAAAATAGACTCCAGGATATACCAGATTTATGTGTTCTTGCTTCAAATTTGGTCATTAACTATAAATATAATAAGTATGCAGTAATTTATTGTTCAGTTTAGTAGTTTTTTTTTTCAGAAATTATCAAAATTTTGCACAGACAATTCTAAGTACTCACATAAGTCATATACAAAATTTCATCGAATTCCGACAGTTTCTGTGGATTTTATTCAATTTTTCACTTCCAGGATATATGACAGCTATGGGTATCCTTGAAGTGATTTTGACCAAATTTTGAATTTTTCATATTTAAGTGTTATTTTCACTCGTTATATGAGTCAGATAGTCAGATAGACGGACATCGTTAAATCGAATTGGACTTAGACAAATATACCTATTGTGATATAGGGTGTTATTACATATGTACATATTTAAGATTACTGGTCAACAAGAGGTATCGTTTAAAATAATGTTTACCTTAATTATTTGTCAATATTGAAACAAATCAAGATTACCAGCATTGTAAAAAAAGCCGTCCGGGCTTAAGGACTTTATCATGTATGCCGAACACCCGGTATATCAATAAATAATATATAATATTATATGTATATATATATATATATATATAAATATATATTAAATTTATAATTTAAATCGCATATATATTAATAAAGATATCCAGAAACATGTATCAAAACTTTAGAGGCCCATAACTCGTAAACTAAGAGTGAGCGTGCAAATAATTTTACATTACTTTAATCACAAGTAAAAATACTGTTGAACCATCAAAATTATTTAAAAATCAAATGTGCTGGTGATATTGATTTATGCCCAAATTATCACCGTCATTTAATAAAAATTTTAAGCAATTGCCAGCCTTGTATGTCGAAGGATAAGTTCGAATGCATTTGGCAGCTCTATGTTTATTGACATCTTGACACTAACAGTGAGTTGTCAAACTTTGTTGACAAAAATATGTTTGGTTGGTGAAATAGCGCTAGGAAATTGTAATTTATTATTAAAATAAAAAATATGGCTAATATATTAAACGAAAATTTCGAATTATTAAAAGAATTGTTTACTGATTGCTTAAATGCCAAAAACAACATTAAGGATACGGTTAGTGAAATAACATTAATTTGCCTCAATAAGATTCTCATTAATGTTTAAATATTTTATTATTAAAAAAATACTAAATCGCTGTAATATTCTTTAGAAGATAGACCTGGATGAAAAATTGAAAATAGGCTCATTGGAATTTGTGGTAATAAAGAAAATTAATCGTTTGGTCAAATATAAAGTACGTTCCGGTCGCGAGGAGTTGCAGGCTCAAAAAACTTTAGTTGACTGCAATCGCTTGCATCTGCAAAACCTTTTATACGAAGTTAACTATTTGAAAAGAGAAATAAAACATTGCTATAAGTTTAAAAGTCAAGATGAAGACATTGATATTTATGAGCAAAGAACTGATCCAGTTTCCGAATCAAAATTGAGTCACAAAGAGCGCATAGAACGCTTGGAAAAAGAACTAAATTTGCGCAAAAAGTTATCGGAAGATTGTAACAAGCTATTGAATGAAAAAAATATGGTTTTCGATCAAATTATAGTTAAAATGGAAAATTTGTCTACTTTTGCACCCTCGTTGCGTACCCTTTTGAAGGCCACACGATCTTTACAGGAAGCTTTACAAATGCCCATAGAACAGAAATGGAAACTCGAACAGAGGGTCCACATGTTACCACAAAAGTTATATTTGGCATATGTAAATTTAAGAGCCATTGAGCAACTAGATGGAGGATTTGATTTAATAGTTCTTGGACAGGAAGAAGAATTAAAAGCGTATGAACTGAAGAAAAACGAAAATAGTTGTCAAAAAGATGCTGCTTCTTTGTTACAACCACATCCACTTTCGCTACAAATTAAGGTACAATATTCATTTATTTACTACTTTTTTTATATACAATTCATATGTTTATGTATTATTTTACAGTTTACTGATGCCAACTTTTTAAATGATTATATTGATGTAAGAATCTATTATTTGCCCTTACTTGAGATTGCTACTGCTCATTGTGAAATTTATTTGAATGAAAATCAAATAAACCAGACGGAAAGTAATGTTCTACAAGACTTTCTTAAGTTTATTGGAGATGATGATATGGGTGATTCACTGCCATATTCTACAGCAAGTTTAAATGTAAGTTCCTATTACTACTACTATTATCATTTACTTGTCGACATTTTATTTGTAATATGCAATGTTTATATTAAATAGCTTCAAAACCACAACATTTCATTGGATGAATTCCACAAAAAAATGTCGCAACATAACTTTGGAAAACCCTACCGTTGGCTTCAACATTTGTGTGGCAATTCATCTTTTAACAATACTAAAAATGATCATAATAAAGTACTAAAACTAAAAGATTTTACCTCCGAATGTGTGAAAAAAATTAAAAGTTATTGGAATTCCCGTTTAATACTGATAATTCAAATCCGCTCATTTATGAATAAAAACCTCGATGAATATATTGACAATCAAGTTGGCTGCACAAAACCTAATTGTGCACTAGTGCAGTGGTCGGCGATATCTTGGGAGGAATATGAAGGATCGGAAACTACGGCACAGTTAGTAAACCAAAAATTAACCGACGATACTTGCAGTTTCTTTAGAGCTGTTATAGTGTTGAGTTCAGCAAAAATGGAATGTTTAATTAGTGTATCAAACAAATATCCCGTAAACATACCTTTGTGGACCATTACTGTACATTGGAATGGACATCATAATGCTTTGAATAATTCATCAATTAAAGTATGTATAATACAATGAGATGATATAAATATTAAGTTGCATTTTTTTACATTTTAGATAATGGAACTTTACACAAACTCTTTAAGTGATAGTAGAGATGGATCGTCCAACCTTTTGGCTAAACAATTATTGCGTACTATGTACAGTTTTGATATTTTCTTGGAAACAGAGGGGCCACTTTATCAACCTTTGGAATATAATAAAGAAAAGAGTTTTATTAAATCGTTTTCAAAACGTATACGTGTTAGACCATATAAAAAAATAACTAAAGGGTCTATTAACTACTTTAAGCAATAACGTTTTTCCGTCGTCACCTTTAATAAATACTCCTATGTATGTTCAGTGATTTAATAAAAGAACAAAGTTAAATCAGATTTATATATAATTCCAGAATCAGTTAAATTTTGTTGTTACCATAAGAAATTTTCACAATATTTCTACAAGTGAGGTTTACGATATCTGTTTATGATACAATAATATTTTTCCTTTTTAAATCCGATTAAAAAATCATGGTTTTTTACCAAAATTCCGGGTTTAAATATAAATACTGGTTTTTCATTGTAAATTAAAGACGAATTTTAGCAAATTTTATTAAAGAACACATTTAATATGATTATCGTGTTTATTTTAGTGCATTTTTAAGTTAACAAATAATCATGTTTTTTTTTTACCAAAATCTAAGTTTTAATAGAAATACTGGTTTTTCACTGTAAATTAAAGATGAATTTTAGGAAATTATTTAATATGATTTTTGTGTCTGTTGTAGACTTTTTTTTATTTAAAAAAGTCTTCAAAATATTTGTGTCAACTTCACAAAAAGAAAATAATGAAGTATTTTAGTCATCGGCAATTAACTTCATTTGGATTTCATCTAATGCCACAAAGGCTTATGTGTGCCGCCAAAGTAAATCGATATAACCAAATGTTCCAATTAAAATATGTCCAAATATTTTTCAAGATTACAAGGCCCTTGTCGCATTTCCAACCATCTCAAAACTTTACAGAGCCAGGCAATCAAATCGAGCCACTTTTTAAAAAGACCTTGTTGTATGCTAATAACTGTATAAAAGATTTTAAAGGCCAATACACCTATATGCAATTATATGCCAATTCTAAAAGATTAGCAAGACAAATTTCCAATATATGTGGTAATGTGTTGAAAATTTTTATAAAATTAAATTTTTTATAGGATTTTTAACTTCTAGGCAGTGGTTCCTGTTCTACAATAGCCTTTTTTACATCAAATGACGTTTTACCAGTATTAATATTGTGGGCCTGTTGGATGTCAGGACAACTAGTTATGTCATTGAAATATGATGATACTTTTGACAAGATTTCCGATTTAGTTAAAAGAGGCAATACAAAACTTTTAATAACATCCCAAAAATATGAAAATCTTGGTCACCAACTGGCTTTCGAAAATGATATCGCCTTATTGGCAATAGATCACAATTTTCTTAATTTTAGTAAGAAAACTAACGGACTTAAACGCGAAGTCGCTCTGGCGCGTACGGATCATAATAAATTATTTGAAGGAGTTCTTGGCAATGAATTTTATAACAATTCGCCCGCTTTAATTGACTTCAGTAATGGTGGTAATTGTGTTACAGGGTCTGAAGGTATTATACTAAGCCATCACGATTTAAATCATCTAATGAGAAAGACCGTTCATTCTTGGAATATAACTGACAATGATAGAATTCTTTATATAACTCCTTTATATCAAAAATTCAATAATGAATTTATTTTCAACTTGATCTTTCCTTTAAGTGTGGGAAGTCATATAAATATTTTAGAACCATTTGATGCCAAGTGTGCTTGGCGTACCATATTGGGCATAAATTTTGATCTAAAGGAAAGTGTAAATGTGCTGGTGGCTGAACCAAATGTTTATTTAGAAATGATACAAGAATTTGATAAAACGTTTGCCAGCGATCAAAAAATGGTCGATTATATAAAGGACTATTGTCAAAGGAATATACGACTAATGTTGTCATGTTTTGTAAGCTTGGATCCCAAAATATTTTCTAAATGGCTGGAGATTTCGGGACATTCTTTGTTCGAAACAAATTTATTAATTCAATTGAAAAACTTTCACGATAAAGAAAATAGTTTAGCATTTTCAAAGTTTTCCAATATTCGAGCGTATATAGTTGATGCAAATAACCAAGTGTTGTTGGAATTGGATCAGTCAACAAAGAAAAGATTTCGAACTTCTGCTGAAATGATAATAGGACGTCTCTTGGTAACAAAATTTCCTGATAAATCTTTGTACAGCACCGGTGAAATAGTTTCCTACTGCCAGGGAGTGTTGAAGAAAATTGGTCGTTATAATTTGAAAAATAAACTGATTGGTAAAGTGAACACAACTAAAAATGACATTTGAAAAAGGTGGTTGGAATAAGATGGAATTAGAAATTCTTCATTATATCCTGGCCTAACAGAAAGTCTTTTTGAAATTGTTCTGTTTTTACAAAAATATTATTTTTCGTCTAATATTAATTATTTTTATAAAAAATTAAAAAGGGTATTATTTTTTTTAACGTAAAAACTTTTTGCCAAAACAAGTTATAAAAACTGTATTTTTTCATGATGCACTTCTCTTGCTTGCAATCACAAGTACATTATAATCATATCTATCTCATTGCCTTTTTCTTTAAATGCAAACAAATGACTAATAGTCTCTGATAGTGGGGTGCAAAAAAAAAAAAATCAAATCAAAACATGACTCATTATCAGTAAAATGAGTCACGAACTTAAATTTTAGGCATAATAAAAAGAGAGCGAAAAAATAAAAAAGTTTCTTAAATTGTAAAGGGGTAATTTTTTAGTGTATTTTTTTAATTTTTAATTTTATTTATAAAAAGCTGAAATTCTAAGTTTCATTATTTCTGCTTCAGAATACAAATATTGTTGTTGTGGTTTGATGTAATTTTTTATTGGATTTGGGTGGTTGGTAGAATGGTGTTTAATAAAAAAAAGCATTATACATCTTACTGACGGTCAGTGGCGCGCAATTTTTCTTCGACCGCTTCACGAGAAGCTTCAGATAAATCGGTAGCTTGTATGTATTTTTGTACACCGACAAGAGACTTTTTCAAGGCATCAAAAGAGCTGGAGTACAACATCTTCTTTTTGACCTATAACAAAAAGGAGAAGAACAATAAACATTAATAAGTCCCAATAACAACAAAAGTTAAATGGCTCCCATACAACTGAAATTTTATTAAACCAGACGACAGCTGATTGTGTTAATATATATTTTTTATCTTAATTCATTTGTCTCGTGTATGGGTACCATTAGAGATAAACTTACTTTGGCAGTATCGGGGCACCAGGACATAAGGAAAAGCTTTTGTTTTTTGGAACTTTCTGAGGTACCTTGACATTGGTGCATGTATTCAAAATCGAAAAGACCATAGCTTTTGAAAAACAAAAAAAAGAGATAAATATTTGAAATCTTGAAAACTGAGTTATAGTTGCCAGATTTGATAACTCATATACATAATTTTGTGAATTTTTATTTTAAGTATTTTACATCAATCTGTCGATTTTCATCCTCTGGCAACCCCGAATAGTATATACACTTACCGGCACTCTCCGGGTCCACACTTTTGAATATCTTCCAAGAATTGGTCGTATTCAGCATTTCGCTCACCCACGGTTTCTACATCGATTTGCTTCTCATCACGAATATAGAAGATAACATATCTATGTTTTTTGTCCTTCTTAATTTCTTCATATGTGGTTTTGCACACATCCGATACGGTGACTCCTGAAGCCTAGGAGACGAGGGAAATAAAAGAAAACATCGGAATATTAAACCACGCCCAATGCTTGACGTACACAATACACCCAAAAAAAAAAAGTTAAAAAGAAAAAAACACCGGCCGCCTAAGAGATCACGTTGACCTATACATATAACTGATGTACATACATATCATCAAAGCCTTTTAATTCAATTCAAAATAAAAGGCTTTCAAGCTACATTAACATGATTAAACAAATAAAAGAAATATTTTGTAATAATTATTCTTAAATTCATAAAAAAAAGGAAAAAATAATAATTCTTTATCATTTTTGCAAAAGCCATGGATAATTTCGCCATTTTTTTATTAGTGCAAAATGGTGAGACGCCTCTCAGTTACCATAATTTCCACGCTCTCCCTCTCACTATCTTTTTTCAATGCGACGACGATATATTTGTGACCTTATAAGGCTATTTTTAAACGGCGTGTGGTCGTAGTCAATTTATGAATTTTCATATCGATATATAAATGGATATACATATATTTTTAGACCATATAACCTCCAAAATTTAAACAAAATGTTCCTAAACAAATTGTACAAAAAAGGCATAACTCTTTCTTTTTTCTTTCATTGTCAGTCTTTATGATGTGTATAACAAATATTGTTTGCCTGCATGTGTGTGGTGATTTTTGCCGTCTACATATACATTTAGCATTTTTTTTGCTGATTTCTTGCTTTCCTTTTGCTCACTTTCTTCATTAGATGTCTTTTTTTATCTTTACATTTCCGGGGATTTTATGAATTTAATTATAATAAAATTTTGATTCCAGCACAAAAGATTTTTCTTACCATTTTTTATATTAAAAAAAAATTTGGGAGTAGACGATACGAATTGAAATAAAATGCGACGAACTGGCAGCGTGTATACGCTAAAAAAATTTCTGGCTGACTGACGCACCGAACACACAGAGAGTTGACAGAGGTGAAACTGAAAACCAAAAAGAAAACGAGAGGGAAGATGAAAGAACCACAAAAGTGCTGCCAGCTCAATATATAACAGCCCGTCTATACGTAACATAATATGAAAGATTTTTGTGGCAGAGAGTGTCAAATTCGCTCTCTGAGAGAATTATTTCACGTGTAAATTCAAATATTAGTATTATAAGATGTATTATGAGACTGTTGTGATGAGATTTCTCTACACAACCATCTTATACCCCAGGTCTACAACTGAGATTCACCCCAGGTCTACAACTGAGATTCACCCCATGTCTACAACTGAGATTAACGCTGATATAATATGTGAGATAACGCCGGCAGAGGAGAGTAAACATTTTGTTTATATTATGTTAAATCTTAAATAAGGGGTACACGTATTCTAATAAATCCTATAAGATATTATTATTTTCAATCAGTTACAGAGTAAACATGTCCTTTTTATTTAAGCAATTCGCACTTTTTTAACACAATTTTTATAAAAATGATTTTTAACATTTAAAACAAACACTAAAAGGAAACAATTTTACAAAATAACATTGTTTTTCAATAATTTCCAAAATACACATGCACACACACAAGCAAACTTTCGTGTATATGTATTTTTTTGACAATTCATCTTATAAGATGGTTGTGTAGAGAAATCTCATCACAACAGTCTCATAATACATCTTATAATACTAATATTTGAATCTACACGTGAAATAATTCTCTCAGAGAGCGAATTGGACACTCTCTGACACAAAAATCCTACATATTATGTTACGTCTAGACGGGCTGATAAGATGAACTGTCACGGGGTAATCATATATTTTTTTTCTTTAAGATATTCACACTTTTTTAGGGCAATTTTTATAGAAAATATATTTTTTAAATGTAAAATTACCATTAAAATAAAACAATTTTACAAAAACCACTGTTTTTTAATTAATTTACGAAATATTCGTATACGTGCATTTTTGATTATTTTTTTTTTATTTATTTATTTTTTTTTTGATAATTCATCTTATAAGATTGTTGTGTAGAGAAATCTCATCACAACAGTATCATAATATGTCGAGATAAAAATTTGTCTAATACAGTAACATAGTATCTATATTAGGCATTTTTTTATTAAGACAAACGTCAAAATCAACGCGAATTTATGCAAGGTGGAAGCAGTTGCATAAAAACAACAATAAGGCGAATTCATTATTATATTTTTAAACACAGTTTTATAGCTATAACAACCAAAAATAGTAATAAGCTGTTTAATTGATTTTGCCTTGTAAAGTTCGCACTGATTTTGAAGTTGTCTTGATAAAAAATTTTCTAATATAGACACTACGTTAAGTTGAATCTATACTAGACAAATTTTCATCAAGACAAACGTAAAATAAAGGCGAATCTAAACAAGGTAACCTCAGTTAAACAGCTGATTATATTTAGCTGTAACAGCTGTTAAACTGCTTATATATAACGAATTTGCCTTATTGTTTTTTTAACAAATGTTACAACCTTCCATAAAATCGCGTGATTTTGATAAAAAAAGAATGTAAAATTTCATACCATGGTATAATTATTTATAAGGCAGTCTTTATGTAAGAAAAGATATATACTTTCTCGCAACGTATACCAAAAATGTCAAATTCTATATATAAAATTTGAGCAAACCTCCTCCGCTGTTAACTTGTTAATTCTGCCTTGGCTAATACTTTGTTTAACGTGCCTTATTCCATATATAAAATAATTTACACAAAAAATACTCTGAACTGCCATCACCTTATAGGGCATCTAGACGTAACGTATTATATAAAATCTAAGTTATAAAAGTTACCCCAGACTTATAACAATTTAGTCACGGTTCTATGCATATACATATGAAGCTCTGTCGTCAAAAACCTAGGTCAGTTGTCAAAAAACAAACATAAATCCAAGAATGTTTTATTAAATAATTTCATTGAAAACAAAAACAATTCTCAATTGAGTTTTTTAAGCTTCATATCTAAGTTAATCTATGTTTCTATTGTTTGGTCCAAGGATAATTCAAATTAGTGACCTCACTTAATCAGCTGATTATTTTTTTTAGTACTTCGAACTGTCAAACTTCATATAAGCACAATTTTTGGTTACTTGCAGAAGTGTCAAGCTCCATTTATAAAAAAATTAATGCTCTATTACAAACAGTGCTCTAATTGTTATAATTCCTTAGATATTTAATAATGAATATTTGTTTTGTATGGGGATACCATTTCCCCTGATTCTACCTATTGCAATTTTATCGTAAATTATAGTGATAGTTGAGAAAGTTATTCCTACAAGATTTTAAGACTTTTGCTGTAAAAGTTCTTAACATATACGATATTTAATATTTTCGTTTTATGGGAGTACTTATCCCTATGGTCCTTTCCATTTTTATTTCAATTAAAAAGAATGATATACAAGTTATTTCCTCAAAATTGTAAGTATTAAAATTCAACGTACAAGTTCATTCATTTATATCTTGTTGTAATGAACATGTTCGTTGAACTAAATAAGTAATTTTAATGAATAATACGTTAACTTAAAGAACCTGTACCTTTATTTTAATGAAACTATACATTAAAATTGTTAACATTTCAATTAACGGTTATTTTAACTTAAAAAACCTGTAACTTGATTTCAATGAACTTATACGTGCCCAATGGTGATATACGTTGAAAATGTACCACAATATTAGGCCTGTTTTGTACTTTTGGTATTTATTTTATTAAAAATTAAATTATATTACATTCAGTGAATATAACCATTGTAAGGAATCTCCGGTTACCCGAGTTTGCGAATGAGGTAAACTAATTGTATCCAGGGTTCTTACATAAACTGTTCTTATTTCAACAACATAACACTGTTCTTATTTCAATTCTACTCTTGTTTCTTTATTACTTATCTTTTCCACTTTATATATATATATATATATATATATATATATATATATATATATATATATATATGTATATATATATATATATATATTTTCTACAAAACTTTATTTATTGAGCCACTTTTAATTGAAATATTCTTTGTTGAGAAAATGCTGTTTCGTGAAGCCTCCTTGTTGCCTTGCTGGTTCTGCACCTCCTATTTATTATCTTAAATCTTGTATGTATTTTCTGAGTGAAAACTTCCAAGAAAATATTATATCACTTGCGCCTGAGCGGTTCTCGCCTCCTACCACTTCAACCAGATTGTAAATCTTGCTGAAGCTTTTAATCTTACCGATTGTAAATCAGTATACCCTACTTTGAATTGGTGTAATCAATTCAACCAATTTTATTATTTTTTTCCGTAACATTGCTCCATTAGTTCTTTTATTTTTATATTTTAACCGGCTATTCACCACGTCTGCCTTGTTCACTGTCCATCATCCAAAAGAGAAAAGAGAGCCATTGTAACTTTAATTTCTTATACTATGTTTACATTTCAAAATGTTATTATTAATAACTATGTGGGTCAAAATTCCAAGAATATTGGTCCTCACATCATAAACTAAGTAAAATTCTCTATATATAATTAATGTAGATGCTTTAAATATAATACAATATTTATAGTACATTTTATTAAATAATCTAAATAAAAAAAAATCAACTGATTTTATGTTCTTGGTACCAATACTCCAAAATAAGAGTTAAACACAGTCAGGCTTAGGTGATAACTTACAGATGTGGTCGTGAACTTCATGTGCGCTGTCATTATTTTCAGGAAATGTTTTGGCGTGTTATGAAGAATATATTGTCTATCTGTCCTGGTGTTTGTATTCCGAAAATTTTTTGAAAACCTCGTACTTGAGGCCAATAACACATTGCTGGGTCCTGAAAAATAAATATTTTGAAAGTGTGTTGAAAACGACAAACATTATTAATGCTATGTTCACATATAAAGGTTTTTTGAAAAACGAGTCGTTTTCTCAAAAAACTCAAACAAATTATTTGTTTCTTCATATAGTTCAAAGCCAAAAACATCTCGATTCGAATTGTTTAATTATTTAACATACAAAAAACATACTAAATTTCCATACAGGGAAGAAATTTTTAGTATATAGAAATTTGTTGAAAAAATTAAACAATTCGAATCAAGAATCAATATATTTGTTCATAAATTTTATTTGTTTAAAAATTTTATTTTTTGAATTAGAAAGTGTTTGTCTGTGAAATTTTTATTTAAATAAAAGATTTGTGAAAATATTTTGACAAACGAAAAGTAGGCCAAAAGGAAAAACACAATAAAATGATATGTGAACAGTGATGTTTAAACTTATTGTGTTTTTCAAAAAACAAGTAAAAATTAATGCGTGTGAACATAATATAAACTTACGTTTTATGAAATTCAGCAATAGTTCCAAATTTCAACTTCTAAGTAATTATTTTAATACGGTGTATGTCTGAATATGTATGATTTTCAATAATCCTTTAAATGTTTCAGTTTCACAATTTTTGGTTGGTACAATCACAATATCCAAGTTTTCTGATATACATATTTACGTCTTAATTACTGACTTATTATTTTTGATTTTATTATTAACACAAGATTTTAGAATAGGACAATCCTTGTTTCTTTTTCTTTTACATTTTTCTTTTGCTATATTTCCCGTTAGAAAACAATGAACGAGTAGGCTGAATAAGTTTACGAATTATTTCCTCGATTCAAAGTACTTGTTCGTAGAGTAAAATTTCCTCTTTCTTAAATTAAAGTATTAGTACGTTGATTCAACAAATTTTACATTGAATCACTGTTTTTATGTATACTATATCCTATGCTTTGTTTCTTTTTGTTCCTCTAGAAGTTCATTAAATTGTTGAACGAAAGTTCTATTTTATTACTAATGAACTGATTTAATTTATTACGAAATAAATTTAATGGTTTCAATGTACCGTTCATAAGTGCGTTGAACATTTCATTGAATTTCAATGAATCAATTCTTCAACGAATTTCATTCAACGTACTTCATTTATATATATATATATATATATATATATATATATATATATATATATATATATATATATATATATATATATATATATATATATACATACATACTAGCTGGATTTCCATTGGAGTTCCATTTTCGTTTTGTCAAGTCAACCGAGCTACGGTTTCCCCAGTTCTCTCGTATAAGTCTCTATTGGAAATTTTATTGGATCAGAATAATCTCAATAATTTCCAGACAGAGCGGTTGATTAATACTTTGCAATGACTGCAAATTATTAGATATGGTGTTCAAGACTCGCAACCATATTGTAACACGAATCATTTGAGGAAAATAGGCGAAGCTTGGTTTGCAAATGTATCTGCGGGGATTTCCACACTCTTTGTAGCGTTCCAAAAGCTTGATTAGCTTTCTTAATGCGATTTGCAATATCTTCATGTTAGCCTCCTGAAGTCCATATGACGTTTCCAAGATATACAAAGGATTGTACGTACTCCAGTTCGAAACTACCTATTTTGAATCTTGAGGAGTAGGTGGCATTTATCCGCAATATTTTCGTTTTCCCGAAGTTCATATATAGACCGGCTTCAGATACTATAGACTGGGCATCTCTCAATTTCGCCAACATGTCGTTGTATATGTGCGATTGGAGACATATATCGTCGGCATAATAAATAGCCTCTAGTCGTCTATTTAAACCCCATGTAATCTCGTTTAGTGCTACTTGCAGGTTTCATTATCATGTCCAATACTATATTAAAAAGTAAATCCGACACCTATTTTGTATTCAATTCCAAGGGTATGACCATGTAACACCATACCATACCAATCATCTCTTCCGGAACGCCTTTACATTGAAGTGCCTTCTATATAAGTTCGTGATGAAGGGTGTCAAAGCAGGAATAGTGGGCGGACAGAGAGTTTGATGATCTGTCGAATATTTTATGAGCCACTATCATTATGTCTTTTATTTGTTGCGGTTTCTGTAATCAGATTGGATTTAATGATTGGGTTGGTCATTCGCCATTTGTATCCGAGTCTGATGCCGACTCTGCCGATTAAAGCATTCAGACAATGCTTGAATGGTTATTTAGAGGCGGTGTTTACTCGAATTGTCATTTTAATTATCATTGGCAACTCGGAAATTTAGTGGGCAATCTTAGATTACCCCCGATACTCTCTCTTTAAAACCGCTTGAAATTATTCACGACTGCGTTTCACTATCCTTAACCTGTGGATGCGTCCTGTAGCATAATGGTGAATTGCTCCCTTATACAGCAATTCACCATTATGAATGGTATATATTCACTAGGTGTATATGTATCATTCATCATTCATTTATAGAAATTGGTTTTACAGTCCAGTACCCCTAGACTTGTTCGCCCTATCTTCATCTCAAAACTGCATAAGAAAAATTATTCCCAGCAAATCATAAAAATTCCTCTGCAGTAGACCTTTACGTATACAATAATTAAGATTTACTTTGTATGTGGGTCTTATGCTATGTGCACATATAGAGGTTTTTTGAAATACGAGTCGTTTTCTCAAAAAACACAAACAAATTGATTTGTTTTTTCATATATTTCAAAGCCAAAAAAGATCTCGATTCGAGTTTAATTATATAATACACAAAAAACATACTAAATTTTCATACAGGGAAGAAATTTTTAGTATTTTAGTACATAGAAATTTGTTGAAAAAAGAATTTGTGAAAATTGTTAAACAGTTTAAAAACAAAAAATTATAAATTACGAATGAAATTTGTATTTGTTCATAAATTTTATTTGTTTTAAAAGTTTATTTCTTAAAAAATAAGCTGTTTGTGTGCGAAATTTTAATTTAGATCAAAATTTGTGAAAATATTTTCGCAGGCCAAAAAGAAAAATGCAATAAAATGATAAGCGAACAGTGATGGTGTGATAGAGGTCTTGGCTACATTTCCTCATATTTGTTTTCTTTTCGGTTAACTTATGTCTTCTAAAAAAATTTCAAAAAACTATTTAAAAAAAAAGTCACTCAGGCCATTGTTTGACCTCTAGGATTCAAACGGAGCATGTACCAAAAAATCGGAAAATGTGATTAGCACTTGATACCCGATTTGGTATCACTTTATATTTAATTAGAAATTGCAAAATAGAAAATTAAAATTTATTTTTTTTAATTTTATTTAATTTTCATATTTTCTTATTATTTGTCATTCCTATTTTTATCGACATGAACTAACGTATGTACTATATACATTTTAAATATTTCACATACAGTTTGAATATTTCGCTGCCATCTACCGTCTTTATTTTTCAATGTTTTTTTTTCAAAATTTTTGGGAATTTATGGAGGGTGGCAATAGTTGCACAAAGATAACAATAAGGCGAATTTATTCATGTTTTCATTTTGTTGCAGTTTGACAGCTGCAACAACCAAAAATAATAATCAGCTGTTTAACTGAGGTTACCTTGTATAGATTATCACAGATTTTGAAGTGTCTTGATAAAAATTTATCTAGTATAGACACTACTTAATGTAATTATAAAGTGACCGTACATCTACAAAAACAATAATTGTTTTTTGTTAGTGTAACATCACTGTACATAATGTCAAAATGCTATGAACAAAAAATGAGAAAATGAAGAAGAGTAAATGTGGTAAAAAATATTAGATACGAATACAATAACAATTTGACAGTCTCACGTGGTATGTACATGAAAAAATTGTAAATCAGTTGGGCTTACGAGGTCACTTTCTTATTATCTATAATTGCAACTCTGTTATCAAAATATATTAACGGCGTTAGTTTATATTTATTAGTCGTCTTCGTACTTCGCTGTTAAAATCTGGACAGAAAAAAAAAGAAAAAATTGACAAATGTGAAATAAGAAAAAAATGTCTGAACTTTGTGGTAAATATCATAAAAAAGCTATTTTTATTGTTCCCAACATTTGGTTGCAATGTCTAGGGCCATCCAAGATTCACGCCTACATATTTATGTAAATAAAGTCTATTATTATTGACTAAGAAATTTTACCCCCTGTCACCCTCCGTACGTACTACTAATACTACCTACTGTCGTATACTATACAAAGAGAAAGATTTCGATTTGGGAACTTTATACAATTGAGGTCATCGCTTTGGCCTTTTGTATGGAGAGGTATAAGTGAAAAGTTTAAAGTTCCAAGTCATGAGGCTGAACCAAAGGAGTGTTATAAGAAAATTGACTAGATTTGGGTTATTTTGGTAAAAGGCGTGTCTCTATAGAATAGTACATGGTTCACCAGTTTAAACAGCGATGTTAGAGGAATATTTTGCGAAGCCGCTAGCTAGCTATTTAATCTTGTTATTACTGAATAATGAGTAATAGGTTCCTTCTCATTATTCGTGGTGTTCTTATTTTATTTGATGTTTAAAATTAATTTTTTGTTTATTTTTCGTTTCTTTTAAAAAGAATCTCTAGAAGAATCTTGTACAAGACGCTTAAAGTTACTCGAATCTATTATTTTGGAACATGGCATGTCCCAAGGCATGTTATTGGTGGCTGACAACAAAGATAGCGATGATGAAATCTTACCACCCCATGGCAAAGCCATATCAGTTGAAACCTTATTAGATGCTCTGCTCCTGCTTTATGATGAATGTTCCAATTCTTCGCTTAGAAGGGAAAAGACGGTATCGGATTTTATAAAAATAGGTATGTGCCAACTTTTTTCTAACAGCTGTCAGGAAAATGGTTTAATTTATAATTTTTGTTTTTAGCCAAACCTGTGGTATCCTTAGTGAAAAAACTACGTTTATCTCGAGATAATTTTGAAATTATAAAAATTATTGGTCGTGGCGCCTTTGGAGAAGTGTGTGTCGTACGTATGACTTCAACCCAAAAAATATACGCTATGAAAATCCTTAACAAATGGGAAATGTTAAAGAGAGCTGAAACTGCTTGCTTTCGGGAGGAGCGGGATGTTTTGGTCTATGGCGACCGGCAGTGGATAACAAATCTGCACTATGCCTTTCAAGATGAAACGAATTTGGTATGATCATTTGATAACATCAAGAAATGATAATTCACTTGTGATGTTTTTTTTTTTTTAGTACTTAGTCATGGATTATTATTGTGGTGGTGATTTGTTAACTCTTCTTAGCAAATTTGAAGATCGTTTACCCGAGGATATGGCAAAATTCTATATAGCTGAAATAATCTTGGCCATACATAGTATCCATCAATTACGCTACGTACATCGGGATATAAAACCTGATAATCTGGTCATAGATGTTAATGGACACATACGTTTGGCTGATTTTGGTTCATGCCTTCGTCTAGGCAATGATGGTAAGGTTCAGTCAAATGTAGCAGTGGGTACTCCCGATTATATATCACCAGAAATTTTAAGAGCTATGGAGGACGGTCAGGGTAGATATGGGGCCGAGTGTGATTGGTGGTCTTTGGGGGTTTGTATGTATGAAATGCTATATGGCGAGACTCCATTCTATGCCGAAAGTCTAGTGGAAACTTATGGCAAGATTATGAATCATCAAAATTGTTTTGATTTTCCGCCAGAAGAAAGTACGCACAAGGTCTCAGATTCGGCCAAGGATTTGATTAAGCGACTCATATGTGCACCGGAATTTCGTTTGGGTCGTAATGGTCTAGAAGATTTTAAATCACATCCCTGGTTTGAAGGCGTGGATTGGGATCACTTGCGAATGGGTCCAGCCCCCTATGTGCCCGACGTTTCCAGTCCCACAGACACTTCCAACTTTGATGTAGATGACAACACCATTAGGCATTCTGAAAGTGTTCCACCTACTTCAAATCCCGCTTTTTCTGGCTTTCATCTACCCTTTGTGGGTTTCACTTTCACCCAGAACAGCTGTCTCTCCGATTTGGGCAAGTTGGATATAAACCTACTAACTTCCCGTAAGGAAAGTTGTGATGGTCTGGATATTTCCTTTTTAAATACGCTCAAACAAGAGCTACTTAATGAAAAGAATTTATCGCCGGAATCAATACGACAAATCTTAAACGAAATTAAAATATTTAGTAAAAATTCATCAGTGGCAGGAAATAAGGAAAGTGTAAATACGGAAACTCTAGAGCTTGATAGTGCCTCGAAGGCAAAACTGCAAGAACTAGATAAAGAGATTAACGAATTGAAGCGTGAAAAATTAGAATTAATTAAGGAGTATAATGATGCAATGGAACGCATAAAACAACAAGATTCTGAATTGAAAGATGCAATAAGCCAAAGAAATCTAGCAATGATGGAGTATTCAGAGGTGACGGATAAACTTTCAGAGCTAAGAAGTCAAAAACAAAAACTGTCAAGACAGGTAAGTAACAAAAGTTTAGAAAATGGATTAAAATAGTACGTAAATGACGGGCAAAATGAGACTTAAAGATATTCGAATAATTAAGCTTTAATTTAGTTTGTTTCCTAAGGTGTAATGTATAAAATTTTAAATAATTGTATTTGTAAATTTCGAGCAAATCCAATTTCAGTCGAACTGACTGGGGGGTAATGTAAATTTTTATAATTTTTGGCCATATTCGAACTTGAATTAAATTTTTTAAGAATTCTAAAAAAAAAAAAATACAAATTAAAAAAGTTTAAATTTTGGTTTTAAAAAACTGCATCATTTTTGGAAAAATTTTTAATTGTTAAAATATTCGCACTTGTCAGGTACGCGATAAGGAAGAAGAACTCGAAACAGTTATGAAGAAGATAGATAGCCTGCGACAGGATCTTAGAAAATCGGATAAAGGTCGTAGGGAGCTAGAAATGCGCATTGAAGATGCGCTAACTGATATAGCAACAGAGAAAAAGCAAAGAGAACGCACCGAAGAATTTTGTCGTCAACTACAGGATGAGTTGAACAAAAAGAAAAATTCAGACGTCTCATATGCTGGTTCCAATTTCAATTCTGATGCTTCTCGTTATGAAATCGAACGTATCGAAATTCAATGTACCGAAAAGTTAAACCAGCAACAGGCCAGATACAATCTGGAAATCTCAGCACTAAGAGAGCAACTTAAGGAAGCTGAAAAATACCAAGAAACGCTGCTCAACGAATTACAACATAATCGTGAGAAATATGAATCTAGTAAATTAGATACATTTAGCGATACAACAGATACAATTTCTGAACTTAAAGAAGACTACGACAAAGAGCGAAATATGTGGTTGGAAGAAAAGCAGAGACTTCTCATGGAAGTTGAATTACAAAGTCAAAAAACGCTGCAAATGCAAGCTAAACAAACAGAATTTGAAGATAACTTTGAAGAGCTAAAGTAAGTTGCCATTTTTCTAAACAAAACTTGTTTTCTTTTTTGTCAAATGATTTTTTACTCTTGTCTTAGATCTAAACGACAGGCTATAAGTCAATGGGAAAAACAAATGTCTGAAATCATACAATGGGTTTCGGATGAAAAAGATGCCAGAAGTTATTTACAGGCATTGGCAACAAAAATGACCGAAGAATTAGAGTATTTAAAACATTCTGGTGAGTAATTTAATTTTAAAATTAAGTAAATTAAGAAAAAAATCCATTCATTTAAATTATTCCTTTCTCAATATTTTTAGGTCCATTCTATAAGAAAAACAACGATAACAATAAGAATTGGCGAAATAGAAGGTCACAGAAATTGGATAAAATGGAATTACTTAATTTGCAATCATCATTGCAATCCGAAATACAAGCAAAAGCAGCTATATCTGATGAATTAAGCAAAACTCAAGCCGAATTGATAGCTACGCAAAAGTAAGTAAAACATTAATTTAATCTACAATTAATATGTTTTCAAAATGAAGTTTTTTTTAATGTTTTTCTTTCAAATAAGGGATTTAAAACCTTTAATTTTCGCATAATTTTTCTTTTTAGGGATTTAAATGAATGTCGCAAACGTTGTGAATCGGCAATTTACGAACTTCATTATAAAGAAAATCAATTGAGAGACATACAAAAAGGTTTAGAATCCTCAAAGGGCTGTAAGTACTTCAATTCATTTTACATTTAATATTATTTTTTCTTTTTAATTTTTAGTTGATTTCCTTTTTTATTTTGATTTTTCGTTAATTTTAACCCAATGAAGAAAATAGAAAAAACAAATATTAATTGGCTTTAGACGATATAATGAGAAAATTAAAAAAGGCTTGCTTGAAGTTTTTAAAGCGTCTCTGCTTAACCTTAACAATAATAGTAATCTGTTGTTCTGTCCTGTTTAATTACCAAACGCTGCATGATTTTTCACAGTTAAATTTTCAATTGGTTCTAAATCGTATCGCTGAAAAAATTTAAATAGTTTTTCCATTTCTTTTTTGACTTAAAGCCCCCCCAACAGTAGACGCTAATGTCAACAACGAATTAAATGCTGAATTTAAGAGTTGTTTGGAAATTTACAACTTAAACGATAGAAAACAATCGCGTTCAAAATTCACTATGTGTGCCAAATGTAATCAGTACACGCGTACTATAAGTGAACAATTTAAAAGCATTTTAAAAATCGATAATGAGCCAGATTTGCGAAAATGCCCAATAAGTTCCAGCTGTAATATGAATAATGAAGTATTGCATGATTCGAATAACTCGACAGCGGCGCTGAAAAGTACCATTAAAGATTTAAAGGCTCAGAATAAAGTCTACACCTGGGTTGGATTTACTTCATGCTTTCTGGGCATGTTATATTTGTTCTTTCGCAATAGTGCCATGCAATAGGCCAACGAGCGGAAAGCACTTAAGTACAATATTCAATACTACTCATACATACAATATACAACTTTATATAAATGTAACACATTTCAATGTTAAAAAGAAATATAAATACTTTTGTCGTCAACTTTATTTATCAAATAATCCATCAATCGTTCAAATCGTTTAACTCATTTTGGTCTAATAGCAAAAAAACAGTGTATTTTGTCTTTAATTATATGTTTTCTTCTTAAGGTACTTTTAGATTTGTTTGGCGAAATGCTTGAAGACTAAATATTGTTCGTTGTTGAAGGACAAAAAAAAAAAGTGACAAAAAATATAGTTGTAAATTCCCAAGTAAATTTTTGGTCATCAGGCATGTTGTCAAATATCGTAAGACAATCTTAGATGGTAAATTTGTTTGATAATATGTTTGATGGCCAAATATTTTTACAGCGTAGTACTCAGAAATAAAAAAAGATGTACGGCCGTTCAATAAAATTAAAAAATTGTAACTACTTAAAAAGCCTGACAACTTTTTGAAATTGGTAGTCAAGGCACCCTTAAGATTGAACATTTTAAACGTATCTCATTGTTACGGTAAAGTATTTGGAAATCTTTGGCATCGGTTGAAATCAAGCCGTATAAGCAGCTAACTAAAAAACACACAGCTTGTTTTTATTTAACAACCTTTTTTTTTTATCCTGCATAGAAATAATAACAGATTTATGTTTACTGATTGTGTTTTAATGTCTATTGGAATTTAAATGCTGACATTATAGTGTTCGGTTGAAAGAGTTACTAGTAATATGATTACATCAGTCAAATATTTGATTAAATGATTTTTTGTCCTGCTAGATTTGAAAATTGTTTAAATATTTTTTTTTTTTCAAATATTTGCTCAATATCATCATATTTTCAGAAGAGGCGAACAGAGAATCGAACGCAAAAGAACAAAGTAATGAACTTAAAATTTTGTGTTACCCCCTGCTCTATGATCTTGACCTTGATGTTTTGCCTAATTTTTATGTCCATTTAATTGCAAATTAATGTAATTATGTTGCTTTAATTAATACTGTTTGTATTACTATCTTGCTTAATTTTTTAACTTATATTTAAATAGTTGTCAGTTAAAAATATTTGATTCATATATTGCTAAGCCACCTTTTAAAACAAGATAGTTGTTAGCATAGTTTCATTTAACCAAGAATTCCTATTGTTTGCTTTCATTTTGAAATTTTGTCTTGTCAAACTGTTTCCTAAACGTTTTAAGCGTTTCAAGACAATACAAATAAATATCATAGCATTCTTCATTGGGATATGTCATTAAAAAGATATACAGTTATAGTCATATAAAACAGTAGCTATCCCTTCCCTTGATTTGTTTATTTACTTATTTTTTATTTTTTATTTTTTTTCCTTAATTTTGTTTCATTATTTACTTGTAACTAAGTTCTTGTTTTTTATTTTATTTATTTTCTATACATATGCTTGCACATAACGTTCTTTGTATGTTTTTTAATTTTGCAATATTCATTTCCATCAATCTACGTCAACGTAAAAACTACTGCTACCATGATGCAGTTTTGGAGCGATCAAATTCACAGGTATCTTATAATTATTTCAATAAAGAAGCAGCAGCTATATTCAAAGAATCAGATCCAAATATCTGTGGTATGTCATTGGGTGATACGATGGTAAGTATCTTTTTTTTACACAATTTAAAAATTTATATTCACAGTATACTTCAGTATTTCCTATATATAATACTTCTATTATGTATTACTATATTATCATTTTGCAATATCGAAAGCTCATTATTATATAAAAAAAAGAAATAGCAGATTAAATAATTTTGTTAAATACCCATCTAGATTATTTGTCTTATGTATTGTCTGGGTGGAAAATATGAAACCTTATTATGAGTTGTTTAAATGTTAGTTAGTGTCATATGAAATTTTCGACAATATCGGAAACACTTTAATTATTTGGCTTTATTTCACAGTGTGAGATTTTCCCAATTTAGCCGGACAAAATTCCAATTATAGAAACTACTATAAAATATATTTCTTATATAATAGTCAATATATTGAATATAAAAAAGATCGGCTCATAATTTAGCCTACAGTCTATATAAATCGTTCCACTCATAATCACGTCAGAGATTTTAAATTCATGAAATAATTAGATATCGAAATTGAATTATACGAAAATATATTATAGATATTATAGAATTATTTCTATAATAATTTTGATATTCTATTTATTCCTACAAAAAAAAAAAAAAAATAAATAAAAAAAAAAAAAAAATAAACAGCATAAGCAACTAATTATTTCCTTCTTAAGGAGTTGAGGTTAATACATATGTGTACAATTGTACCACAACGTTGATGACCAATGCGGTTCGGTGAATGATTATCTCAATCAGATCCATAATTTCTTCACTGCGCGTAAATTCCACTTATCACTAACAAAGTTTTCAGCAACACTCTTCATCTTTAGATAGATAGATATATAGATAGATAGATGGATAGATAGATAGATGGATAGATAGATATGTAGATAGATGGATAGATAGATAGAGAAGGTTGACATGATACATTCAATTGTATCACATCTCCACCTAGAGACCAATATCGGTCCATTGTGAGTTCCTTCAATTACACTAGATAGAACAGAAGAAGAAGAAGAAAAGAGAGTAAAGAGTGTACGAGAAGATAGTGAGGGTAAAAGAATAAATTAAAAAGTTATCAGAGATATACCCCTAACTCACCTTTAGCCAGCCTATTCCCATGACGAAACCTATGTCGTCTACAAGCTCCCTGTTCCGGACGTCACAACTGCCCAACCATTTCATCCTGCAATCGTGGAGAGTAACATATAATATGCCCAATAGTTCGGTCTCGTCCCATTTAGACTTTATCTTCGCTATCAAGCAGTGACCCGTTTTGACTCCTACCATGATTCTTAAACTTCTCCTACTCAAACTAAGAAGAGTTCTTGTGGCTGTCCTGTTGAGTGCCGGCCATATCGCCCTCGATATCTTACATTCTCCTCAGAACCCCTCGCAACGTTCCGCGGCCTTTGAGATGCCGAGAATCTTAGCCTGAAGTCTATTTATTTTATATCCGTGTCCATAATGTACACTCTCGCACCAGTACCAATGTCCATTATTGATCCGTCTGTAAATACTGCACAACTTTCGTATAGTCTCTCAGTGCCGGATCATACCTCCCTATCAGGTACCACCACAACAGGATTCACCCCAAAGTCCAATTCAGTGGCCATGTAATCTGATGCCACTGTGGAGCTTAGATTAACCTCACCGTAACTGACCTCGTACACGACCCGGGAGTGATCCGTTCTTGATGAACCTAATAATCCTAATTTCTTGCCGCCATACCATTTACAAACTCCTCGATGGGTAAGAGATGAAGTATGACGTATGAAGTATGAATTATTTAATTTTTGACGATTTGTTCAGGAACTTAAATAGCCGTGTAGCATCCTTTTCCAATCATCGTAGGAAGTTGAAATTTTGCAGTGATATTATAATAGATGTCCCCTTTCATAATTTGAGGTACGTTTAAATGTGAGAAGAAAACTCTTCTTACTATGTTGGACCACCCTACTGTGCATCTATAGTATAGAAGTTAAATATTAGCTTTCATTGTAAGTGAGTTGATCAATTATCTCCCCTATGATTTCCAGTATTAGGCTAATTTTACCATCAGTGTAACTCTGCATTGATTGTCTGATTTTCATAAAATTTGTATTAGCTTTATAATACTAGATGTGATATATTATATACTTGCTCCTCAAGAGATTCCCTCTATATCGCATTATGCAACCTTATGTGTTTTACAGTTCTGATGATGTTCTCTTAAGGGGATACAATTAAATTTCTGAAGGTCTTCCCTTTAAAATATCTTAAAAATAGAATATATCATTTTATTACTTTTTTTTTTTTTTTTTTTTTGTTAGATGAATTCCTCATCGAATATCTTCTTTTCGGATGACGATCAACGTCAACAACAATTGCAACAAATGTCATCAATGTTCAGTGGCAATAGTTATGCCATGAATTTGTCTCCCGAACACAATCTGTCTTATGGGGAAGAGGGTAAAACTCGTATTAGTAATTCAAGTTCAAAAAGTAATTTGAGTTGTAAATCAACAGAGCTTCACCAGCAGCAGCAACAGGCGCAGCAACAAGCCTCAGGAGTGCATAAGCAAAAGATTCACCAGTTTTTGGTTCGTACTTTTAGCAGCCCTACCAAATGTAACCATTGCACCTCATTAATGGTGGGTCTGACGCGGCAGGGTGTGGTATGTGAGATTTGTGGTTTTGCCTGCCATACGAATTGCTGTCAAAAGGTTCCTACAATATGTCCGGTGCCAAATGATCAAACCAAACGGCCCTTAGGAATCGATCCAACACGAGGTATAGGAACCGCTTATGAGGGTTATGTTAAGGTACCCAAACAGGGCGTGGTCAAACGTGGCTGGGTACGACAATTTGTAGTGGTATGTGACTTTAAGCTGTTTCTTTACGATATTTCGGCCGATCGTAGTGCTTTGCCTTGTGTAAATGTCTCCCAAGTCTTGGATATGAGAGATACTGAGTTTGCCGTAACCAGTGTTAGGGAAAGTGATGTTATTCATGCTGCTAAAAAGGATGTGCCATGTATATTTAAGGTAATTTATTTTAATGTATTCATAAGAACGTTAATAAATTATTTAATTTAATTGCAGATAAAAACTTCCTTAATTGATGGCGGACCTTGTTTAAACACTTTAATGTTGGCCGACAATGAATCGGAAAAAACCAAATGGGTAGTTGCCTTAAGTGAATTACATCGAATTCTAAAGCGAAATAACCTTCCAAACACAGCAATATATAAAGTTAATGAAATCTTAGATAGTTCTTTGGCTCTCATGCGCAATGCACTAAGTGCTCTTATCGTTTATCCCGATCAATTGTTACTGGGCACCGATGATGGTCTCTACTGCATTAATTTCGAGCAATACGAAATTGCTCGCATTGGCGACAGCAAAAAAATCATACAGATTTGGTATATTGAAGAGGAGCACATTCTAGTTTTGCTCTGCGGCAAACAGAGGCACATACGTTTGCTTCCTATACGCGCTCTCGAATGTAGTGATGTTGAATGGATTAAAGTGGTCGATTCAAAGAATTGTGTGGCTGCTTGTACGGGTATCATCAAGCGAATGCCCACGGTAGTTTATTGCTTTGTGGTAGCCTTAAAGAAACCAACCAATCAAACGCAAATAATTGTGTATGAAATAAATCGTAATCGCTTGAGACACCAAAAAATGTGTGAATTCACTGTGGCCTATACAGTACAATGTGTTCAAATACTTTCCGACATGCGTTTGGTTATAGGTCATCAAAGTGGTTTTACCGCCTATCTGCTCCAAGGAGAAGCAACAGCCATGTGTAAGAATATATTTTTATAATATGAATAATTTACATTTTGATATATGTAAGTGAAATTTTTTTCCCTCATATTTATTTTTTAGCTTTAATTCATCCTGAAAATCAACTTTGTGCCTTTCTCAATTATTCTGGCGTGGATGCTATACGTGTTATTGAGATTCAATGTGCGGGCGGAGGTTATGGCGAATATCTTTTAGTCTTCCAAACTCTCGCCATATATGTAGATTTACAAGGTCGCAAGTCGCGTGATAGAGAAATTATGTATCCCGCTGTTCCTACAAATATAAGTAAGATGACAGACAGTTAATTAAATGCATATTTCATATATGATTTCACAAAACGATTTTATTACAATTTGTCTATTTATATATAGCCTACTCCGAAGGGCACTTATTGGTATTTTCCGAAACTCATTTGGATATCTTTAATACACAGACAGCCGAATGGGTGCAATCAATTGGTCTTAAACGCTCTTCGCCTCTAAGTCAACAGGGAAATATTGTTTTAACCCATATCAATGATACACCAAATGTTGTTTATTTAGCCAATATTCACACAAGTAAGTTAAATATATACATTTTATTTTATTTATTTGTTTATTTCAATTCAAGTTATATAAAAAAGCCAATATCGGCAATAAAAGTATTACATTTTTTAGAAAAAAAAAAAAAAAATAGTAGAATGTGCTTTTCTAAAAACCCCTCTTATCCAACAGAAGAGGGTCAACTTTATTAATATCAGCAGACTTAAACATTTTTCACAGTACAATTTATTTTTAATACTTAGTACTTTATATTTCGATATTTCATTAAATTTTCGAAATTGGACAAAAATTACAAAATGTCACAAAATTCCGAAATTTGTCCAAAAATTCGATTATTAACCAGAAATCCAATTTTCTATTAAAAATCCGAAATTTATCCACAAAATTAGAAGTTTCATCAAAAACTTATTGTTTTGCCAATAATGAAAAATTTCATAAAATCGATTTTTCACCAAAATTTCGGAATTTTATCAATATCTGATAATTTTACCAAAATTATTCTTCTGAAGCTATATTCACTTTCGTTAAATATTTGATCAAAATTGTTTTACAAAAAAATTGTTTACCTTTGTGTGATCTTGCAAATGTTTTGCAAGAGAAAACAGCGTCAAACAAAATTCAATGAAATTTCAGTTGCAATTTATGATAAGTATAAAATGTTTTCATTATTTAAAAAAGAAATTACATATTTTATTTACTGATTACGTCTTTTTAGTTAAAGTAGAATACACCAGGATGCTTCGCTATCCCTTTCATATTGAAGTGAAAAAGTTTAGTGTAAATTAAATTTATTTTTAGTATACAATATTTTTTACAATATAATAAACGGCAAAAAGAAAAAAACACCAAAACAAAAAAAGTTAAACTAAAATCTCCTTTTTCGTTTTTGGCGTTTTTCAGCTTTGGGAATTTTTTTTCGTCTTGTCGATTTTTTTCGCTTTAGCATTTTTTCCCCTATATTTTCATTTTCATATTTTCATTTTTTTTCGTATTGGTGTTTTGGCATTTTTTTTTTTTTTTATATTAGCATTTTATTTTTTATTTTCGTTTTATTATTTTTGCTTAGTGTAAATTAAACTTATTTTTGTTCACATTATTCTTAGAATACAATAAACAAAAAAAAAAAAAAAAAAAAAAAAAAGAAAACGAATATCGTTTTTGTGGCGTTTTTCCTTTTAGGATTTTGGGGATTTTTTGATGTTGACTATTTTAATACCATTATAATTTCTATATTTACCATACCCTAAAAAGTGCATATTTACTGGATCCTTATTGATAGGAAAGTCGATATAACGATGTCCATCTGTCTATTGAAATCACTTTTTAGAAAGCCCCAGTTATCGGATATGTATGCTTTATACATCAAATTATAGGGAATACTCCATAGAATGACACTAGTAAAAAACAATAAAATCGGTTCATTAATGTCGGAGATATCGCAAAAAAAAAACGTATATAAGCTAGCGACTTTGTTTTTGCACAGAAAATTCGGAATCTTTTTTTTTTTTTTTTTGGAATGTTTTTGTGGAAGAAATGAACAAAATCGGTTTATTAGTAACTGAGATATCGGTCAATACGCATTTTTGAATATAGTGAAGCTTCTATGTAAGCTTCGGAATTCATTTTTGTACAAATCTGTTGTAAATATTTTTCTAAAATTTTTTTGATTTTATAGGCACAAATCTGAAAAAATTATTTAAAATAACTCGAACATTTATAAAAAACATTCAAATGACTTTCAATGTGTTATTTTTTGCATAAGCAAGCAGTAGTTGTTTATTATATATACATACACACAATCATTTTTTATGTATGTTTGGATGTTTTTTAGTTGTTTTTTGTATAAGCAAGTATTTTAGTTGATAACATCACTATTATAATGGCTGTTAGTGTTGTTGTTTTTTTGTATAAGAAAGTGGTAGTTGTTGATTGTATGTACTAAAACCCTGCAAATTATGTCTTATAAGACATTGCAAGCCACTTGTTATTTTTCAAGTGCTTTACCAAAAATAAAATATAGGCATATGTGTGTGTGTATGCAAGAACGTTTATAAACAGCTCCTTTGCACACATTATGAAAGTTTTTTGCCACACATAGCAGATACGTATTACAAAAAAAAAAAAAAAAAAAACAGGCAAAGCATTAAAAATACTAGCGCATCTTAAATGCTGTCTCAATGTCTTGTATGATTGAACGCCTGTATTTGTAATCACTCATGCACTTAAAAAGCAAATGGATTTGCTTTTCAAATCATCTTACGCAGGGTTTCAGTATATGCATACACATAATCATTTTTTATGTATGTTTGGACGTTTTTTAGTTGGAAATAGAAGCATTACAATGACTCAGTGTTGTTTTTTGTATAAGCATGTATCTACATATATGCATATAAACATATGCATATAAATTTAGTAGTAATCAGAAACTATCAGTGTATTTTTTTTAAGGAAGCAACGGTTGCTATGATAGTTTAATTTTGTGTTTGCGTTTCTTGGTTTTGGCGATTTTTTTCGATTAAGCTCGCCAAACGGAAAAATTTTAAAACGAAAATCGCTAAAAGCTTTTTTTTCGTTTTGACATTTTGGGTATTTTTTGATGTTGGTTTTGGCGTTTTTTTTTTGCTAATTTGTTTATTTTGGAATTTTTCCCGTTTTATCCTTTTTTGTCGTTTTTGCTCGTTTTGGTAATTTTTTTTATTATATTTGTTTGTGTAAATTAAACCTATTATTGTACACAATATTTTTTATAACATAAAAAAACAACAAAAAGAAAAAAACACCAAAACGAATAAATCGCCAAAACGAAAAAGAAACAGCCGGTCTGTACAATTGCTAAAAATTAAAACTTTTATTGATTTCTGCTTAAGAAAAATTAAGTTCGTTTGTTATTTATAACATTTATTATCGAATTTATAAGATAAAGTTCGAGTTTTAATGTTTTGTTGTTTGTTACAATTTAAAATACCTCGATTCTTTTGCTGCCATTTTATTTTTTTTATTTAATACAATATTAGCAAGTTATAATACCTATACACAAAATATATAAGTGTGGTGCCTGTGCGCTTGAACTTAGGAAAGCTCAAGCAAATGTTTTATGTAAAACTTGCAATGTATGTTATCATGCCCAGTGTGCAAAAATTTATGAAAACACATTCAAAACTTTGAAAGAAACAAAATCTGTGGTTTTTATTTGTGAAAAGTATACGAATGATGCGAAGTCTACATCAGGAGAAAAGGCTGCGTGATGAAATTGGTGGCATAAACGTAAGGTAGACGAACTTGATGGATTTAAGAAAGCGTTTAATGACACACTACGTCTGAGTTCAAAGCAGAAATGTCGTCTTTTCTCAAAGAACTACAATCTAATATAATTAATTGTAGTAAACTTATTAGACATGATGATGCTTCTTCATCATCTAAAATTACTGTGCTTGAAGATGAAAATAGCTTGCTTCATAAGAGACTAAATCGTGCTGACATCGACTTTAATGGCTTGCCTTCTGGGTTGGATGATTTAGTTGCTGTTGTTGTAAAGATATTTTCTCTTTATAATACTGATATTCGTCCCAGTGATATTAATCATGTTTGCTACGTGTATAGCCATAATTAAATTAAATATTAAAAAAATCGAATGCTTAAAGTGTGTGATGTTCTTTATGGCGATATTGATCGTCTTGTTTACCTTAACGACAAATTTTGCACTGAAACTGGCAAGTGAAATTCGTTGTATCGCCGTTTACTCCGCTTAAAGATCATATCGAAGTTTAACGTATTAAATACGAATAAACTTAAGGTCAAACTAACCCTTGATGATGGTGTTGAGACTATTTACTCTACTAAAGAATGTGTTGCGCTACTGGATGATGGTGTGGTATATGGATCTTAAAGATCTGCAAAAATTGATTTTTTTATTTCATGTTTTGATTTCCTTTTGTATATCATTTAAATATTATTTTTATTAAAAATTCGTAATCTCATATTTAGATTGGTTGTTAATTAAAGTTAATATAATAGTATGGTTAGATAGATAGATAGAGAAGGTTAACGTGATACATTTTTTGTACCACATCTCCACCCAGAGACCATTGTGAGTCCCTTCATTTAAAGCATGATAGAATAGGGAAAAAAGAAAAAAAAAAGAGAAAAGATTAACAAGAATCAGAAAGTGGAACAGCAAGAGAAAAAAATCTTTAGGGATATACCTCTAACACCCCTTAGCGAGTTCATTCCCATGACGAAAACTATGATGTCTACAAGCTCCATGTCCCGAACATCACATAGCCTGCGATGCTGCAATCGTGGACAGTAACACATAATGTGCTTAATAGACTCGGTTTCATCGACGTCCTCACACATTCTACAAAAGTCAGAATTGTCAGCGTCCCATCATCTTCCCTATCAAACAGTATCCCTTTATGACTCCTATCACGATTCTTAAAAATTTCCTACTCAAGCATAGAAGAGTGCTTGTGCCTGTCCTGCCGAGTGCTGGCCATATCGCCCTCGACACCTTATAGTCCACTCTACACTCCCAAGCCGAATTGGTTCTAGCCAAGATCCAATCGTTGATCTTCCCAAAGAAGAAACCCATTGGGGGTTTCATTACAAGATATATTGCAATGACCAGGTACCCAGAAGAGCCTCAACATGTAGTGTTCCAACAGCTCTCCCAGTGACTTCTTACAGTCGGCAACTAGCCTGGATTTCACCAGATGTACCCCTATGGCCTTCAGAGCCGCCTGACAGTCCACATCGAGAGTAACCTCAGAACCCCTCGCAACGTTCTGTTTGATTAATTACGCGGCCTTCAAGATGTCGAGAATCTCAGCCTGAAAAACGCTACACTCATCAGGGAGTCTAAATGAGCCTTTCAAATCCTTGCCCACAATATAGACTCCCGCTCCAGTACCAATGTCCATCTTTGATCCGTCTGTGAATACTGCACAACCTTCGTTCAGTCTCTCAGTGCCGGACCAAACCTCCCTATCAGGTATCACTGTAACTGATCTCGTATACGACCCGGGAGTGACCTGTTCTTGATGAACCTAATAATCCTAATTCCTTAAGTCTCAGCAGACTCCTTGCCGCGCCATACCCCTCACAAACTCCTCAATGGTGGTGTACTTCTCATTGCACATGTAATGCCAATTGAAGCACGTCTCTGTGCCTTCGACAAAAGGTTTCTATTACTCTTACGTTCCAGTGCCTGCCACCAAACAGAACAACCATATGTAACAATTGGTCCCATCACCGAGACGTAGATCCAATTCACAACCCTCGGTTTGAGTCCCCAGTTCTTACCTATGGAGTTTCTACAGGTATAGTAGGCATTAAGGCTTCGTTTGAGTCTCTTCTGAATATTCTTTTTCCAAGTCAGCTTACTATCGAGGAATACTCCAAGATATTTCATTGAGTCGGAAAGTTTCAATTCCGTTCCACACATTATCGGTAATCTTAAATTTTCTACCTTGTACTTTCTGGTAAACAGAACCAACTCTGTCTTTTCAGGATTCACTCCCAACCCTCTATCAACGGCCCAAGAGGACAGCTCACCTAGCACGGACTGCATGATCTCACTGATTGTGGGGAGAAATTTTCCTGTTACCAGTATGACCACATCATCAGCATATTCACAACAGATTTACCCTTCAGGTAAGCATGTTGAGCACTACTCATGCTGTTGGTGCCAATAGATGATCTCAGATATAGATCTATCAGTCTTTCTAATGTCTTCAAAAGAAAAGACGATAGGTTGATGATGTCTATAATACTTGGGTTTCGAGTGACATATCCTATCACCCTTAGGTATGAATATGACCCTTACCTCTCCCCACCCCCTTGGTATGTGTCTATGTAGCAGACACACCGTAAAAATATGCACTAGTAGTAGACGAACCGCTACCGGTGCAATCTGTATCATAGCCTGAAAGATACCATCCGGGCCATACGACTTGTAAGGCTCGAATGTAACGCCCATGTTACTTTCCATCCCGATGGCGGACTCTGTAAAGAAGTGGTCTTCCTCACCTGATCCTTCCACCAATGGATCCTTAAAACCTGGAAAATGAGTTTCCAAAAGCACATTAAGAGACTCAGAGCTAGACTTCGTCCATGAACCATCTGATCTCTGGATACTACCCGGAACACTAGGATCCTTCTACAGTATCTTCCTGAATCTGGATAGTTCATTGACAGAGTCAATGGTCTCGCTGAACCTAATCCACGAAGACCTTTTAGCTCGTCTAATATCCTTTTTGTACTTATTAAAACTCACTCTGTAGATGCCCCAGTCTTCATCCTTACCAGTTGTATAATAATAGTATGGTTAATTGTTACATAATTTTATTGTTTACAGTATATATTTACCTTTTACTGTATTCATTTTGGTTCCTCTATTGTGTTCTTTTATTACTTTGATGTTTTTTAATGATAATATTGATCCGTTAATTAATAGCAACTGCCATCTTAGGAATATTTTACTGCCATTTAAGAGTGAGTTCAAATGTGCTGCACATTTGAACTGCTAAAGTATTAGGCTCGTAGAAAATTCTTCAAAATTTGATGAATTTAAATGACTTAAATGCATCATTGTTGGGTGTGTTTGCAATTTTGGAAACTTGTCTTAAACCGCACATATCAACGCGTTCAGTTAATATTTCAGGGTATGCACTTTGTCGAAATGATCGCCAGGGTGCCAGGTGGGAAGTGTTGGTGTTTTTATTTCAAATGCTCTAAAATTTAAAGTTGTTTTTAAGACTTCCCTCGCTGATGCTTCTGAATTCTTGTTTATGGCAATTTATTTCAATAATATTAGACTTTTATTTGGATTAGTTTATCTGCCTTATGTTGACATAGCTATATAAACGGGCATGTTCATCTTTTTTCTTCTTATCCTCATGTTGTTAGTGATTTCAATTATAAATTTTTTGATGCGTTAAAATCTGCCCCCTTTCGCTCATTGTGCACACGATCTAATTTGAATATTATACATAATAGTAGGCCTATACATTTTGGCACTCTTCATGGTTCGATATCGTTAATTGATTTTATGTTGACTAGTGATTATTGTGCTCTATGTTTTTTTGAACAATATCAGTATTCTGGTTTGTCTCGCCATACTGTAATTTGTGCATGCTTTAAACTTAGAACAAATCAGGTTAGAGAGTATATTGAATATAGAGACTATGATAATATGGATTGTGATGGTATTGCTCGGTTTTTGTACGATTTTTATGAGTCATTTATTTTTGGCACGAGCGACGTTAATTTGTTATACTCTAACATTTGCTTTCTTTTCCATGACTTATTACTTTATTTGCATATTGTTCGAAGGAGGGTTAAATTTAATGATGATGATTGGATAAAGTTAAGAAATATAACACTTGCAAGATCTTTAAGGGATATAACTCCTATTGCATATAGGTCAAATAAGACTTCTAAGAACTGGAAATAGAGAAAAAAAAAACATACGTGACGATATTCTAGGCTTTCTGACAAACTTGATGGTGTTGGCGTATGGAGAATCCTTAGAAAATCTGGTTGTTTTGGTGATGATGATCGGTCATATGGGCTAGATGCAAATGATATAAATAACCATTTTATGGGTACTGTGCCATTAAATTCAGCTAAACCTTTTGATTTCGATGATTTGAATTTTTCTATGAGTTCTGTATTTTTTCAGTGCATTACTGAATATGATGTCTTGATTGCTTTGGATAAGGTAAAATCTAAATCTGCTGGAACTAATGGCATGCCGATTCGATTTCTAAAGAAAGTTTTTCCATATGTCCCAAAATTATTGGTCCACTTTTTAATTCTATTTCAGTGATGTTAATATATCCTATTGGTTGGAAGTCTGCTCGCATTGTTTCAATTTCCTAGTCGTGGGTAGTTAATGGGCTTGAGGATTTGAGAAATATTTTATTCTTCCAGCTTTATCCAAAGTAATGGAACACATTTTAAAAGATCAAATTTTAGCTTCCACTACAATTAGAATTTATCAAGCTCAATATAGTTTTCGCCAAGGTTATAATGCCACCTCACTCTTCCTTAGTGTTACTTACTTAGTTAAATAGAATGTAAATGAAGACAGATTTAATGTTGTTATTTCACTTGATCTCTCCAAAGCTTTTAATTGTGTTAAATGTAAATGATTTAGGTTTTTCGATTCCTACTTGTAAGCTAATATTATCTTATCTTCTAGTTTGTTACCACTTCATTCTGGGGTACCTCAGAGTTCCATTCTTGGTCCTATTTTATTTATACTGTATATAAATTATCTCCCCTGTTTTATAAATTCGAATATTTGCATATCATTTTTATATACGGATGATGTCTTTTATTTTAGTTGCGATCGTGATTTCCCTGATGTTTTGGAAAGTAATATTAACAATTGTCTACAGACTGTTTTTTAGGTTGGGCTTTAATTAATTCAATGTCTATCAATGGTTTAAAGACAAGCAATCGTTTTTAACCCATTTGATCGTTTTAATTCAAATAATGCTTTTCGAGTAAAACTTTTGAATTTTCTTTTCAATAATGAATAACACTGTACGACAAATGGTAGGGGTCAGTGATCGGGAAGGGTTCAAACTACCGGGGAAGGTTATATCGGTAAAAAAGAAGTTATACGTGTCCCGGCGACTTGATCAACTTTATATCGTGGCAGTAAACAAATGTGTTCCCTTCGTTGAGTGTGTAGTACCGTTGGAATAGCAATTGTCGTCTTCGATATCCGGTGACTTTGACATTAGGCTCCAAATTGTTGCCTTCTTTCTAAAACTGGGCAAGTTTTTTTGCTTCACGTTGAGAAAGGTTTGATTCTGCAACAATCTTGTCCATTCTTGCTTGTGATATTGGAATTATTTTGTTCGATGGGCCGGCTTCTGGTGTTGGTGTTTTAGAAAAAGAAGTTTCTCTGTCAGGACTTGGATGTGGTGGAATTATTATTTCATCCGAATGCGGTAGAGGTATTTGTGCACTTTTAACAGATATGTAAACTCTTCGTTTAAGGTCTTTACCATTTACTCCACATACTTTGTTTGCGCAAGCGTAACAGTTGTCGGAATTGTGCTCTCCTGGATCAGTCCAAATCATTGGTACACCAAAACGAAGTGAACTGCGTTTCCCTTGGATCCACATGTTAAGACCATTGTAGCACGTTTTACAAATTTTGTCTGGGACCCACTAAACGCCGCGAATTATTTCGCAATCAAAATAAAGTTTAAGCGCGCTCCACTTGCTCAGTGAGTAATGCAGCATTTGTTGAAAAAGCTCTTTTGCCACAAACGTAACAAAATAAATTGTTATTTTCTGGACAATTTGCACTCATTTCGGTTTTATACTTTTATTACTTTTTCGTCACTTTAAAAAAACCGTACTTTACGCGTTCGGAGACACTTGTTGAATGACAAAAATCGATCAGTGAACACCTATAAATACTACGTAAGTTTCAATATTTTACTGAGAGGTACTTATGAATTCGCGCATCTTTTAAGGGTGGCTATAAACCTGATTCGTGTGCGTTTTAAATTTTTCGAAACGTTCTAAAACATGACCACTCATAAATGTGGGTGCAATTTGTGTAAAAAAATCACGCAGGTAGCCAACGGAAAAAACCTAAATAATTAAAAAAGTGCACTTTCCTTTTTTCCTTTTAATTGTCCACGCACATTTATGACCGTTTTTTAGTTTGTTACCGCTACCATAAAAATCAAATAACCTTTTGTTTATTACTTTTTTTTTAATTCTGACAATCATAAAAAAAGTCATCAATGTTTTTTCCAAGGAATTTCGAGCATATCTCGAGCAAATTTTTGAAATTCATACCTTCACTTAATTGTGAATAAAAGTGAAACGCGTCTATCGATTTTCATGATCTATGTCTCATTTTGTTTAAATTTGACATTTTTTTTACCGTTTTGGATTTTTTATGAATTAAAAATAAAAAAAATTCAATTTTTTAGGCAAAAAAATAGTTTTTTTTCATACATTTATTTATAACTGCGAAACTGTTGCTTATGTAGCGAACAGATTAAAGAAATTGTAATTCCTATTTTTTTTTAAATTTGTTTCAGCAAAATCGGACTGGTGGTTCTCGAGTTATGTCAAAAAAAAGACCACCAAAGGTCACAATTTCCCCTATATGATAGTTACTAACTTCAAATCGATATATCTCGATTCCTAGACGTGACCCAGCGAAACGCCTGGACACGTATAACTTCTTTTTTACCGATATAACATTTCCCGTTGGTTTCATCCCATCCCGATTTTGACTGTCGCATAGTGTAACGAATCAGGTTAAATAAGTGTCTCGCACAATCACTTTTAAACACATAAATTTTTACTAATGAATGATGTATAGACATACATGTGTACGTGAATATATATCTCTATATATTCATGCATATGTAATTGGGAATCACTTATTTTATTTTTCACTCAACTTCAAATTATTTATTTATTTTTAATTCTACGGTTAATACAAAAAGCCACTTTTGGTCAATTAAATGTATTAAAAAGAAATATAAATTTTATCAAATAACTATGACATTTAGGTTAATACTTAGATTTACATATTTTTACATATTAAATTTATTAAACAAACGTTCAAATATAAAGTTCTCCACAAACAAACAATATCTCTTTAACAGAAAAAATATAATATGTGAGACTAATGAAAAAAATATGTAGTCATGGCTAAAGATGTAGAAAAAGAAGAAGTTTTTTCTTATAATTAGCAACAGAACAGGGAAAAATATTTAAGCTCTAAAGGTAGATTATTCCATATTCTAGCAACTCTGACTAAAAATGAAAACGAAAACATTTGATAACGAATGAACGGTATATCAATTTGTAGACTTCGTGATGAATGAAGAAAACTAAATTCTCTAAATAATTCCATGGAGACTCCATATTTTAAACCTTAAAAAAACACAATAAAGTTCGTAACACAAGGTATTTATCATAGATACAACCTAGGAAGTCAATAGCAGAAGGACGAATTGGGACGCTTTCGGGCTTGATTTGGGGTCAAGATTGACTGAAACTCCGAGGGAGTTTATGTCGAGGGATAATCTTGACGAAGTGGTGGAGAGAATAACGGGGTCTATTATCAGAAGCTATGAGCTCACCTGCCCGGTGAGTTATCCGGGTAAGAAGATTGGAGTATCTATATAGTGAGTTTTAATAAGTACAAAAAGGACATTAGTCGAGCTAAAAGGGTCTCGTGGATTAGGTTCAGCGAGACCATTGACTCTGTCAATGAACTATCCAGATTCAGGAATATACTGTCGAAGGATCCTAGTGTTCCTGGGAGTATTCAGAGATCAGATGGTTCATGGACGGAGTCGAGCTCTTAGTCATTTAATGAGCTTTTGGAAACCTATTTTATGGGTTGTAAGGATCCATTGATGGAAGGATCAAGTAAGGAAGAGCACTTCTTCACAGAGTCCACCATCGGGATAGTTGAAACATTAGTGAGAGACCTGATTACGGTATTTTTCAGGCAATGTTTCAGAACGCACCGTTTGTGGTTCGTCTACTACCAGTGGATATTTTTAAGGGGTGCCTGCTACATAGACACATGCCGAGGGGGTGGAGAGAGGTAAGAGTTATATTTATACCTAAAGGTGGTAGCACATGTCACTCGAAACCCAAGGATTATAGACCTATCAGCCTATCGTCTTTTCTTTTGAAGACATTAGAAAGACTGATAGATCTATATCTAAGATCATCTGTTGGCACCAACAGCATGAGTAGGGCTCAATATTCTTACCTGAAGGGTAAATCTGTTGAGAGTGCGCTGAATAATGTGGTGGGCTATATAGGAGAAGGACTTTAGTACAAGGAATTTACCATGGCCGCGTTCTTGGATATTGAGGGAGCGTTCAATAATATCAAGATTGACGCTATTAAGCAGGCGCTGGTGGATCTTAAAGTACATGACTTCTTGATCGAATGGATAATCCCCATGCTGAGCAACAGGATTATTAACTCGAGCTTGGGTGGAGTATGTTTAAGGAAACTGGTGACTAGGGGGACACCGCAAGGGGGAGTGCTCTCACCCCTGTTGTGGCTATTGGCTGTCGACGTGATTCTGCGTCAATTTGACAGCAGGGGACGGAAGATCGTGGTATATGCTGATGATGTGGTCATACTGGTAAAAGGAAAATTTCTTCCCACAATCAGTGAGATCATACAGTCCGCACTGGGTGAGCTGTCCTCTTGGGCCGATGATGAAGGGTTGGGAGTGGATCCAGAAAAGACAGAATTGGTTCTGTTTACTAAGTGGTACAAGGTAGAGAATTTTAGATTACCGGTACTATGTGGAACGGAACTAAGACCTTCAGACTCAGCGAAATATCTTGGGGTATTCCTCGATAGTAAGCTGACCTGAAAGAAGAATATTTAAGAGAGACTCAAACGTGGCCTTAATGCCTACTACACCTGTAGAAACTCCATAGGTAGAAATTGGGGACTCAAACCAAAGGTTGTAAATTGGATCTACACCTCGGTGGTGAGACCAAATCTTACTTATGGTTGTTCTGTTTGGTAGCAGGCACTGGAACGAAAGAGCAATAAGAACCTTTTGTTAAAGGCACAGAGGTGTGCTTTAATTGGCATTACAGATGCAATGAGAAGTACACCACAAGCGGCTCTGGACGTCATACTTCGTCTCTTACCCATTGAGGAGATTGTGAAGGGTATGGCAGCAAGGAGTCTGCTGAGACTTAAGGAATTAGGACTATTAGGTTCATCAAGAGCAGGTCACTCCCGGGTCATATATGAGATCAGTTATGGTGAGGTTAATCTGAACTCCACGAGGGCATCAGATTACATGGCCACTGAACCGGACTTTGGGGTAAATCCTGTCGTTGTGATATATGATAGGGAGGTCTGGTCCGGCACTGAGAGAAGGTTGTGCAGTATTCACAGACGGATCAAATATGGACATGGGTACTGGTGCGGGAGTCTATATTATGGGCACGGATTTGAAAGGTTCATTTAGACTCCCTGATGAGTGCATCGTTTTTCAGGCTGATATTCTCGGCATCTTGAAAGCCGCAGAATTAATCAGGCGGAACGTTATGAGGGGTACTGAAGTTACTCTCTATGTATACAGTCAGGTGGCTCTGAAGGCCTTGGGGGTGAAATCCAGGCTAGTTGCTGACTGTAAAAAGTCACTGAGAGAGCTGGTGGAACACTACATGGTGAGACTCTGCTGGGTACCTGGCCACTGTAATGTATTTGGTAATGAACTGGCCGATGAAATGGAAAGCAAGGCGCAGCAAAGGATGTCTCAGAGAGGGAAACCACTGTGAAACCCTCGCTGAGTTTCTTCTTCGGCAAGATCAATGATTAGATCTTGGTCAGAACCAATTCGGCTTGGGAGAGTAGAGTGGACTGTAAGATGTCGAAGGCGGTATGGCCGGCACTCGACAGGACAGGCACAGGTACTCTTCTGGGCTTGAGTAGGAGGACCTTAAGGATCATGATAGGGGCCATAACGGGTCACTGTTTGATAGGGAAGATGAGATCTAGATGGGACGCTAGCAATTTCGACTTTTGTAGAATGTATGGGGACGTCGATGAGACCGAGTCTATTGAGCACATTAATTGCCTCTGTCCACGATTGCAGCATCCCAGAATGAAATGTTTGGGCAGTCAATTTCTCGACAGGCTAAGTGACTTTCAGAACTTGGAGCTTGTAGACGTCATAGGCTTCGTCATGGGAATGTCTAAGGGAGAGTCAGGGGTACATCCCTAGGAGAATCAACATAGCTAAACCTCTTCTATGATTTCTTGATATTCTTTTTTCTATTCTAATTCCTATTTTCTATATTCTATAGTTTTTCAAATGAAGGGACTCACAATGGACCGTGATCGGTCTCTGGGTGGAGATGTGGTACATTTGGTATCACGTCAACCTTCTCTATCTATCTATATAGGGTGTGATATCACGTGGTTACCAAGAAAAATTGTATAGCCTGAGTCTTAGTAGGATTAATGGAAAGATTATTAGCTAACATCCAATCTGATATTTCACATAAATGATCATTAATAGAGGTCTGAAATGAGCTAAAAAGATTTCCTCCAGAAAACAATAAATGTACATCTTCTGCAAAAACAAATGACTTGCAGAATTGATTACACATTAATTCAATACAATCATTGAAAAAAATATAAAAAGCAAGGGACCCAGAACTGAGCTTTGCGGCACACCTGAAGTAATAGACCCAATATTAGAATTAACCTTATTAAGTGAAGTATATTGAAATCGATCAGAAACGTAGGAACCAATAAGATTACAAGCTGTTAACAAAAAAATTATACTTATATCTCCACTTACATAATAAAAGATAATGATCAATACAATCAAACGCTTATTTATGTTATATTTGAATATTTATATTATTTTTGAATATATATTCTTGCTTTCTCTATCTATTTTGAAAATTTGAAATAAATTCAAAATGGAGTCATGTAGCTTTGAGAATGATACACGGTAGAACTCAGAGTTGTATTCTTATTATAATTTTATAACTTATTGTTGTTGTTATTAATTTAGACCTTTTAAAAACAACTGCTTTTTTTTTTGTTTTTGCATTATGGATGAGGAACTATATAAAGAGGGAAACTTTAATACATTGTTATTATAATTTTTAATTTATATTTTTTATACATTACTTGCTTAGACGTTTTTCAACTATTTCTAAATAATATGTATTTTTTGGCCTTTAAGGCTTTACATTTAAAGCAAAGAATTAAAAATTGTGGTTGCGGCCTTTTGCATTTTCATAATGTTTTTTCCTGCTGTAAAACTGAACGGATATATATATATATATATATATATATATATATATATATATAAAGGATGTAATAACGGAAGCATGGAGTTCAATTTCGTTAAATTATTTAGAGTCATTATACAAGTTGAGGTTATTTCTAAAAATGGTGGCAGTACTCATTACTAATTGAATGCTAGAAGAAAATAACTTTCATTTTTAAAACCAAAAATTTAAAAATAAATTCCTTATTCAAGTGACACACGAAATAGTACCACAGAAATATATGTCTTTAAATAAATGCATAATTTGAGTATAACAAAATATGTATATTTTTTATTTCTTCAGAAAACTAAAGCCAACACTTTGAAATTTTGTTGCGCAAAAAATTATTTTTTTTCTGAACTTTAGTTTTGGAGATATACTTAATTAAAGTTAAAAAAATGTGATTCCTTATTCAAGTGGCATTATATATATATATATATATATATATATATATATATATATATTGTATTTATGAGAAAATACCTTTCTAATGATATATTCCTTATTAAAATCGGATGTATACTGTGGACGTAAGAGGAAGTACAGGAAATGTGTTTGACTATTAATTATATAGATATGTATTCATTGTATGTATTTATTACAAATTACTAATATTAATCTTTAAAAACTGCCTTATATTCATCATTTCTGTCAAAATATCTCAGATAAACAAAATGAATAAAAAATAAGGCTTAAACTAAATCTCAGAAATTTCAATTATTTAATATGTACAATAATTTATTTTTTTATTTGTTTTCCTTTTTTCTTATTTTTTTATCTTACAGAAGGTTTATTCCAGTCTAAAAATCTCAAGCGCATTAGTGGCATCAACACAAAACGTCGTTTCTCAATGAGAGAAATTAATAAAACGATTAAAAAGTTAGTATTTATTTTCTAGTAATTCTTGTTGCGTTTAAATGGCTTTATTAATTTAATTAAATATATATATATATATATATATATATATATATATATATATATATATATATATATATATATATATATATATATATATTAATTTATTAAATACTCTCTAGTACCGACCGAAGATCGAAAATGATATCAGCGCCTACAAATTTCAATCACATCTCTCATATGGGTCCTGGAGATGGTATACAAAATCAAAGACTTTTGGATTTACCAACATCTATCGAAAGTCCCAATGAATCTCGCAGTCAATTGTTAAGCATGATACAGCCAGATATGGCTTCGTTGAAACAATTTCGACAACTTAAAATAGGTCACAATAATGGTGAGTTTTCAAACAATTAAATAAACTTAGTTTTAAATTGATTATAATTGAATGTGATTTATTTTAAATGAAAATGTTTAATTCTTAGGAATGACGCAAAAAAGCACAATGCATGATCAACAATCTGAACACAATTATTCAGAATCTCGATCGCCTAGTCCATTTGGTAATGAATCTTCGTCTTTTAAAGACATGTTTGAGGTATTTTTTTTGTCGTATAAATAAGTAGTTTGATATTTCTTTGAACAATTTTTTTTTTTTTTTTTGCAATTCTAGGATGAGCTATCTTTTAGTGCTCAACTTATGAATGATGGAAACCAACAGTGACATTCACTACGTTCAATATTTTCCATATTTTCTGAGCAACATACCTAGATTTGTGCAATACAGTGATAGAGAAAGAGAAGGGAGAATAAGAAAATGTCATGGGGAAAAAACAGTGAGGCATCCTTTCATTAAAAACACAATGAAACAAATTGAAGAGATTAACTTGTTAAAACTGATCTCATCGGAAGAATAAGAACAAAACAAAAAGATTTATTTATTTAGAAAGGAACGCAACGTAATATTACATAAAATTTCAAAATACATATTATCATCAAAACATACAAAATATATCTTCTATTCATCCATTAAAAAAAACATGCTAATCTCCAATATATAATATTTCAAAATTTTCTTTTTATATTTTAAATTATAGATGATATCGTTCGAAAATTATTTATATATATTCAAACATATATACACAAATATTAAAAAAAAAAAATATTGTATGATACTGAGTTCAATAATTTTTGCATATACATATACTTACTTACATATACATATATTACATACTTTTCTTACATTATTAATAACATATTCTACATATACTACTCGTTTACATATATATATTTATCATTTATTAAACAAACAAAAACATTAGTTTAAATTATTAATTGCAAAATACTGTTAGTATACCCACATACTCTACATACTTTATTTTTTTATTAAGTATTGTATTATTTTTGTTTTTTTTTACTAATTAGGTTATTACGGTTTCACAGAGCTGTGAGACGTGTGAATTTGAATCATTGTTTAAGGAATTAAAAAAAATGGGCATGCAGTTGTTGCCAGAAAAAATAAATTCAATTCGAATGTCCACTTCTATGTGATGCCTTTAAGATTTTAATTAAAAACAGTTTTTTTTATTTTATACCAGATCAGCTTAAAATGTGCTACAAATAATAAAGTAAAAATGAAGAATAAAGTAGACAACTTAACATTAAAAAAAATGTTTTTAATTCTTTAATATAAAATCAAACGTTTGAATAAAAAAATTACTTTAATATTTGAAGTTAAAAAAACTCCTTTCAAATAAAATAAAAAGTTTTTTCTTCAGAAAACTTTTTTTTTTTTGAAAACGTTGTTTTTTCTCTTTTAGAAAATCGAGTATTTTTTTTAATTTGATCTTTTTGCACTTAATTGAAAAACGAGCGAATTTTTAAAATTATACATGAGAGCGTATGAGTAATATGTACACACATTTTAACAGGTGTACTCAGACATTCCTTGCTATTTCTTTATTGGAAAAAAATTTAGCTATTTTTATGTTCGCCGAATTCAATTGCTTTCCACAAAAATATCACATGTGGACTGTTGGAAAATTTATTTTACAATTTGTATCCAAACACAAAGTAATTACGTTCGAACATAAGGTGTTGTTCTCTTTAACAAAAAAAGAAAGTACAACGTATTAAAAAAAATTAATTGAAAATAAAAATGCAAAATTAAATTTTCATAAAAATAAGATTTTTTTGTGTACGTGTTCCCTAGTGTTCTATAGTTGGAATAAAAAGTTGACTTTCGACTTTTTTTTTAATTTTTAAGTAATCGCTTTGCCATTTTTTTTTCAATTTTGGAATAGAAAATTTTCTACTATTATAGACTTTTGATAAGATATTTTCGAGATTTTTCGCTTCTTTTGACTATTTCTTATTATCTGCCTCATAAACAATTAAGAAATTATGTTGATAAATTAACAGACAATCTAAGCTGGTTTCATAAAAATATATTTTTGACAATAGTACGGATGACGGATTTTAATAGTGAAAAAAGAACTTATTTTTATTTCAATCGAAAAAGCAGTCTATTTTTGTGTTCAAAAAATAAAAAAATTCATCATATTTTTTATTTTTATCAATAATTTAATATTTTTTGTTTTTCATTTTGATCGAAATAAAAATATAAATATCAGGTATGTGATGGAAATCGATCGTTTTCAAATCGAACGGTTTGATGAATTTCGACCGATTAAAAAAAAATGTTTGGAACAATGCTTTACTTTTTCCTTTACAAGACACAGCATTATTGAAAACCCAGAAAAATTTTTCGTGAAACACTTCAAATTTTACAATAAAATCTGATAAAAAGTGAGTTTACTGTAATTTTCATCAATAAAGGAAACGAAAAAATAGATATATCACACATTTTTTCGATTTCAATTCGTTTCGTTTTCGAAATCAATTTCCATAAAATACTCGTATCATTTGTGATATTTATCACAAAAATTGAAAATTATTTTCAACTTTTTTCAACGAATGAAAAAAATTCTTGACCATGATACAATAAATAACAAGATACAATTATTAGAGAGAACTAAAAAGTCGGTCAAAAGAAAATATGAAAAAATTAAAACAAACTTAAAAAATGAAATTAAAATTATATAAAAAAGAAAAAAAATCATAAAACAGATTTTTTTGTTCAGAAAAGTAATCTGTTTAATAAATTGTGTATATAGAAAAACATCCATAGAAAAAGAAATGCTGTTTGTATATTTTTTATTTTCTGTTCTAAAATTTTCAATTGTTTAACTTTACCAAACTTGAAAATGACATCTCTTCCTAATATTTCTGCCTGGTTTAGTTATATCATGTTCTAAGCAACAATTTTATTGAATGCAAAAAAATATTTAAAAATATTCACACAATACATACAAATTCCAAATAAATAAAATAGTAGAAAATATTTTTTGAAACATAAACAAAAGTATGAATAAAAAGACAATCATTTGAAAATTTTTTTATATTGATATTTATTTTAAAAGATATTTATTATTTTCATCATGATGGATATTTATATTTGAAAATAAAAATCCCTCATATATTTTTTGAACAAATGAAAAAATATTTTAAACAGTAAAGATATTTATTTATAATGATTGGAAAATAAAATTAAAAAGTTTTTGGGTGCTTGCTTCCAAAAACTGTTAAGAAACCATTCCCTTTAAATAAACTAAATATTTCAACTATTTTTGAATTTTTCCGACTTTTTCGACAATTTTAGAACCAAAAAGTCGATTTGGAGAACCCTAGTGTTCCCATCCCTTAACATCAAAGTTGGAAACCGAAACGAATAACGGCATCGTTATTAAATTTGTTTTTATTTAAGTAAGGGTAACGGTATTTTAAATTATGTATATCGGAAACTAAAATACCTGTATATACCGTTATTATTCAAGACTTAGTAAAAACATTAAAAAGTTAAATCTTTTATTTATTTTTAATTAAAATTCATTGAAACTCTGAATAGCATATTTTAATATTTTAAATCACTTTAAAACATGAACATTCTTTGCAGTTTGGTTTTTGTGGCGATTCAGTTTACTTTTTTCTGATTTTTTTAATACATGAAATTTAACACCATATATCTTCGGACCTAGTTTCAATTCAAATAAACTCAATAAAGCTTTATAATTTTCCTCTAATAGTTTAAATGACGTAGCTATCTGTCAACATAGTGCCAAGTCGTTCATTCCAGAAGAAGCTTCCTTCACAAATCATCCACTCGATCAATACCTTCGTATAGAAAGCTAAAATTTCCGAATTCAGCTCACTCAATTTTATGGTCTTCATCAATATCAATACTTTGATTTTTATATCGTAATCCACAAGTAATTTAATGTAAAAGTAAGTTAGGGGCAACTACATATTTAACCAATGCAAGAATAAGACTCAGAATTCTCGAAGGCCAAATAACAAAAACCTGATTGTATTTAAGACATAATTACAATAACGCGAAAGTTTTTCTACAACCCAGAGCTACTTTAAACCTGGTATGATGAAAGTATCAGAATTGCACTATAAAAGAAATGTGTGGATAGTATTATTTTAAAAAAATAAATTTAAATTTATAAAGGAGGGATAAGAATGACCAGGTCGTGGAGAATTTTTTGTTAACATTTTTGAAATCACATTTTTGGTGTAGCGTTACAGAAAATTAATATCCACATTTAAAGGATATATAAATGCAGCTTGGATCTTATTAAAGATGGTCCTGGCTGTAACTTTCTGAACAAAACGTTTCATTCTCTCAGAGAATATTAAGAAAGGAACCAAATATAAATATAGGAAAAGAAGTTTCTAAGCCAAATATAAGTGGTTAAAATTTATGCATAAAAGTTGTTAAAAAAAAGATCAAAATTAAAGGTCGTTGTCTCATAAAACAGTGACGTCATGAAAAATTTTTATTTCTCTATATAGTTTATACTAAATTTACTCAAAAGCTGGGGAATGCAAAAAAATAAATTGTGGCCTAAAAACATTTCAGAATCGGGTCTTTATGTTTTGAGCAAGTTCGTCGAACTCATCTACTATATGTGTTAAGAATTTTTAGATTCATATTTACAAAAAAAAAATCTTAACATCTTTTGGGCGAAATATACTAAGTGCTTTATTTTTAATCGTTGGTAAAGAACTGAAGATAAATTTTTATTTATTTATTTATTTTTTAATTTTCTTCCTTTATTAAGTTGATCGTTTTAGGAAATCTAGTGGAACATAGATACCAACAATAAAAGGAATACAAAAACAAGATACCATAAATATTACATTAAATAAACCCTTATTAAAAATAATTTCTTAAAGCAAGTAAGTTATATGAAAAATAATTTTTACAAAACATATTACATAGAAAATAGTATATTTTAAAATACCGGTATATACCAGTATTGAGGGAAACGGTATTTGAATACTGGTATTTTTGGAAACTAATAATTTCGGTATCGGTTACGGTAACTCATTTTAAACGGTATTTAATCGTCATCGGTATTTATAACGGTATTGGTTTCCAACCTTGCTTAACAAGTTTCGTCTATGGAACCCTAAGTGAAAATAGTTATTTATTTATTTAAAAAATCTAGTGTCTTTTTTTAAATAGAACAAATATTAAAACTAATCAATAACATTAAAATGTATATAGGTAGGTAGGTAGATAGGAAAGGGTTGCCCAGCACTCATAAGAGTGCTTGTGCATCCACTCGGAGACCTAACGGTCCATTGTGAGTCCCTTCATAGAGAATATAGAAAGAAACCAGAAAGAAACTACAGATAAGGTATAGAAAAGAGCAGGAAGGAAAATGATAGAGAAAAAAGCTGAGACCAAGAAAAGTATAGAAGAGAATAGAAAGAATCAGAAAAGGAAAAGTACTACCGCCCCAGGTCGCTCGCTCCACGCCAACGACCCCCTCTTAGCCAGCCTATTCCCATGACGAATCCTATTAGTCTATCGAGCTCTATTGTCGATATATTGTCCAATTCGTCAAGGAATCGACTGCCTAACCATTTCCGCCTACTTAGTTGTAGACATGGACAGTGACATATGATATGTTCCACCGTCTCTAGCTCCTCATTATCTTCGAACATTCTGCAAAGACCGGAGGAACCTCTATCCCAATAATCCTCTCATCTGGGTCAGCACGGTCTATGACAGCCGCCTGAAGACATGCCGGCTTCATCGATTCCTTTGCCTTTTTCGAGGTAGAAGGCTTGTCGTCACCAGATCTAACTCTCTTAGTGACTACCTTTTGGGGGCCCTTAAGAGATCCAGATGGTGTGTGACTCGCCTTCTTGGCGGTAAGGACTGGTTGGTCATCGCCAGACCTAGCTCTCTTAACGACCTCCTTACGGTGATTCTTAAGAGAGTCAGATGGCTTATGACCAGCCCCACTTCCAGCATTCTTTATCATCTTCTTTTGAAGACCTTTAAGAGAGCTGGGAGTGTTGTTTGCCGCACCTTTCTTGCTGGTAGAGGGTTGGTTGTCTCCAGACCTTGCTCCTTTGGTGATTGATTCACCAGAGTTGCCGGATGGTTTACGATCAGCCCCCTTTTTGGCAGTGATAGCCAGCTTCCCAGTTTCAACCGATCGTTCCGAAGATGTGATCGGTTTATTTGGTAGGCTGCTATCATTATCTTTATCCTTGGACTTCAGTGTGACGCCTGACACGTTTCCTATACTCTCCCGAGCATTTTTCGGAGCGGTGTCAAATATCGCATTCAGTCCCTCAGGATAAGACATTCCCAAGATAGCGGAGGTCGAGCCATAGATTTTTTCAAATCTAATCACACTCTTCCTATGCCTCTTGATAAGGTATTTATCCCTACCACTGACTGACGACAGATCCCTCTTGGCCATCTTATTAAGAAAGATCAAGGAGGATCTGACGCCATTCTTCGCTTTTTCTTGTTTTGTTCGGCTGTCGACGACGGCAGTTACACCTGGTTTCACCGCGTCTTGCCGAACTAATTTTGAACCCACCTGTCCCATCTCGTGCGGGTGACACCTCGGATGCTGGAGAACTCCGTTCCTGAGCGTGAACTGAAATCATTGTTATTTCATGTTCCTCATCAGAATCAAGAGTAAGATCCTCCAACTTCTCCGTAGTGCCCGTCCCCCCGAGAGAGTCTCAGGTGAGCCCAAGAGGTCGTCCGTTTCGGCCAGTTCACTCAATAATTGTCCCTCCTGAGCAATTATGTTCCCGTGAATTCTTAAAAGGTCAGAGTCAGTGTCCGAAACTCCTACAGAAACTGCCCTATTCTTCCTCTCCACATCCTTTGTTTCAAAATATTCTTTATTAGTAATCTTGGTCCCACGAAAATGCACGTACTAAGTGGACCATCTCGCGCAGTGACGGCGTGCGCGGACTAGGCTTTTAAAAATTACAACCAACCCGTGCCATGGGCGTTGGAGGGGAGCTGTTAGCGATTAGCACTAACTAACCATACAGATCCTCGGCACTGCTACCTCTCACCTTGATCTTAAAAGTGCACTTAATTTATTTGGTCCGCGAGAACTTCTATGAGTTTCTAGGTTTAGATGTAATGCGTAGGACCTGACTATAGTCAGTACATGGAGATCTGTAACCAATGGTAAGTGATCTCCAGTTTATTGACTACAATCGGATCAGAAACCTTACATCCGAACCCCCCTATCCGCCACCTGGGGACACGTCCGATGGGAGTAAATAAATATATATAAACAAGAAAGAAAGATATAATCGGTCAAGTCCGACCATATGATACCACACACCATAACCCACGAATACAGAATATTACGTTAATACTAACATTTATATAAATTTATGCACTAAGGTAAATTATGGAGCGATCCTCATAAAATTTGTCACAGTGATTTCTACTTATTTGTGTCGAATATAAACTTGATACTAACATTCGTATGGGATTTATGCACGTTAAAGTGATTTTCGGAAGAGGGTTTTATATGGACCGATCTTCATGAAATTTGGCACAAAGATTAAAACTTATACAAAACTTCCTTACTTCGAATTTCATTAAAATATTGCTATATTTAAGGAATTTATGATCGTCAAACCCTTATTCCGGGAGGACATTTGTATTGGGCTAGGTGAAATAATGGACCGATCATAACCAATTTTAATAGGCTTCGTCCTTGTGTCATGAAAGTCCTACGTAAAAATTTCATTGAATTATCTTCAAAATTGCATCCAGTACTTTGTGCAAAAGGTTTACATGGACAGCCGCCGTCCAGCTATCCAGATGGACGTACGGACATCGTTACATCGACTCAAAAAGTGATTCTAAGTTGTTTGGTATACTTTAAGGTGGGTGTTGGATGATTTTTTCTGTGCGTTACAAATATCAGTACAAACGCATAACACCCCAACCACCTATGGTGGTGTGGGGTTTATAATAAAAAATTAATTCACTAAAAGTATTTGCATACATATACGGTGATAGTCATATATATTTACACTTTTTATATTTTTCGAAAACTCGAACAAGAATTCAAATATTGTTTTTTATAATATATTTATAAATTATTTGTTGTTGTAATGCCTGAAATGTGTAGTGTTGATTGTGATAATATTAAAAGAAAAATTCGTATGCATTTTTTTAACTTTACATTATTAATGATTTTCCAAAATCTTGCCTTTAGAATAGTATAAAAATTTGTGAATCAAATTTAACTTTAATAAGTCGCAAAATCCTAAGAATATTGTCAAAAATTATGAAAAAACTAAGCTGAGATTAGTGATTGGTAAATCGATTTCGATTATGGTCGAAAATCGATTCTCTTTGCCAAAAAACGACTATTTTGTAGTAGATTTTTACTAGTCAACTTTATACTGAAATCGACTTTCAGGCTTCGATTAATCGAAAAATCAACACTGCACAGTGAAGTACTTTTTTGTAAAAATAAATTGCAAGAATTGCAAAGCAAAATTTTAAACTTTCTAAAAAATAAATGTTGCGACAATTTTTAAAAAGATAAAAAAATCAGTAAAAATACAATTCAAAAAATAATTGTTAATTATAATGGAAGAGCTTTGAGTTCCTGTTATATAAAAAATTCATTCCTTCCCGCAGTGCTGGACATTTACATAAAGATTAGGAACATCCTCAATAAAACAAGTAATCCTTTTCTTAAGTCCTTATTTGACAATTCGAGCAGAGGAATATGATTATCCGTCTGTGTTTCTGTTACATTCCTAAGCTACCAATTTCTTTAACATTCATTCGCCATTTCGATTCCATGAATACCTTGTTACAAAGACAAGACTGAAAAATTTAAATAGTGATTGAGTGCATTTGAGTAGACATTAACACTTCAGAACTTACGAATTCTGTGCCTTAATCGCGGTATTACCATTCAAATTAAAGATGATAGTCATATCTTCCGTGTCAAGTGTCCCGTCTTGCAGAAAATATTTCAGCCTCGTTTCAGTATCAGTTCTATATGTAATATTTTATATCACTGCATATTTAGTGAAATGATTAATTTACTTCCTATGTTTTTACAAAATACATGTATTTGTATTCTATGGTGTTAAATTTAAGACATTTAGTTACCTTATCAGAGTGATTTGCGAAAGTAGGTTAATAATAAATATATCGATTCTTTTTATCTTTTGATCTTCTTCGAACAGTCATACGACTATTTATTGTATTCAATGCATTACACCCTCAAAATTTTTGTTTCAAAGAGTATACTCTGATTTAGCTGTTAAACATATCGACATAAAATATATACATATTTAAACGTCTAAAGGTCCTTTAAAACATAATCTAATTTAATTTTAATTAATTTTTTACTAATTTTAGAATTAATCGATTAAAAATTCTATTATGGGGTTTTATTAATCGACTATAAAAATCGAGATTAAAATGGTTGATCGAAAAATTGAAAATCGATTTTTAATTTTTCATACCATTCACTAGCTGAGATTTAAATGAAGGTTTAAAATTATACATCATCATGCTTTTAGATCCCCTACTGGTCATACATAAGATTTCAACAGCTATAGGATTTACAAAATCATCTATGTAGTACTACATATAAAATGCTCCAAAAAAATTACCTACACACAGAAAAAAGATTAATTAGAAAACGATTATGAAAATAAAAATGTTGTAATAACACCTGATATTTTATAGTAATAATAAAAAAAAACTAAACACAACCGATTTTCCATGTTGCTAACATTTTAAACTTAATTGTGATGAAATAATGGTAAAATTGATTAAAGCAATTCTTTGCTTTATTTAGGAAATAAATTAATAGGGGCCACCGAATTAAAATTAATTTTTTACTACGAAATAATGTTGATACCAATCAATTATTTTTTTATGATGCTATCGATGCTTTGCAAAGATGTCAGAACAAGTACGACAAGCTACGAGTTTTGGGTATGATACTTCAACGTGCTATTTAATTAAATCGGTAGACACAATATTAATGTTATGCATTGGAATGCCTAAGGCATAACAACTGAGTCAGCAGCTGCCAAGCTAGAATATGTTTTACACAAAAGGAAAATCGATATTCTTCTTTTAAATGAGACTTTTTTGAAACCGTACCACAAATTTCAACTTAGCGGCTATAAATTTTATAGAGAGGATCGATGGCGGAGGAGTCCTAATTGCAATAAAGGGCAATATTAAGCATTTGTTGTTACCGAAGATCAAAACGAGTACTGCAGAGAGTATTTCAATACAAGTTACGACCAGTTATATTTACTTCTGCTTATACTCCAGTTTGCACTTCCAATTTGAAGGCTGTTTTGGATAAACTAACTTCCAATACACACATTGGAATTGTGTGTCAAGTAATTTGGCCGGTAAAGAGCCTCTGCCTTATATATATATATATATATATATATATATATATATATATATATATATATATGTTAAGATAAAATAAGTTCACATAAGCCTAAGTTGAAATTATTTCCTTACGCACGTATTATTAATAATGATTGTGGAGTTTTCTGATTGCACATAGATTTAAATTCTTAGTGTTATTTAAGTGCTAATGAACAAGAAACTTTTTTTCATAATTTATTTTAGGTTAGATGGGCAGCTGCAAATGTAACTATACTACTCACTTGGGTCCTATTGGTCCCGTTGTGTTACCCTGATGAATCATGTGAATCTGTTTTCACATGTCCAAAAATAGATTCGAATCGAACCAACCTGACGCACGAACAAAAGATCTGATTCATCTATCATAAATTGCAGAGAGATCCGTGCATATACGGACTGCCAAATTCAACAGTACTTATATTCATAGAGAAAATGTTCTTCCTCCTCCTCGTTAAAGTCATTAAAAGGGAGACCTAGTCTCTTAACGTGTTTACCAGCAAACCAGTGCCCTGTAATAGGAGCTAGAATTCCAGAATAAAACTCAACTGATCGGAGTGGGGCCATATCTGTCTCGAGATAGAACATGCGGACTCGTTTGTCTATCTTTGTTGAGCTATTCTTGACAAGTACTGTATTATCATTGCTCTGCAAGACGACGACGGTATGCCAACTAACTGGTACATTTTTTCACTTTGAAGAAGGGAACCAGTTCTGGCTAATTTATCCGCAATTATATTACCCGGGGTACTTGAAAGACCCCTTACCCAAACCAATTCTAGGTTTGAATGTCTCGCCATCTAATCTAAAGATCTCTGGCATTCATGTACCAGCCTGGATGTCGAATAGACACTCCAAAGAGACTTAATCGCGGGTTGACTATCGGTACAAATTTGAATATCCACTCCAAATACTTTATAGTACATTAGCCAATTTAACGCCCTCCTAATGGCTGAGATATCTGCTTGAAGAGCAGCGCAGTGATCCAGCGAGAATAAAGACACCTCCCCAACAGTGTTATGCCCAGATACTTTGCACTGTCTGACACCTTTAACTCAACTCCATTAAGCCAAGGGAGTGGGAAAGATGGTATTTTGTATCTCCTTGAAGAGAGAATTAGTTCCGTATTTCCAGGATTCACGCTAAGGCCACTAATTGTAATTGTATTTTTGGCGTTTTCACTTTCTGCATTTCACTAAGTAAAGACTTAGTGAAATGAAAATTAGCACTTATTATTATAAATTTAGGAAATTTTAGTGAATAAAATAACTTTATTACAACATATATTGGTAAAATGTTCGTGTACTTTTTTTAAATCGCGTTTGATCTGCCTGTATACAGTTCTAAAAGTTGATACAAAACTTTTTTTAGCAAAAAAGTAAAAAAAGGACAAATTTTAAAAATATGTAAAAATTAGTATGCATTGTTATGAAAAATATGACAAAATATGAATTTTCCATTTAATAAGCAATAGTATGCACTAACTAATCGATGACATTTTTCATTAAAATTTGTGATTCAGTTATATAACTACACACAAAAGATAGGTTTTAAATGTTCCGCAATGCATTTCCATGAAAATCCTCCCCCTTATTAAAAGTTTGTATTGTATATGTATCATATGAATTTAGGTTTCTTCTCCCTTGTTGACCCTTTTTCCTATTAGTACCATACAATTGAAAATAATTTTCTAGTTTTTAAAAACTTTACAATCATAAAATACACAAACAATTTTTTGATATTTCTAATATTTTTCTATTTAAAATTGGATTGAAGCCTACAAACATTTGGAAGATATCTTCCTGGAAGAAATTTGCGCAATATCTTCTTTTTATTATTTGGACGAAAATCATCAAAGCAATATTTTTCTAATAAACAACATAAACAACAACAAAATATATAAAATTTAAATTTTTTTATTATTTTTATCCTCAAAATATCGCCTTTTTCCTGAAAGGTGATTATAACCTCCTCAAAAAATTGATATTTTCCATTGAAATTATCTGGAAAAAATTAATGCAACACTTTTATTTTTCAGTCATAATTTTTTCAGTTGTCGTAAAATTGTTCAAAGATGAAAAAAATATATATATATATATTGAAAAGAAATTTGTTTGTCTTTTAGCAAAAATTGATATTTTATGTGAGTTTTCAGTTTTCATGCTTTAAGATTTATGTGCGTGCATGCTTTACAAGATGTAAAAGTTTTTTAATTATATTATTTCAAGATTTATTTAGTGGTAATTTTTCTATATATTTATTACATGTTCCAAAAGATAATCTAGCAATATTGCCTATTTTCCTTACGGGCGTATTGATTTCTTATTGCTTAGATGTATCTCTTGTGACGCACAATCCTTCCCGATGGGGGGAACTTCCGCAATACGATGCGGCAATAAAATTTTTCTTCTAAGCAATACGAATTCTAATCACTTTATTATTTTGCTTGTAGGATACTAACTAAAAGATCAAATATAACTAAAGTTTATGTTAAACTTTCACTAGCTAAAATTTAAATTCTATATTAACAATTTACTACATATTAAATTTTTTTTGGCAAACATAATGAAAATACCCATATTTTATCGTTGCCATAGTAACTCCAACGAAAACAAATCCTCAAAAAAAAAAAAAACTTTACAAGTCCATTAGTTAAGGGCATAGTTTATTATTTTTTTTTTAGCAACTTCCTAAAAAATGTTCTCTTTAAATTTTTACCTAAACAAAATATGGGAATGTTTGATAATTTTTTGAGTTTATTAAAGATTAATAAAGAAAAAATTACTGTATTGGTGGTGGGCCTAAATAACAGTGGAAAATCCACAAATATAATTAATTAAAAAAAAAAAAAATAAAAAAATAAAAATGGAAACAATTCTTACATATCAGTACCCACAGTTGGTTTTACAAATGAGGAGTTTTATAGTAAGTAAAATAAAATTGTGAATAAAATGTTTACTTTTCTTAAAAAAAAAAACTTTTTAAACTGTTATGTTCAATTTAGTGTAATAGATATGTCGGGAGCTTGGAAATATAGGAATTTGTGGCAACATCAGTTTAAATCATGCCAAGGTATTATCTATGTTATTGATTCTAGTGATAATATGAGAATGGGTAAGTTTAGCAGTTAACATTATAATTATTAATATTTATGTATGTGTTTTTTTTCCATCTTAGTTATTGTTAAAGAGGAATTATATATTTTATTGCAACATCCCGATTTGGTGGAAAGACAAATACCGATTTTATTTTATGCTAATAAAAATTATTGCGAAAATTCTTTATCCAGTATCAACATTGCTGCAGGTTTGTTAATTTTGTAATAGAGTAATTCCATTTTAAATTTAAAAATTTAGACCTCTGAAATTTTCTCTGTAGCAAGTATACCGATAAGGCTTCCTACCAAAAAATAAAAATGGACTTTTTTAGATACACATCACTAAAGAATATTCTCACAAAAAATATTTTAATAAATAAACAATTTTTTATGACATCTTAAAATACAAGCTTTAACAAATCCACAGCAAAAAAAATATTTTAATATCGTTTATACAACAAAAGTTATGGTCATTTAAAAAAACAAAAAAAAAATTAATTTTTAAAAAGTACAAATTGTAAAAAAGGTATAATTAATCATAAAAAAGAAAAAAAAAACAAATTTTCATCAAAAATTTTAAAAATGTTTCTAGAAAAGTTTATGTAAAAAAAATGTTATTTTTAAAAATTTTCAACAAAAACTAAACTGTTAAAAATAACGGTTTAAAAAATAAACAATTTTAGACTTTTTAAAGATTCTAATTTAAAAAAAATACTTGTTATGAAGAAAAATATCAATTTTTAAAAAATTATAATTTCATCAATTTTTTCTTTTTTAATTAAAAATTTACAAAAGTCACTTTTTTTAAATAGGATTATTCCATAACAAATTTTTGCCCTTAAAAGGCCATGAATCTAAAAGTTTATCATTTGAGGAACACTTCCAATTATTGAATTAGTTTATTTGTAAAATTAGTAAAAAATGAATTAAAATTAAATTATATTATGTTTTAAAGCACCCTTAAACGTTTAAATATATAGTGTATGTCGATATGTTTAACAATTAAATCAGAGAGTATACACTTTGAACAAAATATTTTGAGGATGTAATGTATTGAATACAATAATCGTATGACTGTTTGAAGAAGATCAAAAGATAATAAAAAGAAGCGAAATATTTATTATTAACCTACTTCCGCAGATTACTAATAAATTAACTAAATGTCTTAAATTTAGCACCATTAAAACATAGGAAGTGAATATTTTCTGAAAGACGTGGCATTTGTTTCGAAAGACCGCGATTAAAGCACGGAATTCGTAAGTTCTGAAGTCGTAGTATTTATTCAACTGCACTCAATTACTATTTATATTTCTCAGCTTAGTCTTGGTAACAAGTAATTCGTGGAATCGAAATGGCGAATGAATGCGAAAAAATTTGGCCGCCTACGGATATAACAGAAACGGATAATCATATTCCTCTGGTCGAATTCTTAAATAAGGGCTTAAGAAAAGGATGACTGCAGATCTTGTTTTATTGAGAATTTGGAACATTCTTTATATGAATGTCCGGCAGTGCGGGAACGAATGTAGATTTTATATAACTAGTACTCAAAGTTCTTCCATTATAATTAACAATTATTTCTTGAAATGTATTTTTACTGACTTTTTTATCTTTTAAAAACTTGTCCCAACATTTATGTTCAAGAAAGTTTAAAATTTTCCTTTTCAATTCTTGCAATTTATTTTTACATAAAAGTACATCGCTTTGCAGGGTTGATTAATCGAAGCCTAAAAGTCGATTTCAGTATAAAGTTGGTTGATAAGAATCGACTACAAAATAATCGTTTTGTGACAAAGAGAATCGATTTACTAGTCACTACTTCCAATAGCCAATGTCTGTAGTTAATTTCCGTTTTGACATGGAATCACTCAATATATGAAATTTTAAAAGAAGTTTTAATTTTTGAAAAAAGTACCTACCATTTTTATAAAAGTTTTAGTTATCGAAAAAAGTACCAATTATCAAAAAGTATATTTTTTTAAAAGAGGTACGAACCTATTTAAAAAAAGTAGAAGTACCAATTTTTAAAAAAAAAGTATCAATATTACATAAGTAATAAAATAAATTTCATAAAATGTCTCTAGAAAAAAACTTTTGTGAATTTCGAGTGCTCATTAAACATTATTTTTTGGGAAAAAAAACCGTCAATCAAACCAAGGAAAAGCTCGATAAATACTATGGGGACTCTGCACCATCGAATTCAATGTTAAAAAAGTGGTTTACTGACTTTCGTTGTGGTCGCACAAGTACAAATGAAGCTAAACGTTCTGGACGGCCAATTGAGGTCAGTACACCTGAAAATTTCAAAAAAAAAAAAAAATCCACGATATGGTGTTGGCCGACCGAAGAGTAAAAGTGCGTGAGATTGTAGATGCCATAGGCATTTCATATGGCAGTGTGGTTTCGATTTTAAATGATCAGCTGGGTTTAAGAAAGTTGTCTGCATGATGGGTGCCGCGTTTGCTCTCAATTGACCATAAACGTAAACGTGTGACAACTTCAAAGGATTGTTTGGAGTTGTTTAACCGCAATACGAATGAGTTTTTGCGGCGTTTTGTTGCTGTGGATGAAACATGGATCCATTATTGTACTCCGGGGACCAAGCAGCAGTCTAAAAAATGGGTTTCTCCGGGTGAACCTGCTCCGAAGAAGGCCAAGGTAAGTTTGTCGGCCAATAAAGTGATGGCAACAGTTTTTTGGAATGCACGTGGGATAATCCACATCGATTACCTTCAAAAGGGAAAAACAATAAACGGCGAATATTATGACAACTTATCCTGTGCTGTTAAGGATGATCAAATAGAGAATGAAAAGTGAAAAAGATAAAAAATGAGCTTTAACAATTTACTCCTAAAATTTTTTAAAGAGTGGGCGAATAAAACTAAGTAAGTAAATAATTAGTAACTGTAATAAACTGTAATCTTCGATTTTTGTGACTTTATTTTAGCGTTTTTTTCGAATTGGTGACTTCTTTGGCGATTTATTTGTATTTTACAATATTATCAATAACAATCAGGAAATAACTTTTATATTACTCCGACAAAAGTAAAAATCATTAATAACTTTTATTAATGCTCGAAAGAATAAAAGTCACCAAATAATTGTTATTTTTGCTCAAAAAATATAAAGTGAAAATATAATCCACAGACTTCTATAATAAAAGTCATAACAGTTACAGTCCTATAACTTCTTTCCACAAAAATCCCAACCAAATATCTTTAACTTTCAATTAAAAGAGCATTTTTACCATTGCAAAAGTAGAACTAAGTGCATATTATTTACTTTCAAAAAAGTGAAAACAGATCACTCATTTACTTCATGAACGTCATAACTCAAAAAACTAGATTTTTGAGTCAAAAAACTAGATGTTTGAGTTAATGGTGTAGAAATATGCGTTACATCAAGCTTTGCCTTCTGTAAAAATATCATGTACATATTTATTATGGTCACCGATTTTTCTATTAAGGTAAATGGCATTTGAAAACTTTGAATGCGATTTCTACAAAACTAGTTTTTTTTGGGTTATGAAGTTCTTGAAGAAATGAATGAAATGTATTTTTAGCAGGAAAAAAAGGTTAAAAAGAAAATTAAAATTTCTTATTTTCAATTATGACACAATGTTAAAGCCAGAACTTTTTCATTTATTTTTTTGCTGGGAATCTTTTAAAAAAAAATAAATTTTAAATATTTTTTCTTTTGAACATTTGAAGAAAGTCAGGATTATTTTTACTGAATTCATATTATATTTAGGTGTAAAAAATATTTTGAAGCTGAATATAGATATAAATATATATCTATATATATATATATATATATATATATATATATATATATGTAATATATATCAGATTTTCTTGAGCCTATGTCGCCAAATTGTTAATCAGAAATCGCCAAAAATCTCCAAATTAAAATTTTACTTGATTTTTTAAAGAAATACTAAAAAATTAACCATAATTTTAAGTGTCGTACTTAAATTCAGTTTTAACAAAGCCAATGATAATCACAATAGCTAATAATAACAAATTGGACACCCTACTGGTAAAGCTAATTCGACTACGCTGAATTCAATGATGAATGCCCAAATTGTTCAAAAAAATTAATCTTATTTTCGAGCACAGCGTAATTGAATAAAAAAAAATAAATAAATAAATAAAACTTAAAATATGCTATTTAGGTCATCAACTTTTAAAGCTTGTTTTACTTTATTATATTTATTATTTTTTAAAAGAGTAATTCTAATATTATATAAGAACATTGTTCCTATTAAACTTATAAATTGTTTCAAAGAAATCATTAATATTTTTAATATATTTGAAAGATGGTGGAAAACAAATTATCAAATATTTAATATATAACTATTGTAAAAATATTTTTGGGGTTAAAATTTCGTAAACTAAGTTGAAGCTCTTCATTTTGATAGATAGGCAAATAATAAAAGTAGAAGATTTCTAGTAGGAAAATTTAATAGTTTTTCTCCACAATTGCCTATTTAATTAAATTTTAAAAATTAGCCAAACAAATCGCCACCATGTTATATATCGCCAAACAATTTGCCATGTCGCCAAACGGAAAATTCAGTCGCCAAAAGCAATCAAAAAAAGCAATCGTTTGGCGAAAAATCGCCACATCTGATAGCCTTGATCACAACTTTTCTAGTTTTTTTGCTAAGAAATAACTCTCTCAATTCAGAATAACTGAATTGAGAGAGTTGTCTGAGGGACACAAGAAATAAAATAGAGAAGAGTTTAATAATTTGAAACACTTGTTTGAGGCTTATATGTATTAGTATTGGTAAAATCAAGTTACAGAGTTTTGACCGATAAAAAACGATTCTGAGACACTGTGCGCCGATACATACATTTTAAATCACAATTGTTAGCAAGAGTTGATAAAAGTAGTAAAATTTCATTTATCCCACCGGCGAGAACTTACCCCAGGTCTACAACTGAGATTAACATAGTGTCTACATTAGAGATTTTTTTATCAAGACAAACGTCAAACTTAACGCGAATTTGTGGAAGGTGGAAATAGTTGCACAAAAACAACAATATGGCGTATTCATTATTGTTTTTTTATATATGCAGTTTGACAACTGTAACAACCAAAATAATAATCAACTGTTTAACTAAGATTACCTTGTATATATTCGAACTGATTTTGACGTTTGTTTTGATATAAATTTGCCTAATGTAGACACTAGTGTGAACTAACAAAGTAAAAGTGCTACCAAGTTTAAAAAAGAGTTAATTTGCTTTGCGGAATTTCTTTGAATTTTTTTCTTTTAATACATAATTAATATTTAAGTGTGTTATGTTTTTAACGTAGGGTCTACACGAGAGATTTTTCTATCATAACAAACGTCAAAGACGATATATTTGTTTTGCTATCTAACGTCATTTTAATTAAAAAAAGAAAAGATTGCCATTAAATTTTGACAACATACCTCGAGAAAAACAAAAAAAAGTGAGATTTATTATAATAAATTTTTCTACATATTCCCATATACACTAATATAAACAAAAAATTGCAGTAACTCTATCGACGTTTTATTACTTGCTACAATAGGAAAACTCTCCTGTAGTGCCTACGTAATTATTTGGTATTAGTCGATACGTCATAGTATATTACGCTAAATTTAAAAGCGGAAAAGAAAAAACCTTAATTCTAATTGGAACCTAATTGGAAGAAAGCAACAAATACATAAAGTTAATATTATTCTCCAGCAACAAACAAATACAAGAAATAGTTTCCTTTTTCTATCAAAGATTAACCAATTAATTGTTAAAAAGCAAAGGAAAACATGAATGATCAGTAAATGCGTCATGAAAGCCGTACGATTTAAAGAATTATTAGCTCTGCAAGTTTTAGTCAGAATTTGCAGGAAAGCATTCCCGTAATAACGTCGAGTCTATATTAGACAAATACTGACTCAGTCTACATTAGGCAAATTTTTATCCTGGTAAAATAGTACAGACTCGACATAAGAATTTATGTTTTTTGTGTCTGACAAATTTTGACTAAAATCTGTTGATATGACTCGAACTTAAACAGAGGTAATATTCATAAAGTGGATTATTTAAAAAATTACAGTCAATTTATTGAATTAATTTTGTTTTTAATTGATTTATAGAATAATTGAAAATTGACAATTAGCGTAACCTCAGTTGTAGACTTGGGGTCACCCTGTTAATGAAATGTTTATTTTTCAGCTGACATTTTAGTTTCAAGCCAACATTATTATTTCTCCCAATTGGTGTATTATTCATGGTTTAGTATAGATAAATTAATATATATATATATTGGATGTTCTAATTATGAATATTAAAATAAAAACGAATTCATTGATAACATAATAATAGTTTAAACAAGTTGCAATATTAATTTACGTGAATTAATTGTTAAAAAATGTAAGTTTTTTTTTGGAAAAAGTGAAAAGAAAAAATGGAAATACTTCTCACTTGAATATACAATGCTACTTACATATGTAAATATATGTATACAATGTATATAAAAATCTATTTGATGCATTAGAGGTGTTGATTGAATATAGTACATACATGTATGTTTATATAAATATACATAATATAAGTATTTTGTATGAACAATCATTATGAGATGAAGAGAATGAGAGAATGTGAGCGAAAAAAAATCAAGAGATTTTTGTGCAATCATGTGCGTACATGTGTGTGTGAATGTGTGTTTATGTGATACATTTACTGTATTCAATTGAATGAACATCATATTTTTTTCTACTATTCCTGATGAAAATTTGTATTTTATTTTAATTGTATATTTTTTCTTCATTTACTACTTATCAATAAACTTTATTTGATTTGATAGAAAAATTAAAAATATAATAAACAAGAAGTAAGATTTAAATACAACAAGATGGCAGATTTAGAGGCTGTTTTGGCAGATGTCAGTTACTTGATGGCCATGGAAAAGTCCAAGTGTACTCCGGCGGCAAGGGCCAGCAAGAAATTAATATTGCCCGATCCAAGGTTCGTATATAAAAGAAATGTTTATTTTTACTTGAAACTTCTAACACAGTTTATTTATACTTAAACAATAATATAGTGGAATTGAATAACAAAACATTTTATTGACGCAGTTGTTTTTTTTTTTTATCCATAAAATAATAGCGTAAATATAATAATTGAGAAATCTGTGAGTTTCCAACTAAAATTAAATTCTCGAGTATTATATAATATTAGTGAATAGCACTTAACTGTTCCAAGATTGTTAGGATAAAAACTTCCAGCTATTGACCGTAGCTACCACAGACCAATTTATAACCTCCGTTGTAACAATGTATGTCGTAAAAATTTTTAAATGAATTGTTTTTGCTTTCAAAAATTTTGCATGAAAAATATTTGCGATATACATCGATACAATGATACAACAGAGACTGCGAATTGGACAAGTACTTCTCTGGATTCTATGAATACTTTATAGGAAATAGTAGCTACACGAGAAAAATGTTTGAATTTTTTAATTAATTTGAATTTTTTTTATTAGCCGTGACAAAAACCCTATTTTTAAATTACACCAGGCCTCATATTTCGATTTGCGTAGTTATGATTTCGATTTGCATTGTTATGATTTTGATTTGAGTCACTTTGATTTCGTCGCTATATAAGGAGTTTCATAATTGTTAATAATAAAATGGATTCAATTTTCTGTGTTAAACCAAAAAAGCAAGAAACGATAATTTTTCAAAAGTGATATAATTTCAAAAATATATATAAAATATAGAAATATTTCATTTCCTTAAAAATATTTCATTTCTCTTTAAAAAAATAATTTAAACAAAATTTGTTGGAAAATGGTATGTATGTCTTGTTATCAAGGTTAGAAACTGATACCGTTATAAATACAGATACCGTTTAAATATCGTTTAAACCCATACCGTTACTGAAATTGTTATTTACCAGAAATAGCGTTTCCCTCAATACCGGTATATTTTAGTTTCGGTATTTTTAAAATATTCTATTTTCTATGTAATATATTTTGAAAAAATAATTTCTCATATAATAATTTACTTGCTTCAAGAAAGACGAAATTATTTTTAATAATAACATTTATTTAATGTAATATTTGAACTGTTTATTTTAAGTGGCCTAAGTCCATAAACAAAAGTGATGAAATTAGGTATGGAAATATTTAAATTTTTACGTAATTATTTAATTTTTATTTAATTTGTTTCTTTTATATTAAAACTTGTTAAGATTTCTGAATGAATAAAGAAGAAAATTTTAAGTAGGATAAAACTATGATGTAAACATTTAAGTATTTTTATTACTAAGCCGATTATTTTGATGAAGGGACTTAGGCCACTTTCGAAATAAACAGCTCATTCATGGAATCTTGTTTTTATCAAGACTTTGGAACAAACAATTTCTTTATTCCAATAGATTTCCTACAATGAAAAAATAAAAAATTAAATAAATACATAAATAAATAAATAAATAAAAATATGTCTTCAGTCCTCCACCAGCGATTAAAAATCATGCGCTTAGTATATTTCGCCCAACAGATCTTTAGGTTTTTTGTTGTAAATAGGTTTATAAAAGTTTTTAACTCAAGTAAACAAAGTGGTAAAGAAAATTGTATCGCCAATAATTTGACGTAATTCATATCCCTTGTGCTATATATATTGTGTTCGAAGAACTTACCCAAAGTCACCCTAACGCGCTTAAAAGAGATAGTCCGCATTCTGAAATGTTTTTGGAACACTTTTTTTGCATTCTCCTGCTTTTGAAAACTTTTTACAATTTAAGAGAGTAAATTTGTTAATCCATTTGTCATTTGTATAAACTTTTCCCAAGTTAATCGGACACAATGATCTTCAACTTTTATCTTTCTCAACAACTTTAACGCATAAATTTGAAATACAAATATTATGCATCTTTTCCTATATCATTCCTATTTGGTTCTTTTCTTAATATTTTCTGAGAGATTGAATCATTTAATTCAGAGAGTTACAGCTAGGAACATTTTTAATTAGATCCAAGCTGCATTTATATATCCTTTAACTGTGGACGTCAAATTTTTTATAACACTACCCTGAAGGTTGAATCTCAACAATTTAAACAAAAAAAAAAATTCAACTAACTGCCATAAATACTCCTTTATTATAGCTTTAAAAATGAATTTGACGATCATAAATTTTCTATTAAAGTGGTTTAAAAATTTGTATTACTTTTGGAATTGGCTGTTATGAATACCACTATTATAAGGCCTAATTTAATATATATATATATATTTTTTTAATATTTTCCACACATTTATTACAGTGTAGTTCGGATTGTCTTGTAATTTTCGTAAAGTAGCTCTGGGTTGGGGAGAACGCTCCCGTCGTATTAATCATATCTTTAATTCAGACAGGCGGGTTTTTGTTGTTTGACCTTCGAGGATTTTGCGTCTTATTCTCACATTGGCAAAATGTGTCGCCTGACTGTCACATGCAATCGATTTTAACCTTACTTTTACACTTTTACTTTGGATTATTGGTGGAGTATCATATAAAACTCAAAGAATTGATATTGGTTGGGATCATAAAATTTGTGAAGGAGGCTCCTTCTGGAACGAACACCCTGGGAATATGTTAGCAGATAGCTACGCCATTTAAACTTTGAATATTCCTAAAAAAGGATTCGTAATGCATTTTCCATTATATTTTTTTTTAGTGTTGACATGTGATGTTACTGAAATAAGTGGGTTTATTTTAGTACTTTAAACGTCAATTTTGTCATTGAGAAGTTGGTGCAAAAACTTTTGTACACATTTTAAGGAAAAATAATAGTTTTAATGAGTTTATTTGAATTGGAACTAGATTCGAATATATATGGTTTTCAATTTCATTTATTTAAAAAATCAGAAAAAAGTGAACTTTGAACTGCAACAAAAACTAAATAAATTGAATACCGATACCGTTATTCGTTTTGGTTTCCAACCTTCCTTGTTATATATAAAAAAGAACGTCTGTGGGGAACTGTAATCTTTATTTATTTGGAATAGGGAAAAAAACCGAAATATCAAGTTATTTATCATCAAATTTCGCTAATAATGTAAAATGTTTCTTCAGAATATAATATAGATAGTAAAGAAAAATATACCAGATTTATCGCGCTGCTTACAATTATCAATATCAATATCGTTATTATCAAAAATTATATCATTTTCGAGTGTACCTTTTAGAAGGCAACCTATGTCATTTAAAATTATAAATGAAATAAATACAGATGACATATAATAATACAGAACGGTCAACAGAGCTCTGTTAACCGCATGTAGTGTTTCTCTGCATTGTAAGAATACATTGTACAAAGTAATACCCAGAAAAAAAGATCAATTGCTTCAAAAAAATAACTTCTGCTGCTTTTTCAGTACTAATTACTTCCTTCCAATGATAACACAATGTTAAAATTATGAATTTTTCAGTTCCTTTTTTTGCTGGGTAATTATATGAAAAATATTTTTTTTTCCAATAAGATCATTTTTAGTTTGGAATTTTTAGCGTAGACAAAAATCCACGTTTTTTGATTGATATGTAAATGATCACTGATAACAGTCTGTTTAATGCTTTTAGATGTTAATAAATTTTGATTTTAAGAATTGTTAATCTATGTACTCAATAAATAAATTAATAAATAGTAAGATCGAAAAAATCTTAACATATATAAAATTAAAAAATTTGAAAACGATTGATCTTAGAGTTTTGATTTATTTAATTGATAATATATTACAGATCACAGAAAAATATAACTTTTACAGCTCCTGGTACCACTCCAGAGTATTGACATGACGCCAAATCGGGCCAAAAATATGTGAAAGGAAGAAGCCTTTTTTGCGAACATTATTTGATGTATATTTCGATATTTATAAAGCCTATTGTAACAAATGACTTGCTTCATTTGCCGCAACTGAATAAAGCTTACCATACCAATTTTTTTTTTTAGGAAATGTTGTTTGCTTTTGGGTCTTAAACTTATCTTCAACATTTCCTCGAGCAATAGTAACATAAAAATTTGAGCTAACTGGCTCAGTGCTCTGACTATTTGGTGTTTGGAGCTGTTTTCAATATGGTTTCAATTTTCTTGGCCTTCTCAATATCATGTGGGCATTTTTTTCTTCCCAAACCAGGTTTCCAATCAATTGTCAAATTGTCCTGATACTCTTTAATAACATTGGAAACAGTTTGACAGTAGACCAAGGAACAATTTGGATTTTTTTAAATTTTTAATAATTTTAGCACGTACTTCTTTTTCGTAACTCATTTTGATCAAACTCTCGACAAATCAATAAGGTTGTCATTAAAAATAATAACTGACATATTTTTCAAAGATAACTAGATGAAAAAAAATTTAAATATTGCTTCTAAAAAAAAGTTAAGAGGCAAAACGTGTGTTAAGATTTTTTCGATCTCACTCCTTAAATAAATGGATAAAACAAAATAAATAATTAAATAAATAAATATTATCCGCAAAGGAGAGCAACAGACAACATGATTTATAGCATGTAAAAATGTTGTAAGATATGTATGTGTATTTCCAAACTTCGAAATAAAATAAATAAATATTCTCCGGAGAAGACAGCCATAGGCAACATGTTTTACAGCATGTGGAAATGTTGCAAGATATGTATTTCCAAATTTCCCATCAGGCTAGTGTGTTTGAAAAATACCTCATGAATAAAAGTAATAATCAATTAATCTGTATTAAAAATGACAATTACTTGAGAGGACTGCGATCATGATAATAAAAAGATAGTGGTTAGAATAATAATTTAGAAAATGATGACAGTCATACGTGTCCAGTAGTACAAGTAATACTGAATAACTGTAAATTTAATTAAGAATATTTTAAAAATATTTATGTAAAAAAAAATCCTTTACAGAATTAGTAGTTTTGAATTCCTTTATTAAAATATATTTATTTACTGTTAATAATAATGTCTTTCTTTACAGCGTTCGTAGTGTTATGTATAAGTATTTAGAAAAGGAAAATGAACTGGAATTTTACAAAATATTTAATCAAGTTATAGGTAAACAAATGCTTAAAAGTAAGCATTCAGCGGGTTTAAAATAAAATATTTATTTCTTTTAATTTTAAGGTTACAACTTGTTCAAAGATTTTTGTGAAAATGACTCGGATGAACCCATACAACAATTTAAATTTTATGAACAAGTAAATTTTTGTTCAATTAAAAAAGTATTGAATGTTGTATTTATATATTTTGTTTTTAGATAAAACAATTTGAAAAAACCGAATGCTATGAGGAACGAAAGAAAATGGCACGAGAAATTTATGATAATTTTATAATGGAAGAATTATTAACACACACATACGTATGTATTTTTAATTTTATTATAAAATAATGTTTTATAAAAAACAAGAAAATTAGTACAATTTAACTACTTGTGTCTGGTCAGATCCAAGAATATTTAAATAGAAAATTTTCAAATTATTTGGTAATTTCAAGATCATGGAATTATGATTCCTTTCAGTGTATATTCTCATTTTATTTTGTTAAGGAACCCACTATACTTCATATGATGGTACCATTCGGAAATTGAAAATATTTGTTTAAAGAAAATTAAGAACGTTATTTATTTATTTATTTTTTTTTTTTTTTGTGCAAATTATAATTTCTTAGGCCAGATCCATGGAGTATCAATTTGTGAATTCTATAATTAAACAAAAAATAATTAATTTAACAAAAATTAAAAATTTCTATTTCCATAGGATTATTCTAAAGATGCTGTTGGTAGCGTACAAAAATATTTGCTAAGAAATGAAGTACCCACAAATTTATTTGAGGTAACTATAAAGTAAAATAATCTCTACAATTGAAATGTTAAGTAAATATATATTTTCATTACATTTCTTAGCCATATATTGAGGAAATTTTTAGTTATTTAAAGGGCAAACCATTTAAGAAATTTTTGGAAAGGTATTTTTTATTATAAATATATGTTCTTCCCAAAATCGTAATATTATATTTTCTGCTACTTTTTTTAGTGAAAAATTTACCCGTTTTTGTCAATGGAAGAATTTAGAACTTAATATACAGGTAATTTTTAAAGTCATTAATTAAAAAACCTAATTCTTTTATTGAGAAATTTAAAAAAAATTTGTTTTAATTTTACAGTTAACCATGAATGATTTTAGTGTTCACCGCATAATAGGTCGAGGAGGTTTTGGTGAAGTTTATGGCTGTCGCAAGGCGGATACAGGAAAAATGTATGCCATGAAGTGTTTGGATAAGAAACGAATAAAAATGAAAACGGGAGAAATGCTGGCATTAAATGAACGTTCAATGTTGCAGGTTGTTAGTACTGGGGTAAGTAAGTAAATAAATAAATAAAAGAATAAGAAAATTAGAAATCAATTCCTTTTAACACGAACATTTCGAAAAAGGTTTAAATTTTATTTTAATTTTAATAATTAATGAAGCTTTAAATTTTTATTTGATTTGAATTTTCTAAAATAAAAAAACCAAGTAAAATGTTTAGTAATAAATTTCTATATTCGATTTTTCTTTTTGATTTGAGTTTTTTCTGTGATTCTTTCCCATTACACTGGTCGTCATTTTCCCCTATTCGGGCGGTCACATTAGAATAACTCGAGAATAGTTTGTTCAATTTAAATAAATAAAACTTCAATAGATGCCGAATAACATGCAAAAAATTTGCTCCTTAAAAGTTATTAAAAAGTTAAATAGGGCAGTTTTTCGTCTTTTATCATAATGATAAGACATATTACGATGAAAATATGCCATGTATCATGAAAATTTATGAACAAATAGTGATTTTATTCACAATTAAGTGAAGACATCTATAGTAGACTGTGAACTGTGAAGCATACGTAATATTTACTATACGTAATGTTAAGTATACGTCTGGTATGTTGATAAAGTATATACATTTTTTTTATATATAGGTATCTTCAGTTTATTGTGAATAAAATCACTATTTGTTCATCAATTTTTACGATATATGACTTATTTTCAACATATTATATCTCTCTTTATGATAAAAGACTAAAAAGTGCCTGTCTTAACTTTTTAATAAATTTTAAGACGCAAAACCATTCCAGGTCTGAATTGAAAAATTGATTTTTTTTCGCTACTAATAATTGGCCAAACCGTTTTCGAATTACACTAATGTGACCCCCTAAAAAGAGAGAAATATTAGACACACCCATAAAAAAAATAAGACCTGAGAGAAAAAGCAGATTCGTTTTCAGCACTTCAAATTCCATCTAGTTCCATCTGATATTGGTTGCCGACCAGTCTTAACATTGTTAATTTGTGTACGAAACAATTTTTGTTATATTTGTAAATCAATTGTCTAAATTTTATTATAGAATGATTGCCCTTTTATTGTTTGCATGACATATGCTTTTCACACACCGGACAAATTGTGTTTTATATTGGATCTTATGAATGGAGGAGATTTACATTATCACTTGTCCCAACATGGTGTCTTTAATGAGGACGAAATGAAATTTTATGCTGCTGAGGTAAGTATTATAAATTTCTGTTTGAGGTAAATTGAGACTGAAATGTAACAATTAATCTATATATTTTAAGGTCATTTTGGGATTGGAACACATGCACAAACGTTTTATAGTTTATAGAGACTTGAAGCCAGCCAATATTTTGCTAGATGAAAATGGTCATATACGTATTTCAGATTTGGGTTTAGCTTGCGATTTTTCGCGTAAAAAACCTCATGCTTCGGTGGGTACACATGGCTATATGGCGCCTGAGGTTTTATCAAAAGGTACAGCGTATGACTCCTGTGCGGATTGGTTTAGTTTTGGTTGCATGCTTTACAAATTGCTCAAAGGTCATTCCCCCTTTAGACAGCACAAAACCAAAGATAAGCATGAAATCGATAAAATGACCCTTACTATGGTACGTACATGTAAAATGCAAATAAAAATCTAAATTATATTTTCAATTAAACTCTAAACACTTATGTACTTATATATGTGTTAATATAATTGATTATTGATTGGCATAGAACGTAGAACTTCCCGATACGTTTAGTCCAGAACTGAAAAATTTATTAGAATTACTGCTACAGAGAGATGTTGATAAACGTCTTGGTTGTATGGGGAATGGGTATGCTTTTATTCTATTACATTTTTTTAATACAGTGCAGAATTTAATCTAAATAATGTTATTTTTTGTTGTTTTAGGGCTGAAGAAGTAAAATCCCATCCTTTCTTTTCGGGTATTGATTGGCATCAGGTGTATATGCACAAATATACACCGCCCTTAATACCGCCTCGTGGTGAGGTAAATGCAGCTGATGCTTTTGATATCGGTTCATTTGATGAAGAGGATACCAAAGGCATTAAACTCACAGAATCTGATCAGGAACTGTATAAGAATTTTAATTTAACAATATCAGAAAGGTAATCAAAAATTAATACATCCACAATTTTATATTTTATTTACTTCAGTATTTTTTTATTTAAAGAATATTGTTTTGTTTTACTTTTTACCAGATGGCAGCAAGAAGTGATAGAAACTGTTTATGAAACCATTAATCAGGAAACGGATAAAATTGAACAAAAGAAAAAAGCCAAACAGAAAATGCACTTTGATGCCGACGAAAAAGAGTCCGATTGTATTTTACATGGTTACATAAAAAAATATGGTGGTTCTTTTGCGTCTCTTTGGCAAACAAAATATGCGAAATTATATCCCAACCGGTAGGATCGTTGCTCATATTAAATTATTTATAGGAATTTTTTATATTTTTATCTCTTTAAGATTGGAATTACATTCGGAGAGTGGCAATAACAAGCCCGAGTTGATATTTATGGATCAAATTGAGGATATATCCTCAGATTTTGTAACATACAAGGGTGAACAATGTATTCAAATACGAGTCAATGATGGCTCACGTGATGGTCGCATTTTATTAACAAATTCCGTAAGTTAAATTTAGAATAGTTTATAAATATTACAAAAGAATAATCAAGGCTGTCATGGAATCCAATCATTGCCCGAATTGTATTTGAAATGTAATGAAAAAAAAAATACAATGGTGTCATGAATTCCAATATTATTGGTTTTTACTAAAAACCAAATTTTTACTAAAAATAAATTTTTAACTAAAAATCTAATCTGTTACTAAAAATCTATTTTTTTTTTTACTAAAAATCAAGTTTTTTTACTAAAAATTAAATTTTTAGTAAAATCTATTTTTTATTAATCTTTTTTTTTTTTTTTTTTTACTAAAAGTCGAATTTTCTTAAAATTTGTTGATATTAGTTTTAGTCTTTATTTTATAATAATTATTTGTGTTTACTGAGCAGCATTTTTATAAACATAAATTGAAGCATATTGAACTATGTACCCTATAAACATTAGGAAGATATCTTTCCTGGATTTATTTATTCAATATCTTCTTTTTATTATTTGAACGAAAATCATCTAATATTGCATTTTTATAAATTTAAAGAAAATTAAGCAATAAACAACAAAAAATATAAATTTATTTTTTTTTTTTAATTATTTTTATCCTCAAAATATATATATATATATGGATATTTTATGTGAGCGTTTTAGTTTTCGTACTTTATGATGTTAAGATTTATGTGCATGCATGCTATGTAAAAATTTTCCTTATTATATTATTTCAAAATTTATTTAGTATTAATTTTTCTTTATATTTGTTACATCTTCCAGAAAATTATCTGGTGGTGTCTTCTTTTTTTCACCTAGGTGATTATCTAGCAATATTGCCTATTTTTTTCCAGGCGTATTGATTTCTTATTGCTTAGATGTATCGCCAGAGACGCACAATCTCTCCCAATGGGGGAAACTTCCGCAATACGAATAAGATTATTGCGGCAATAAAATTTTTCTTCTAAGCAATAGGAATTCGAATCACTTTCGACTATTTTGCTTGTAGGTAAATAGTGTTGTTTACTCATAAATTCATAATTAAAATATAATAAATGGATTCTTAATTTTTTTATTATATTAATACATTTTATTACATATTGAATTCAACAAGGTACAATAGTGCATAGCAATAGTGCATATTTAATATTACCAGTGTTGCCAGAAAAATGTTGTTTCATGTCCCCAAAGCCGAAGCAAAAAATCTCCAAAAATCCCCATTTTGAAATGTAAATCCCCAATTTTGTCCACAAAATATTTTAATATAAAATTAAGTTTTTTTAATTAAAATTGTATTGAAAATTTTCTATAAATAGCTAATAATATTTAATAAAGAGTAATTTAACTATAAATAAATTTCCTATAAAAAGAAAATTTATCACTGTTCCCAATAAAATAAAATTTATCAATAATTTCATATAAAAGGAAATTAATAAAAAAAAAGGACATTTAGTGAAAATTTTCTATAATGAAAGCATTTATCGAAATTTTCCTAAAAAAGATAATTTTTCAAAAATTTTGTATAATTAGAAAATAAAAGACATTTTTCCGTGAGAGAAAATTTATAAAAAATTTCATATAAAAAGAAAATGTATTGAATTTTACCGAAAGCAATGAAAGCTTAATATTATGAAATGATTTAAACAGACTGTAGCATAGATAGACAGTTATTTTGGTAGTTTTCATTTTGGTTTTCGAAAAAAAATTAATTGAAAATTATAAAAAATTTGCGAAATTAACGTAGTTTTTCGTAAAAAAAAAATGAATGAAGCCACAAACTACTAGCATATAAACGACAAATAATAATTTAATATTTTCTATACATAGAAATCAATCCAATATTTTCACTAAATAAAAAGTAATTCGACATTACATATATGTAAATAGAAAATTCATTGAAAATTTCTTTAAAAATAAAACTAGGAAAAAATTTTTATAAATAGAAAAAACAGAAAAAAACCATATATTTGAAATTTTTTTCATAAATATATGAATCGAACATGACTTTTTTTTCCCAAACTTTTTTCATAAAAAATAAAATTTTGTTCATAGGTATTATTAAATGGTTCATAATGAAAATTTTAGAAATTTTGGAAAAATTTTGGTTTAATCTTTGGTTTAGTTTTATTAGATTTGATTGCAAATGGTAAATGAAAATAGTTATACATGAAAATAAAAACAACAAGCGCCTTAAAATAGCAAAATTCCAAGGAAAATATGTAAAAAATAACATTTTTTACAAATTGAAAATATAAATAAAAATTTAAGCAATTTATCTTAAGTCTTCTTGACTTTTGTTTCATTTCACAAAATGTAAAAAAGTGTTAGTATTTAAGACATTATTCTTAAATATTAAGAACTAAAATCAATGAAAGTAAATTCTTATATTTATGCACAAACTTTTTTCTGTGTATTTAACGAAAAGTGTTTACATATTAAATTCATCTCAATTATCTACAAAATTTAAAACTTTGTTTTTTAGTAAAAAATTTGAATTTTAGTAAAAAAAAATTTGATTTTTAGTAAAAAAAATTCGAATTTTAGTAAAAAATTCGACTTTTAGTAAAAAATCTGAATTTTAGTAAAAATCTGAATTTTAGTAAAAAATTTGATTTTTAGTAAAAATCTGAATTTTAGTAAAAAATTTGATTTTTAGTAAAAATCTTAATTTTAGTCAAAAGTTTGATTTTTAGTAAAAAATCTTAATTTTAGTAAAAAAATTTGATTTTTAGTAAAAAATTTGATTTTTAGTAAAAAAAAATCTGAATTTTAGTAAAAAATCTGAATTTTAGTAAAAAAATTTGATTTTTAGTAAAAAAAATTTGACTTTTAATAAAAAAAAAATTGATTTTTAGTAAAAAAGTCGATTTTTAGTAAAAAGGTTTGATTTTTAATAAAAAATTTTATTTTTAGTAAAAAATTAAAAAAAAAATAGAATTTTTGTTAAATAATCTGTCTTATTTTGTAAAACGCTTGCCTTTTAGTGAATAAATCTAATTTATCTTGAAAAATATTTTTTTTTTACTAAAATTGCGTAATAGTTTCAGTTTTCTCAACATATTAAGTTTTATTTTTTGGGCAAAAAAATAAAACTCAAAATAATCATTATGTTGAGCACAAAAGTAAAAATCAAAAATGGTCACCATGAAATATGATAGCTAACAGCTATTATATTTCATTTACGCGCTTTTGTTTTTTAAATATTTTGGTAAAATGTAAGTTTATTTTATTAAAAGAAATTGATATATTTTATTTACATATAAGGAAACACGTAAAATAAGACCCAAAACTGCACAATTATGTTTTTTATGGCAAAAATGTAAAGATCTTTGCAAGGTGTTTCACAGCTTGATAAGCCAATTGTAAAATCCAATTGGTTGAATCACTGAATTGTGCAGTCGGTTCTAACTGATTTCTCATAAGATCTTTCATATAAAAAATGTAAAGCTCCTAGTTTCAACATTAACGGAATTTTAGAACTCTACAAATGTTCTCTAATAGCGTCAAGTATCATACAGAAAACGTTTTTATTTAATAGATAATAGGCTACGAATCTTTAAAGTAGCTTTATATATAAACGCACAGTATAAACAATGTAATTACGTTGTATTCTGTGGTAATTACATCGTCTCTGAAAGCTCAACAAGTGGATTGCCACAATCTTTTAAAAACCTTCTTTGAGCGCTCTACTTCTAAAAGCATGTTACAACCACAGGTGTAATTTTATTTATTTTATAGTAACTTATTTTTTAATAATATTTCAACAAAAACGCTATTGCTTACCAATTTTTGCTGAAAAAATGTTACATTAAACAAATTGACAAATATATAAAACAGCTAATTCGAACATCGGTTTTATTTACATTCGAAAATACCAAAACCAAATACGGTTTCATGACACGAAATGAAATCAATATTGGTTTATAATTCCGACAAAATGCAATTCCGACTTGGATTCTGACAGCCCTGAATAATACGAGCTTTTTTTCGAATTTTTAGCTTTTCGAACATAATTTTAAATTTTTGAATAAGCTTGCTTACATACAATTTTAAAAAAATGGAATAATTTATAAAATTTATTTATTTCTTAAAATATTTTGCAATGTTTGAAAATTTTTTAAAATTTCGAAAATTCATTATTAAAATAACGTAAATGTAATATGTATATATGTGTAGAATTTTATATATAAAATTTTCGAAAATTCGAACTTGATTTAAAATTTTTTGAACAGACTTAAAATTTACTTAAATGAAATTTGTAATATATACAATTCTGAAATTAATTTTCAATTTTCGATCATTGAAATACATATTTCTTAACTTATTTAAATTATATTTTTGACAAGAAATGGCTTTGTATTTCTATATTGAATAAATACTCCTTTATTTTGTATTCTTAGGATGAAATCGGTCTTAAAGAATGGGCCTATTCATTACGGTCAGCGCACAAAGTGTCTCAAGAACTTTTAGGTTCGATGGCGAAAAAGGCTGGGAAAATTTATGGCAGTGAACGTGATGGCAACAAAGCGATGTACATAATAAGCGGTGGCAATTCAATGCAAAAAAATGCAAACGGTGCAAATTAGCATCAACTTTAGTATTAAAAAACAAACATCAACAACCGAAAATTATATTTTTAAGTTCGTAACGATAAAAAAATGAAATTATATAAATATATTTATCATAATAGTAAACATACACACAACAAATCAACAGATTGAAAAAAAAATGAAAATTAAAGGTGGCGGTATCATCATACCGTTGCTTTCAAAATTTATATATAAAAAATATTAGAAAAAAAAACAAAAAAAATTAATGCCAATTAAATGTGTGGTTAAAATAAAGTATAAAATAATCCCTTAAAAAATCCTGTACACTAACAAAAAAAAAAAAAAAAAACTTGTAAAACACATAAACAAACGCATTTGTGTCAGAAATAATAAAAACTAAATATCTAGCAATCAAAAACAAAAAATGCATTACTTTTATTTATTATTTAGGAAAAAATAACAGAAATTATTATTACATAAAGTTTACATATTAATATGTATTTAATTATTTACATAAAATCATCCGAATCATTGCCATTGTCATAGTTGGTAGTCATATTTTCTGCTTTCAATAGTGAGGTATAACTTTTGAGCTCCTGCTCTTGTTGTCTTTGTTTTTCCAATTCTTTTTCAAGTTCTCTTTGAGAACGCAATTGGGCTTTTTGTGCTTGTCTCTCTAGGCTATCGCGTTTTTCTCGCTCTTGTCTTAGATCAGGATATTCTTCTGTTTTGGTTCTATTTAAACGATTAACTATTTCGTTTCGTCGTTTTTCTACGCGTATTTTTTTCACTGCTTTCTCATCGTGATAAGCCACTTGACCAGCTTCCATGTCGGGTGTTTTCTTTAGATTTGACCACATTGTATAAACGACATCTATGTTATTTAATTTATTGCCTTGAATACTGTTGGCTTTGACCAATTGTACTGCGTCTTCTATAACATCCGTGGGAATGTCATCAATAGTTTGGCCCTAGAAATTGTAGTAACACTTATTACATATATGTATTAATATTTCTGTATCTCTAACGATATCATTCCGCATGTACATATTTTGAAATTAAAGTCCAAAAGACACCAAAAAGCTTATGGAGCTAAATGTTCTACCAATATATTGAATATGACACCGAGAAATCTTTTTTTTTAATGAAAATTGTACTATTAAAAACTCGATTATTATTATTAAAAATTAAAAAAGGGACAATTCAAGATTACCAGAACCATTAAAATTATTTTTTTTAACGTTAATAGAGATTTTTCTGTCTTGGCGGCCTTTGGCTGGGCTTAAGCCTTACTCCTCTGGGTATGACGATACAAAATGTCAGATTTAAGTAGATAATGTACATGGTCGTATTATATATCACTGAAGAGGTACTTGTTAGTGCTTTTAAATGATATCAATACAATTTAGATCGTACGTACGTAATTAAAGATATTCAGAAAAATATATTGAATTTTTAAAGACCTACAACTCGTAAACTAAGAACGAGTGGACGAAATTTTTTATAGTACTATAATCACAATTAAAAAAAAAACTTGAATCAGTATTATGCAAAAAAAACAAAAAACAAAAAAGATTTGTTTTCTACAATCTATTTTTTCACAAAAATGGAATTTTCAAATCTGTCAAGAGATTATTGCGGTATATTTTAAATGGTATTTACAATTCGTCTTTGTCGAAATAGTCAATATAATATAAGCATTTAACAACTTTTTTTTACATTACATTTTCCAATCGCAAATAAACATGAGCCGATGAATAATTGTGTACATGGAACCAAACATCTTCCGGCCAACCCCATTTTATTAAGTCTTCATCTGTAAGTTGATAAAAGTGCAAATTACCAAGTTTCACTTAAAAGTAATCTTCTCTTTCTGGGTTACTTACTCTCATACTTATCTCGTCCCATATACAATACAGCTGGTGGATCAACCACATTACTTTTGAAGTAAAAAACCATTTTTAATTAAAAATTTTATTTAATTGCCGAGTTCACAAGCCGAGAACAAAATACTATTTTTACAAAAAATTATTCTTTATTCAGATTGAAAATATACAGTTCTTTTTTGGCGTAATTTTGCTAGCAGTAATGCAAAACTGTATTTTTTTTTCAGTACTTTTTGCACATAAAAATATTGCAGTACCCCACTGACTGCACGTCTACACGAAGACATTTTTATTTCCTAATAGGCCGAAGATTTACGCTGATAAAATATGTGAGATAACGGAAGAATAGAGTAACCATTTATTATGCTAAATCTTAAATAAGGGGTACACATTTTCTAATATATCCTATAATATATCATTATTTTAAATCAGTCAAAGAGCAAACATGTTCTTTTTACTTACTCTACATCTACACGAAGACATTTTTATTTCTTAACAATAGAAATAACGTCGGCAGAATAACGGGAAAACAATTTTATTTCCAACTTTGTGAAGAAAACGTACATGAGAAATTTATATGTTAAATTGTCTTTTATTTATCGACAATTTTAATTTATTTCGCATTTTTTATTCTTTATTTGTCTATTCAAAACAAAATTAATTTTACACTTTTCTTTTCATTAAAAAGGGCAACATTTTAAAAAGAACAATAAATTTGACAGCTTATGTTAAAGATTATTGCTCAGCTTTGAGTTAAACATTTCTTATTGGTCCACAAGTAACATTTTGAAAAGAGAAATATAATTTGACAATACCAACATAAAAATGTCTAGGTGTTAAGAAATTCTACTTTTTTAGCACAATTTTCATAAAAAATGTTTTTTTTTAATGTAAAACAATCATTAAAAGGAAACAATTTTACAAAAAACATTGTTTTTTTTACTAAATTCTAAAATACACATAGCAACAAAATTTCGTGTATGTGTATTTTTCGACAATTCATCTTATAAGATAGTTGTGTAGAAAAATCACATCACAACAGTCTCATAATACTTTCGATAATACTAATATTTGAATCTACACGTCAGATAATTCTCTCAGAGAGCGAATTTGTCTTGATAAAATTTTGTCTAGTATAGACTCGAAGTAAGTTCGAAATTGTCATTATAAATCATAGGGGAAAACGTAAACCATGAAAAAAGTACCAAAAATAGGTTAGAGAGAAAAATCGGCCAAAGAGAGAGACTTTAGTAGATAAAACAATAGAAGGATGTTGAACCTATAACCTAGCAATCTGGAACGATTACCCCTAATCCACTTTATACCGATTACGAATTCGTGTAGTATGTGGCTCCCAAACCACTTCAGTTTACTACGATGAAGCCCTACACAATGACAGAGTAGATGCTCTACTGTCTCTAGCTCCTCCACATCATCGCACGTCCTACAGAAGTCTGACGTGCCAATGTTCCACTTACTAGTCATATTGCCTATTGCTGAGTGACCAGTAATCATACCCACAATAACCTTCAGATTCCCATGACTCATGCCAAGAAGATGTTTCAAATCTGCTAGTTTAAGACTAGGCCATAGCGCTTTAGATTCCTAGCAGTCTATTCTATTCCTCTATGCATGATTCGTTTTTCCCAAAGTCAATTACTTTATGACCATTAAATCTGACTCAATTGGAATACTAACCGATGACTTCACAAAAGACTTGTCCAGCTGTGAGTTAACTCATCGGCTATAACCAGGAACCGAACAGAGTCTTATCCTGTAGGCATCCGTTAGCCTTCTCAATCCTTTCTATACTCAAGAACTAATCTGGACCTAACACAATGACAACATTACCAATAGTGCTGCCTGGCTATCCACATAGATAGTTACCTCAGAGTCCCTTTCAACGTTCTCCTCCAATAATCCTAAGGCCTTGTAAATGCCTATAATTTCTGCCTGAAAAACTATCAGACAATCTAAAAGACCGTTTGATATCCGTTCCCATAAAGTAAACACCCTCCCTACTTCCATCTTCAAGCCATCTGTGAAGACAGCACAATAACGGGAGTAGCCTCGAAGTCAATTATAGTCCTGACATAATCCGTTGGGGCGATCACCAAATTCAAATATGCTAGCATGCCCCGCTGTGAAGTTCCGTATCAATCCTAATTCCTTCAGTCTTAATATACTCCGTACAGCCATTCCTCTCACGAACTCCTCAATTGCAAGAAGATGGAGAGTGGTGTCCAGTGCTGCCTGAGGTGTGCTTCCCACGACACTTGTGATGCCTTTCCTTAAAATTTCCTACCAGGTCGAACATCCATAAGTGAGGACAGGCCTCACAACCGATGTGTATATCCAATTCTGAAACCCGGAAAGGATCCTACAGTAGTGAACAATTATAGACCTGTCAGTCTTGCTGAAATCATTGGAATATCTAATTAAGTAATTACTCGAGGACTCTTTGGATGAGATAAATGTGATCCCGCCGAGATCTTTACTTTACGGAAAAAACACTACATCACATTGTATAAATGACCTAATAAACACTATCTATTCAAAGAAGAATTCTGGTTTACAAGTAGTAGGTGTCTATACGTAACATAATATGCAAGATTTTTGTGTCATAAAGTGTCAAATTCGCTCTCTGAGAGAATTATTTCACGTGTAGATTCAAATATTAGTATTATAAGATGTATTATGAGACTGTTGTGATGAGATTTCTCTACACAACCATCTTACCTAGTGTCTACATTAGGAATATTTTTATCAAAACAAGCGTCAAAATCAGTATGAATAAATACAAGGCAACGTTTGTTAAACATCTGATTATTATTTTGATTGTTACAGTTGCCAAACTGCATATATAAAAAACAATAATGGAGACGCCATATTGTTGTTTTTGTGCAACTATTGCCACCTTCCACAAATTCGCGTTAAGTTTGACGTTTGTCTTGATAAAAAATTGTCTAATGTAGACACTATGTTATAAGATGAACTGTCAAAAAAATACACATACACGAAAGTTTGCTTGTGTGTGTGCATGTGTATTTTGGAAATTATTGAAAAACAATATTATTTTGCAAAATTATTTAGTTTTAGTGTTTGTTTTACATGTTAAAAATCATTTTTATAAAAATTGTGTTAAAAAAGTGCGAATTGCTTAAATAAAAAGGACATGTTTACTCTGTAACTGATTGAAAATAATAATATCTTATAGGATTTATTAGAATACGTGTACCCCTTATTTAAGATTTAACATAATATAAACAAAATGTTTACTCTCCTCTGCCGGCGTTATCTCACATATTATATCAGCGTTAATCTCAGTTGTAGACCTGGGGTATGACAGAACAGACGTAAATCTATTATGCGAGAAACTGAGGCAACTAGGAATAAATCCGCATATTGTGAAATGATTGGGAGATAGGTAAACCATAAGTGGAGTCAATACTCTACCTCGGGAGAATAATATCAATGAACAACTCAGCATTGAAGTATGTAAACAATATCATTGGTAAAGTAAGATATTCATGCTAGTTTTTAGAGATATTAAATGGTTGTAAATACGGAATATATCCACTTAGAGCGCTACAATTATAGAAAACATTCGCACGACCTATATTGGAATATGCTATATCATCATTCTCCAACATATCTAAGAAGGCAGATGACAAAATAAGACCTTTCATGAATAGTACTTTGAGATGTAGCTTGGAACTCATTAGGTCTACACCGATAAACGTATTATACTACATGGCTTCGTAATTACCATATATATAGGGAAACCCTTGTAACAGGAAGAGAAATTATAAAGGCCATAATTTTTGGTCTTCACTTGGAGATAATATTGAGCCAATAAATACTAGCACTGTCAAAGTATTTCAGAGAATATTTTCATGGAAATGTGGTCAGTGTGAGAAGTAACGCTAAGATGTCCTAAACTTAATCTCTATGCAAATTTTTTCAAGGCATAACTAACTATAAAAGAAAATTTACCCAAATATAGTAATCTTTTGATTCGAGCCCCATTTTCGGTTTTAACGCTCACCGAAAAGTTTAATTTAAATTAAAAGTTTTGAATTTCCCATTTTTAAAAGTTTGCTGTTGGGTGTTTCCTAAAATCTTTTGTTTTCGAGAGTGACAGTCAATTTTTTTATTCCTATGACAGTTCTCTATTGAAATTCATTTTTTGTTTTAATACCCATCCAAAAGTACAGTTTTTTTTAATTAAAATATCTTAAAAATTTATAATTTTTTTGTTTACATTATTTTTGTCAACAAACAACACGTGCAAAAAGTTTGTTGTTGTTGCCACTTGTCGATTTGATTTCTTCACATTGGTACAAAAGTATGCATATGGCTGTTCTCTTTCTTTGGAAATATCTGGCATCTTCTTTAAATTTCGCTTTGCCAATAAACTACAAGTTAAAAATAGTATATTTTTCCATCTAATTGATTTTACGCATATTCTTAATACTAATAATAACAACCGTGTAAATTTGTTGAAAAAGTACGTGTTGAAAGAAGAAACGAATTTGTGAAATAATTCAACTACGCTGTTAAAAATAATTAATTTTTTCAGTTTAAAACTAATAAAAGTGATAAATTTTCGGATAAATACAAAGTAAAGTGTTCTCAGATTGTGTTTCTATGAAAAGCTATTAAAAATTGTAAGAAATTAAAACTTTTGCTTTGACACAAAAATGAAAATTTTCCCTTCGTTAGTTCACTTCGTCGTCATTTTCATCATCGCCTCTTATGTTGTCTCGACATATTTCGTATGTGATTTTTTTGCTTTTGCCAAATGCATATTTGTTAATAAAACTATACTCATACAACAACAAATATACGCACAAAAAAATAAAAACCAATATATGTAGGCGCTTCGTATGGATTGGATTCTTATTGTGCGTTTAATTTTATTATTGCTATGTTGTGTATGGTTTTTTCTCTTTTAGCTAAAAATTGTTAAAAAAAAAAACTAAGTAATTTTATTAATTTCTTCCGAGTGAATAAAATTGCCAGATGATTTATTTATTTTTTATTTTTTATCAAAATAAATGCATATTACATTTCCTCTGTTTATTGTATTGTATTTATTTACTTCGATTTTGATTAGTCTCTAAATATCCGTAGTTACATTTGTTTTTCTACGTTTTTTTTTTTTTTTTTTACAAAATACATATGAAAGTTGCCATTAATTAATTGCATTTACAAACATGCACTTGTATATAAATATAATATATAAATACACATGCAAACCTATGTACATGTTTGCTATGCATATCTTGTGCCACTGCCAGATAATTTTGAAAGAGAATCGAAGAAAATTTTAATTTCTGAAATAAAAAATCGTCAAAATGTCGACAAATCATAAAATCTGGCAGCAATGTTATATTCATGTTTATTTTCCTTCATTCCAGTTGATACATATTTAATAAACTTCATAAAAAAAAAAAATAAAGACGAGAAAATCGTTTTCTTTTTATCGTTGGTGATTTGTGAAATTAAGTCTTTCAAAATAGAGCCAAAACAAGAAAATCCCGAAAATAATTCTGTAAAAGGCAAAGGAATGCACACATTCAGTGAGACGGGTGCCGGAGTGCCGGCTTTTTTGGCAAAGCTTTGGCGGTTGGTTGAAGATCCGGAAACTAATAATCTCATTTGTTGGAGCAAGGTGTGTATGAATATTTACTTAATTTGTTAAAAAAAAAAAAATAATTTTATAAAAATGTTAAAAAATTGTGGAAAATCGATTCTTTGTAGTTGTTTGCTTTATAAAAATTTTAACTCAAATTATAAACGATTTCGGTGCGTTAGGTTTTTATCCTGCAAGTGGCTCAATGCCATATATTTTTTTAAGCCTTTTATCCTAGGTAGCATATTTACTTTCAACTCTATTTAATAATTATCTTTATTAAAAAAATAAATCTTGCCAATTTATCATTTTAATTACGATAAAATTAGTTTTATTGTGTATTTTTAAACAAATGTTTGTGGTTTCCCAAAAACATATGTAAATGTTAAACTAACAATACCTACCTACACATACTTGTTTATTTTTTGATACATTTTCTTTACTTTTAATATTTTTGCCAGGATGGGCGTAGCTTCATTATTCAAAATCAAGCCCAATTTGCTCGGGAATTGCTACCACTCAACTATAAGCACAATAATATGGCCTCCTTTATAAGACAGCTGAATATGTGTAAGTAAAATTGTTTAAAATCTCTCACAGATAATTTAGTTTTAGTTAAGATTTAATAAAAGATACAATATAAGAATAAAATTGTATGTAATTAATCTAATGTTAAGAATTAGGTCATTTCCTTTAGAAACTAAGTTTTAACATATAATGTATTTTATTACTTCAAACTCTTCAGACGGTTTTCATAAGATAACATCCATTGACAATGGTGGCTTAAAATTTGATCGCGATGAAATGGAATTTACCCATCCCTGTTTCAAACGCAATTGTCCCTATCTTTTGGAACATATTAAACGTAAAATTGCCTCTACTAAATCAGTTGATGAAAAGTCAGCTCTAAAGCCCGAAGCTGTAACAAAAGTTTTGCAAGATGTCAAGGCCATGCGTGGAAGACAAGATTCTTTGGATTCTCGTTTCTCTGTAATGAAACAGGAAAATGAGGCATTATGGCGTGAAATTGCTTCGCTAAGGCAAAAACATGCTAAACAGCAGCAGATAGTTAATAAGCTAATACAATTTTTAATAACTATCGTACAGCCTCAACGAAATATGGCCAGTAGTGTAAAAAGACATATGCAGTTGATGATTAACGACATACCGGACAAGTCAGCCAAAGTACGCAAGTCTAGTGAATCAGAATCGGAATGTGGTCCAGTTATACATGAGTTGGGAGAAGAATTACTGGATGAGGTAGCGGAGGTAGAACCAGAATTAATGGTGCCCAACAGCCCTTTTGTACGTGTGGCTACACCAGCAACGCCAGCAACAGATCCGGATGTGGCACATTCACCTCACAATATGGAAAGGCCCCAGTCTAGTGTTAGTATGATGTCGTCTCAAAATTATGATTTCTCTAATCAAAGTGCTGAAGATGCTGGTGGCTACTTAAGTCCAGCAGCTACTACTGCTGCTGCTGGCAATGATGGCATTGTACAGACCGTTAATAATGATGGTTCAAAAATATTCTATCACATAACCGAGGTGCCCGATGCGCAACCCCAGGAAACAGCCGCTATTAGTCCTGTAAGCTTTAATGAAGAAAATGTATTAACCACACCAATGGTACGTGAGGAAATGGCTCGCAATAAATTATTAAAACAAAAAAATCGTCAGAGACGTACTAAAACAGAAAGCGCCATAGAAAATCTAAATAAAACAACTGGTCCCACCGCTACTAAAGTACAGCGTGTTGCAGTCAACCAACCACAATCATCACCAAAGTCTCAGCAACAACAGCAGCAAAAACAAGCATCACCACTGCATATTCCCCAACCCATACGAATAAAATCCGAACAAGATCCCGCTTTAGATCCGATTCTTTTTTTAAATGTCTATCCAGATAATCGTGGTATGACACCAGATCCAAATTTGATTTCTCCCAATTTTAGTGAAGATTCTCGTCAGTCTAATTCGAATACTACTGGTAGTTTTTTGATTAACAATTCTTCGGCAAACACAGCATCATCGGCAGAAAATGATTTATTGGGGGGCAATAATTCTGATTTGTACAACCCAAATAGTTTTATTACTAACGATATACCGGCTGATATATTTGAGGTAAGTACATAAATTGTGCAAAACTTTTCTTTTTTAAGATTTAATGATTGCCGTATTACTGGTTCTAATTTGCTTTAAATTATTGATCTGCCATTGGCTTTAATAACCAAAAGAATCCAAACTATAATGTTTCACAATCTGTAATAGAATTTGAATAAAAAATTTACAAATTTATTAATTTGGATGGCGACATTTTTCTTTGTTTTGAAGTCGAAGTTTTAGCAACAAAATATAAAATTGAAATGAAAAAGTTATTTTTAAAAATGCCCAAGTTACTTATTTTTAAAAATGTTCATAAAAAAGGCAAAAGAAACGAAGAATCTTCATAATTTTGTGGTAATTTAATTTACATCTCACAAATTATTATTTTTTTAATTTGTTCGAATTTTTATTGTAATTACATTTTTTAAAGTATTCTCTTTTTGCCATTCGAGAAGAAACCCTCAAATTGTAATACCAATGATTAGGAGTTCTATTTTTGAACGTTCGTTTATTGTTAGAGTTGCTCGATGCTGGAACTGTTTACCATATATGCTTCGTATTTTTCCACATTCTAATAATGCTTTCCGTTTGAAGCTTCTCCATTATTTTGCTGAAATCTAATTTCCTTAATATTCAGAACTCATTTTACATCTGTGTATTTATGTTCCCTTGTATATAATATAAAAATTTGTTACTACTAATGGGATTTGATTTATTTATTTATTTTTTTTTTATTTTTTGTAATTTTAAAATTCTTTGTGGCTGGGGAGCCAAGTAATTTAAATTTAATTCAGATTTAGTTTTATTTTTATACTTGGTATATTCTATTCAGGCTTTATTTTACCTATGTAATATTGTTTATTGGCCTTGAAGGCTTTAATATTACTTTGATTGAATAAATAAAATAAAGTACTTGGACTATATCAGAAATTTTACTTTTAAGAAACCGACCTTAAACCTCAAATATTCGATTTCTTTCTTTAGATTGCTGTAATCGCGGCTTTTAACTTATGTATTCAATTACTCTAATATATTCTTTAAAGACTTGCATCAAAAGGTTAACTTATATTTATCAGTGTGTCATTGACCATTGTTTACTTATTTTGTGGACAAATCAAAATTTTCAAATTTGTAAATTTAGCAATTTTTTATTGGGAAATTGGTGCCGTTTCGAGTATTGGAAAATTTAAAATGATGTTAATAGTCATTGTAATTATGCATCGTTTAAGTTATATATCTTTAGTGTGCCCTCAACTTTCTGTAAAGGGGAGTCTTTCTCGCGACACACTTTCACAACATAATTTTAATGAAGACAAAGTATCGCTTGATCAAAACAGGTTTCAAAATTACATTTTGAAATCATTATAGAGCGATAAAATATTAATTTGCCAGAATTTTATATTTTATATATAAAAGATCTCAATTTTTGCGTATTTTAATTTGTTGATTTTCGCATTATAAGTTCATTTAAATTTATTATAAGTGCATTGCTTTCTTTGCTATTTCATAAATCGTAGAGGCACACCCAAGACACTAATTGAAATAGGTGAAAAGTGAATTTAATACAATTAAAAAAATTACAAATATATGTGTATACTTTGTTCTTTATTTGATATTCTAAAGTAAGGTTAAAGCAGGATTGTATTCTCTATAATGTTCTCTAATACAAAACGTATCGAGTCTCCTTTAATTTGTTTTTAATCTTTCATTCAAAACTTAAATTTTTTACAAATTTTTCACCAAAAAAAAAAAAGATTTTTTTTTTACCAATTTAAAAAAAAAAATCGGGTTTTCACCAAAAATTCAAATATTCACTAAATATCTGCTTCTTCGCCAAAAATTTGTTTTTTTCACCAAAAATCCAAATATTTACTAAAAATTTTATTTATCACCAAAAGTTAGATTTTTCTTTAAAAATTAGATTTCTCATCAAAAATCCTAATTCTCACCTAAAATTCAAATTTTCACCAAAAATTCAGATTCACAAAGGGTATTATTTTTTCAAAAATATTTTTCTTTATATAATAATTTAAAACAACACAATAACAAGGTTGTGAATTGGATAATTGATGTACGTTATATGCATGTGCTAATTTTTAAAATATTGTTGAATAGAATTTTGGCAATTTTTTATAACATTTTATCTTAAACTTCCATAACATTAACGCGTTCGCAAAAAGTCACGTGAACATATTTGTGTTTCATTGAAGATACCTAATATTGCTACAAAATAGCGCTGATTGATGTGCCATTAAAAAAATGTTTATATATATTTTTTTGAACCCCAAAAGTAAACGATTTTGAAGAAAAGTTAATATACATTTTTGTTACTATTAATGGGATTTGATTTTTGTGGAGGCAAGAAATTTAATTTAAACTATTATACTACTACTATTATATTGTATTCAGGCATTTTTACCAATGTTATATTATTTAAATTTATGTCTTGAAGACCTTAATATTACTTTCAATTGGATAAATATATAAAAAAAAAATCATAAAAAATGTAAAATTTATGGTTAGAACATAATTGGGTCGTAAGAACATACTACGTATCTTTTTGTGTGAAATAAATATTGGAAAAAGTAAACAAACTGAAATTTTCTTTATTTATTTTGTTAGATTTTTTTTTTTTCAAATAAAAAATTGAATTTCAAAAATATTTTAATTTTTTCTCTCATTTTTGTTTTTAAATGACAAATACGGTCGTAGTTCTCGTAAAACATAAACATGTATATGTTCTAATTTGACAACATACCTACGTAGAACGCTTCTATCTTCATGCGATGCATTTGGAGCATTAGGACAAAAATTTTATTATTATTATTTTTTTTTAACTGACATTAGTTTGTAATATCAATCCTTAGTGACTGGGTAAGTTAAACTAATTGGGTATTTTTTTTTTAATCTTAAGAATCCCGGCTATTTTTATTGCAATTTTTATTATTATATAATAATAAGTCTCAATTATATAAAATAAAAATAAATTTTTGTTATTAGGATAATTCCTTATTATCAGCCGGAGAGAATAGCAGCATCGAAACCAATCACAGTTATAAACAAGCCCAACAAAAGCAGTATGGGCGCTCCACTGTTAACAGTGGAAAATTTTCAACATTTTTGTCTGGATGTACATCGGGAAATGGTAGCCTGCAACCATCTACTTCTGCTGCTGCTGCAGCTGTACAATCAACAAATAATTGCAACAATGATGAAACTCAAAAGTCTGCAGCCACATCCGCATTGAAAAATGAAAATGGCAGTAACTTGGCTGTCACTAAATACAAGAATAATAATCCAGACATTATGCGGTTGAGTACTGCGTTAGTAACTGAGAGTGATCTTAGTTGCACTTAAGAATTAAAAAGAAGTACTAAACAAGATTATTTTTCTTTCTTTTCCCTACTTTTTTTTCTTATTTTTTTGAAAAATTTTTAGAGATGAAGTCCATGGACACTTGGAAATAGTACAGGATGAACTGGAAGGATTAAAAGATTTACTACGTAGCGATGTCTATTCTTTGGATCATAATACTTTGCTAGGTGTAAGTTTACCTATTTTAAATGCACATAATGAAGAAGATGATGATGAAGAAACAAATTATGAGGATGCTAACAATTTAACTACTGCTGGCAGTAAACAAATTTTCCTTAACAATGAAAATAATAATGATGAAGATATTGAACAGACACGTTTTAAAATTTTGCAATTTTTAAATGATTCTTTATTTAATGATCTAGAGTAGGTTCTAAACACGATCTATGAATTTAAATATCTACTTTTTTTTATTAATTGTTTAAATTAAATTTGAATTTGATTTTTTTAATATCTTAACATTTTAAAATTTATATGAAACAGATTAAAAAAACCAATTGTAAATAATCTGCTTTCCTAAATTGTTGTTTTCTTATCCTGTTTGTTCAACTTGTTTTCAATTTATATATTTTTTTTATAAATTCCTCATTTTTCATTTTATATACATAACTGTTTTATAAAAACAAATGGATTCCCTATCATTGTTATAATTACGACTGCTTCTCAACTTTATTAAAAAAACTAATAAAAATTAAATGATACACACATCATTTGTATCACTTACAACAAGTCATGTTACACCTTTATAAATTAATTAAAAACTTAAAAAAAATGACATGTAAATAAATAAATAAATAAATAAAATAAATAAAATAAATATAAAAAATACTTCAATTAAAAAAAAAAAAAATAAAAAAAATAATAAAGATGCCTTTAAACGAAATCAACTCTATACAGAATTCCAAACAGAATTTATGTATGAACACAAATAATCAACAAATATTTTTGCCGCCGGCTATGGAAGAGGATATTCTAAATAAGGTCAGCCTTAACAAAAAAACATTGAATTTTAAAATAAAACAAGAAACCCTAATAAAAAATAATAACCATTGATTAGTATTCGAAGTAATCAAATAAAATAACGGTAGTTTTCCAAATTTATGTTAATTGTTTTCTTTTTATTTTTTATTTTTCTTACAAAAAGTAATTCATTGTTTTCTTGTTCTTGCAATAATCTAAATGAAAAGAAAAACCAAAAACTAGCACAAAAACATGTTAGTCTCTTAAAACTTTTTTTAATATTTCATTAAATTTATTTATTTAATATTTTTATTTTTTATTTTTTTTTTTTTTTTTTTTGACATTTAGCTCTTTAATGAATCGGACATTTTGGGTCCATATGGTTTACATTTATCCAATGATGGAAGTAACAGCAATGATAAAAAAAGTAAATATCAACATGAACTTAATTATAAAAAAAAGTAGGGGAATTGAACAGATAATAATAAAACTTGTACGTTGTCTGATTTTCTTTTCTTTTAGGATCTGAATTGATGTCTTACCAACCTATGTATGATTTATCCGATATTATTAATGAACAAAATGATTTAGATGGTGAGTAAAATAAATATAATAAAATAGTGTGTTCATTATTAAGTGATTTTAAATTACATTTCCAAATAAATGTATTTAACTATTTCATCGTTCATACATATCACGTGGTGACACATTTACATTTATTAACTAATGGTAACGTCATATCTTTGGTAATGGCCTCGATTTCTAGTGCAAACTTATTTCCCATAAAAAATGATAAATTATTTTATAATGTACTGAATGATACTCAATTATTAAAAGCTAGGGCAGAGGCTTGTCGGAGTATTCAAATTAATAATTTTGTATAGAAGCCGAATGGTGAGCTATAGGAACCAATTTTGAAGTTTTTAAAGATGATAGATAGATAGATAGATTCTATCATTCTGAAATACGGACAATATTTTTTTTTTACTTAGATAGGTAGATAGATAGAGAAGGTTAACGTGATACCAAAAAGTACCACATCTCCACCCAGAGACCGATCTCGGTCCAATGTGAGTCCCTTCATTGTAAAGCTGTGAAATAAAGAATAAAAAAAAAAAATAGAAAATAGGAGAATAGGAATAGAAAAGAAAATGATAGGAATGATAACGAATTATATAGGAGGATTAGCAATGTTACCAATCCCCCTGATTCTCCCTTAAACAGTCGATTCCCATGACGAAGCCTATCACTTAGCCCGCCTACGATGCTGGACAATGGCATATAATATGCTCAATAGACTCGGTCTCGTCGACGTCTCCACACATTCAACAAAAATCGGAATTGCCAGCGTCCCACCTAGACCTATCATGAATCTTAAGCTTCCCCTATTCAAGCCCAGAAGTTTGCTAGTGCCTGCTTTGTCTAGTGCTGGCCATATCGCACTCGACACCTCACAGTCCTCTCTACTCTCCCAAGCCGAATTGGTTCTGACCAAGATCCAATCATTGATCTTCCCATAGAAGAAACTCAGTGGTGGTTTCATATAGGTTTCCCTCTCCGAGACATCCTTTGCTGCGCCTTGCTTTGCCAGTTCATCAGCCAGTTCATTGCCTGATATATTGCCAGGCACCCAATAGAATCTCACCATGTAGTCTTTCATCAGCTCTCTCAGTGACTTCTTATAGGCAGCAACTAGCCTGGATTTCACCACATGTGTCCCCAGGGCCTTCAGAGCCGCCTGACTGTCCACATAGAGAGTAACTTCAGTACCCCTCGCAACGTTCTGCCTGATTATTTCTGCGGCTTTCAGGATGCCGAGAATCTCAGCCTGAAAACGCTGCACTCATCAGGGAGTCTGAAAGAGCCTTTCAGATCCGTGCCCATAATATAGACTCCCGCACTAGTACCTATGTTCATCTTCGATCCGTCCGTGAACACTGCACAACCTTCATATAGTCTCTCAGTGCCGGACCAGATCTCCCTATCAGGTATCACCACGACAGTGGCCATATAATCCGATGCCCCCATGGAGTTCAGATTAACCTCACCATAACTGATCTCGTATATGACCCTGGAGTGATCTGCTCTTGATGAACCTAATAGTCCTAATTCCTAAAGTCTCAGCAGACTACTTGCTGCCATACCCTTCACAAACTCTTCATTGGGTAAGAGATGAAGTATGACATCAAGAGCCGCTTGTGGTGTGCTTCTCATTGCAACTGTAACGCCAATTGAAGCACACCTCTGTGCCTTCGACAAAAGGTTCCTATTACTCTTACGTTCCAGTGCTTGCCACCAGACAGAACAACCATAAGTAAGAATTGGTCTCACCACCGAGGTGTAAATCCAATTTACAACTTTTGGTTTGTAGTAGGCATTGAGGCCACGTTTGAGTCTCTCTTGAACATTCCTCTTCCAGGTCAGCTTACTATCGAGGAATACTTCCAGATATTTCGCTGAGTCGGAAAGCCTCAGTTCAGTTCCACACAGTACTGGTAATCTGAAATTCTCTACCTTGTACCTTCTGGTAAACAGAACCAACTCTGTCTTTTCCGGATTCACTCCCAGCCCCTTTATCAGCGGCCCAAGAGTACAGCTCACCCAGCGCGGACTGCATGATCTCACTGATTGTGGGAAGAAATTTTCCCTTTACCAGTATGACCACATCATCAGCATATACCACGATCTTCCGTCCCCTGCTGTCAAATTGACGCAAAATCACGTCGACAGCCACTAGCCACAGCAGGGGTGAGAGTACTCCCCCTTGCGGTGTCCCTCTAGTCACTAGTTTCCTTAAGCATATTCCACCCAAGCTTGAATTGACAATCCTGTTGCTTAGCATGAGGATTATCCATACGATCAAGAAGTCATGTTCTTTAAGATCCACCAGCGCCTGCTTGATAGCGTCTATCTTGATATTGTTGAACGCTCCCTCAATATCCAAGAACGTGACCATGGTAAATTTCCTATACCGAAGTCCTTGTTCTATATAACTCACCACATCATTCAGCGCACTCTCAACAGATTTACCCTTCAGATAAGCATGCTGAGCACTACTCATGATGTTGGTGCCAATAGAAGATCTTAAATATAGGTCAATCAGTCTCTCTAATGTCTTCAAAAGGAAAGACAATAGGCTGATAGGTCTATAATTCTTGGGTTTCGAGTGACAAGTCCTACCACCTTTAGGTATGAATATGACCTTTACCTCTCTCCACCCCCTCGGTATGTGTCTATGTACCAGACACCCTTTAAAAATCTCAACCAGTAGTAGACGAACCACCAACGGTTCATTCTGCAACATGGCCGGAAAAATACCATCTGGGCCAGGTGACTTATAAGGCTCGAATGAATTCACCGCCCATGTAACTTTCTCAACCGTAATCAGGTCTCTCACCACTGATTCAATTATCCCACTGGCGTACTCTGTGAAGAAGTGCTCTTCCTCACCTGATCCTTTCACCAATGGATCCCTACAACACGGAAAATGGGTTTCCAAAAGCACATTAAGTGACTCAAAGCTAGACTCCGTTCATGAACCATCTGATCTCTGGATACTCCCAGGAACACTAGGGTCCTTTGACAGTATCTTCCTGAATCTGGATAGTTCATTGACAGAGTCAATGGCCTCGCTGTACTTAATCCACGAGGCTATTTTAGCTCTTCTAATGTCCTTTTTGTACTTATTAAAACACACTCTATAGGTGCTCCAATCTTCGTCCTTACCAGTTCTATGGGCTCTGTTATATAGCCTGCCAACTGTGGTCCGTTGAACTCTCAATTCCTCTGACCGGGCAGTTGAGCTCATAGTTTCTGTTAATAGACCTCGTTACCTTTTCTACCACTTCGTCAAGATTATCCCTCGACATGAACTCACTCGAAGTTCCAGTCAATCTTTCCTCCAGATCCCGCCCGAAAGCGTCCCAATCCGTCCTTCTAGGATTCCTAAAAGGTTTCCCTTCAGAACCCAGAAAGTTCAGATTGAAGGTTATCCTGCCATGGTCCTCAACTAGGTCCCTAGAGTTAGTCAATGTGATATTTATTACCGAGTTCCTATCCTTCGTCCTGAACATAGGGGTATTACCCCTATTACAGATTAAAAGATCATTCGTAATAATGAAATCAAATGTTGACTTACCTCTCTTATTAGTATCCCTGCTACCCCATTGACTGTCGTGTGTATTATCATCGCAACCGAGCAATAGACGTACTCCATTCCGTCTTGCGTACTCGGCTAAGGCCCACACCCTGTCATCCGGTGGTTACAGCTCCTCGTAGGGCATGTATACCGAGGCCAAGGCCAGTTTACTGCCTCCTAACGTCTCTCCTTGAACTAACGTCTCTCCATAACTAAAAGAATTAAGAAGAATTAACTGAAGTTCATTCTTCACTAGAAGAGTCCTCACCTTGTCCTCAGTGGACGGCCCGAACAATTTGTATCTTTTAGCCCTTAGTCCACAGACCTGGTTGTTATTTAACCAAGGCTCTTGGATTAGGGCCACGTCCACATTGGTCTCAATGAGGTAGGTTATTAATTAGGTCGAGGCCGCTTCACAATGGTGCAGATTTATCTGCACCATCCGCAACCTCTTTGGCTTTGTCATTTTTCGTGTAACGAAATTTGACATAACCAAGCTCGAACGTAACAACCCCCCAAAGAGTCCAATTTCTTAATGGATTCCCGATATACTGCGAATCGGAAATCTTTTCCCTGGTTCTCTTTACAAGTCAATGAAGAGACAATTTTTTTACTTACCTCGTAAAATTAATTATTTTTTTAATATCCCGAATAAATTAAATTTTGATTATAACAAATTAATTTGAATTCAGCAACTTTTTATATTTACCCAATTCAGAAAGTGTATTATTTGAGTTATTTTTGTTATATGAAGCATGGACGCGTATAAGGGTGTATATAAACCATAAAGAATATTTTACAAAAGACGATAAAAACTTAAAAAATCATAAAACTTAATCGTTTTCGTACCTTTTTTCAATATTTGGTAATATTTATTAAATATCTCTAACTGTATGCAAAGTTTCGAATTAGAACATGCAATTTTTGCCGCTGAAAATAGGTTAAAATGGAATAAGGGCTTAATACATATATTTTTGTAGAAAAATAGTAGTAATGAATGTATAAATTTTCTATATTTTAATCACGATTTCATTAAAATTTGGACCAAGTGAAGCTGTATGTATGCATAAATCAGTGTGCTAATTTTCATGAAGATAGGTAGGAAACTGACCATGGCTTTCATATAAGCCCCTATTCCTAAAATCACTTTAAAGTGCATAAGTCCAATATAACTGCTAGCATAGAAATAATATTTGACGCGAATAACTTTTATAGGGGTAAAAAACCTAGTGAAAAGTTTTATCACAGTCGGTTCATAATTGACCAATAAAAAACCTACTTTCGGGAATGTGACGCAAAATAAATGTAATTTAAATGGTAATATCACGATATTATTACATATACATGTGTTTTACAGAAATATAATTTTCACCATCAAATCTTATAATAACCGGTCGACAATTGACCGTAGGTCCCATAAAAAAACCCTCTCCAAAAATATTAAAAACGCATGGTCTAGGGTATAATAAAATGATCGGATCTGACCGACATGTTTTTTACTTGTTTTTTTTTTTTTTTTTTCGAATAAATTTCTTGAAATTATTAACAAAATCACATCAAAAGATCATCTTATTATAATATTTAAACTCTGGATATACGCCCTTTTACTTGTTCTTAGTTTGATGCATTAAAACTCTCAAGATAATACATTTTTTGCAATATGGTTTAAGTATCAGTCTGATACTTGATTGTACTTTATTCAAAAACACCTAAAAATTTTTTTGGTGAAGTTGAGAGATTTTTCAAATTATTACTAAAGCAGTATTATGCAAAAAAAAAAAAAAAAAAAAAAAACATTGAAAAAGTAGGTTTATACGCCCTTATACGCGTTCATGCTTCATATGTTATTTGAATAATACATTATTGGAAAATGTATAATATTTATAATTTAAAATAACATTTAAAATAATTATAACATTTTGAATTAATACAAATTTTTCACTAAAAATTCGATTTTTCATTAGAAATCTGGGTTTTCACTAAAAATCTGATATTTCATTAAAAATCGTACAAAATAATAATATTAATATATATATATATATATATATAAATTAAAATTTTCTTCACATAATACTTCAACAAATAACACAATAACGAAAAGGGTAATTATTTTATAATCATCATTCCGTTTATGATTTCTACAATATTAGTCTGCTCGAAATATTTTTTTAACTGGTTTACATTATAAATTATAAAATCAATTTTTTCGCAAAAATCTCGGTTTTTATAGTAAGGCGAATGTTATACAAAATTCCAAAAAATTAAATATGTTAATCAAATTTTCTTCTAACTATTCGTTTTGTACCCTATACCACCACGGGTGGGGAGGGTATTATGCGTTTGTAAGACCCACCTTAATTTATACCAATCGGCTTAGAATCAATTTCTGAATCGATTTAACTATGTCCTTCCGTCTGTTCGTACATGTAAACTTTACAATAAAACTACTGGTCGTGATTTTGAAAATAATTTAATGAAATTTGGTACACAGTTTTTTTATGGTCCAAGGGCAAAACCTATGATCGGTCCATTATATCACTTAGCCCCTACACAAATGTCCTCCCGCAATAGGGATTTAACCATCATAAATCCCTTAAAAATAGCAATATTTCAATAAAATTCTGCACATGAAAGTTTTATATAAGCATTAATCTGTGTGCCGAATTTCGTGTAGATCAGTTTGTAAAAGACTTGCTCTTTTTTCTGTCAGCACATTCATGTCCGATTTAGGACAGAAGCTATCCTTTGGAACGCATTATATATAAAAAAACAATAAAGGTACTCATTTAAACGCTTAACTTTCCCATTTGTGCAAATGTTTTATGAACCCTCTTTTCAAATGTTGTGCAATATTAAGTAATAATTGAAAAATTTTGTTGAAAGCAATGATACACGCAATGATTTTATTATAATTAACGTGTGTATAATTTTTTTACATCGCTTTTATTAATATTTTTTAAATGTAAAAAAAAGACAACTAATTTATAAATGCACAATTAAAAGCGCAAGTTTGCGAGACTAAATAGTCGCGTAAACTTATAAGTCTTGTGCAAATGATTTTCCATACAATTTTTGACAGTTCATTTGTGAGTGGGTAAACTTGCGCACATTACACAGTTTACGAGGGTTTTGCGCGTTTTCATGAGGACACTTAATATATAATTCAATAATTTCCTAATTTAAAAGTTTTAATTACTTTGTTATCTATATAATAATTTGTTCATGGGTTTTGGTAATATCCACCGTCATTGATTCATAGTTTCATGGTGCATCATTAAATTTATTTACACTTATTTAAAACATTTTTAATGGAAAGTAAAAAAAAAATTGTATTTATTTTTTTTATAGCTAAGAAAACCTTAAACCAAAACTTGTAATTTTTTATCCCCCAGCTGATGTCAACATGCCCACTTCATCGACCTCAATGCAATTACAACAGCAGCAGCAAACTAAACCGGAATATAGCAATTCTGTATTAAATACACCGTATCATGAATAAATTCGTATAATTTGATTTTGAGATGGCATATGACAATTATTGTTGTATTATAAATAACAATAATAATAATAATAATATAAATTGATAATAAATTCTTTTACAATTTTACTGATGAGACAACGGAATGGAATACAATTATTTTGGATTCATACACAAAATAAACCTAAAGTTAGATTTTTTATTATTAATCTTATTAATAAATTAACGATAATGATTAACAATTTAGGTTTATTTGTAACTAAATATGTTAAAAAACAACTTTTTGGAATGAAATTAACTATAATATTTTTTTATATATACATTTTAATCACAATACAATAAATATGTAGTATATAGATAACTTGATGGATATACATATGTACGTTAAATGTTTTTTTTTTTTTTTTTTTTTTTTTTTTTTTGTTGTTTATACTATTATTTTAAGTTACTTTTTTACTCTTTTTAAATTACTCTTGATACATATATTAAATTACAACATACTATGTATACTGTGTGATTTTGCAAAAAGAATTATTTTATTTGAACATTTTAAAGAAAAATAGAAAAACAAAATCCCAGTGCAGAAGACTGTTTTAAATGAATAGAAAACAATGTTGGCTTAGTATAGAAAAAAGGGGTATGTAGAATTTTAAAATGAATCAGTTGTTTTCTTCCATATGTTGAAACACGCATTAAAAGAATTTCTAAATTATTTAGTGTTATTCTAAAACTAATATAATTTCATATTTGTCATTAGAGCTCACTTAATTTTTTTAGGGGGAAATTAAAAAAAAAAAAAAACAATTTCAACTCTTCTATACTAAGCCTATAAACTAAATTTGGCATAAAATATATTTATGTGTTAAGTTGTTTGCAAAATATATTCTAAAGTGATAAAATATATACTTATATATCGTTAACCAGTTTAACCCTAAGTTCATAAAAATATTGGTGATGTTTCTTTATTTATTTTTTAGATTTAATTTATCTTCCTTTAAATATTATACATTATTTTAATAAGAAATCAAATGAATTTTTCAGCTAAAAATTTTTAAAGGTCGATATAACTATTTATTTAGTTTACATGTCATAATATAATTGTTAAAATCAATCCAATGCAGATTATCTGGAAAGGAAAAATGAAATGTTTTAACAAAATCACTCCTATAAGAAAAATAGTACGAAAGTGATTCGAATTCGTATTGCTTAGAAGAAAATTTTTATTGCCGCAATCATCATCTAGGTGAAAAAAATAAGATACCACCAGATAGTCTTCTGGACGATGTAACAAATATATAGAAAAATTATCACTAAATAAATCTTAAAATAATATAATAAGGAAAATTTGTAAATCATGGAAAGCGATGTTTTGAGGTTAAAAATAATTAAAAAAATGTTCTTTAAACTGTTAAAAATACAATATTAGAAAAATGGTAGTTTGATGATTTTCATCCAAATAATAAAAAGAATATATTGAGTAAATTTCTTATAGGAATACATCTTCCAAATGTTTCTCTATAAACATTTTGAAGATATCTTCCTGGAAGAAATTTACGCAATATCTTCCTTTTATTATTATTTGGATGAAAATCATCAAGTACCATTTTTCTAATATTGTATTTTTAGCAGTTTAAAGAACATTTTTTTAATTATTTTTAACCTCAAAACATCGCCCTTTTTTCAGTAAGGTGATTATCACCTTCGCAATAAATTGATGATAACCCATTGAGATCATCTGGAAGAAATTAATGCAATACTATTATGTTTTAGCCACAATTTTTTCAGTTGTCGAAAAATTGTTTAAAAATGAAAAAATAGTGCAGAAATTTGTCTTTTAGCACAAAAAAAAAAAAAAATGTGAGCGTTATAGTTTTATGATATTAAGATTTGTTTGTGTGCATGCATGCTTTACAAGATGTAAAAGATTTCTTAATTATATTATTTCAAGATTTATTTAGTGATAATTTTTCGATATATTTAATACATCTTTCAGAAGATTATCTCGCGTATCTTCTTTTTTCACTTAATCTAGTAATTCACCTTATCTAGCAATATTGCCATTTTTCTTCCAACGTGTTGATTATTTATTGCTTAAATACAATCTCTCCCGATGGGGAAAACTTTCGCAATACGAATATGATTCTTGCGGTAATAATTTTTTTTCTTCTGAGCAATACGAATTCGAATCACTCGTATTATTTTGCTTGTGGGGTTGTAGAGACTTTCCTTTAACACATCCATACATACATACATACATACATTCATACATTCATAGTAAATATAAATGTTGTTTAAAAAATCTTTGAATTTGTTATTTTGTTCGAAATTATAAAAACATACACAGAGAAAAAATGCATATATTTGAAATTTTTTTTCATAAATATTATGAATCGAACATGACTTTTTTTCATAAAGTATACAATTTTGTTCATAGATATTATTAAAGCAAATGGTAAATGAAAATAATTATACATGAAAATATTAACAACAAATGCCTTAAAATGGCAAAATTCCAAGGAAAATCTGTTAAAAAGTAATGTTTAGAAATTTTGCATAATTTTGCTCAAATTTTGCAGCACATAATTTTGATAAATAGCGCATCTGTTCTGTTCCCAAAATGTAGATAAAAATCATTAAAAACTTAAAATTTTCCAAAGAAATTTCTCAAACATTTTTTTTTTTATAAATTGAAAATATAAATGAAAATTTAAAAATTTTTTTCAGTCTTCTTGACTTTTGATTCATTTGAAAAAATATAAAAAAGTTTCAATGCTTAAGAAATTTATGCTTAAATATTATGAACTGAAATCTTTTTTCTGTGTAGCACTCGTCATTGTTGTTAATGTTTAAAAAAAAATTTAAATTAATAAGTAGCCATGATTCCGCCGGCTAATAAATAATCAATTTTGCTGGATAGGAGAATGCATTCCGGCAAATTACCAATTTTCATTTCTCGCTTTACCGGGAATTTAGTTCGAAAAACTGCTTGAGTTTGAATAAAAACTATTATAATTTAGTATTTTTTTTTTTTTAAGAAATTAAACTAAAAATTAATTTAAAATGTTTAATAATAGGTATTTCATGAATATAATTTGTTCAACTTTTTACCTTTTTTTTTTTGGATTTCGAGCACTAAATTAAGTAATTATTACACTTAACTTCATTATCACGTCGAAAATGGCGCTTAATTCAGGGAGAGGTGATATCAATATTTTAATAATCACGACTTATTTATTTTTTTTTATTAGTAAAAAAAAAAATTATTTTTAGAATGTTTGTCCGTCTATACATTGGGGTAAAATGTGTCTAAAAGCCGCTTAACTCAGGGAATGGTGATATTAATACGAATTATTTTGTTGTGTATTAGTTAGTAAAAAAAAAAAAAAAAAAAAAATTATAGAATTCTAATCTTTTTTGGCAAAATGGTAATGTTCGTCCGTACTTTATATATATTACATATATATATATATATATGTATCTGTCGCAAATTGGTGACATTGTTCTATATTTTCTAAATATCGGCAAAACTGTTTCACGTCAAATACTTAAACTGCCTTTGAATTTAATGGAGTTCAATAATCAGATCATCAGTTTAATTAAACGATCAGATTCCCGCTTGTCATTATATTTATAATTCTGCTAGTGAAAAATATTTGCACCCTATGTGTGTCTAAATTGATGTAATATTAGTCTTTAATGCGGAATCCCTGAAACACGAAAATGTTTTCTCGGAAAATTTCATTATGGGAAATCTTATATATATTTGTCAATTTTTATATTAATTTAGCTTGGCTGGAATCTGAAAACTTTTTTATAAAAAATTGAATAATTCAGCTCGAAATGAATTTAATATATTTCGAATATAACAGAAAATTTTGAAAATCAATATCGAAATTATGTTGGAATATTTCGAACATGCACAAAATAAATTAATAATGCATTTTTAAAATCGAATTTTTATTTGTTTTTTTTTTATATTTTTATTTCAAAATGTCATTAATAATTTTTAAAAATGTCCAGGAGTTTTAAAGTAAATGCCGAGGGCGCGAAAGTTATAGCGGTTTTAAGTTGAAAATATAAAAATGTTTAACAAACTAGAAGTTTATGTAAAATTCTGGTAAAAATTATGCGCAATATTAAAACCTACTGACTTGTTCAAATAAAATTTATGGTATTTTCAATGTTTGATGCTAATACCATCATGTAGCATTTTGGAAAAAAGTGGGTTCGAATTTAAATTATTTCTCCGTATATTATAAGAAAATACATTTTATTAGAGTTAATTACAAAGAAATGCTATTGAATATCGTGATCCTTTTTTAATTAATAACTGCCTGTTTCTCTAAATGCGAACGTATGCTTCGTTCGAGTAAATATATTAAAAACAACAAATGATTTTCAAATTTGTTGTCAAGTAAATTTTTTGCTCCATACAAATTTTTGTCTTTCGATGGAAAATCTGTTTTGACAAAAGTGTCCAGTTTTTAACTACGAACGACATTTGACTTATATTTATGACCGTTCTTATACCTATATATATAAGATTTGTTCAAATTGTAATTTGCTATATAAAAATACAAAAATAAAAAGTGTAATTTTCCGTAATTTTCAAAAGTTCCAAAAAATTTTGTACCTGCCCCACGATATCGAACGAATTCGTGGGACAGTCAATGCACCTTCGATTTTATTGTATAAAATAAGAAAAAAAAAAATAAGTTCACGCAGTAATCCATGCTATTCCATTATAAACTGTAAATGAGATTCCCGAAAAACTGATTTTTTAAAAAAATTTCGCTCTTGTTTTACAAACAAAATATTTAACTGTTGAAAGTCAACAAAGGAGGTGTAAAATTTATCCATAAAGTCCGATTAGTTTATATAAGATTGAATGAGATCAAAAAGAATAAACGCGCGAACAAAAAATCTAGGTGAATGTTAAAAAGTTAAGTAATTTCAATAATATTTTCTAAGTTTTTTAACTCTATTAGTTTCAAGTCTTGTGAGTTCAGATCTGTAACTCTTTGTTTAAAATAGTATTACCACAGAACTTATTAAGGATTAAAGTCAGTTTCAGCCAGGTTAGAAATTTTTGATAATGGTCCTTTTATGTTATTTTTTACAATTTTCTGCAAAAATTAGGATTTTTTTATTAATATTCAAATAAATTAGAATTTTCGAAATATAGTGAACTTTTTTTTAAATGGTACTTTTTTTACTTAGGTACATGTTAAATCTAAGAAATATTTTGAAAATTGAAAATGAAAAAATGCGAATATCGTATAAAATACTAATATTTCTTTTTGAAAACGACATTATTGTTTCCTAGAGTAGTATTTGTGACAGCCAATATTTCCTCTGATATGTTTGAACAAAGTCAGGGTAGTTTTTTCACTTTGATTGAAGTACCTAGAAAACATATATATTTGTTAGATTAACCGATTTTCTAAGTGTTGACAATCTAATTGTCAACATTGGGCAATGCAATGAAGTTATTGGATAACAAATTAGGGTTGTGTGGTGAATAACTCTACAATTCGATGTTTGCGCTGATAATATTGGCTTTTTTTCGAACAATGTATAAAAGCTAGAATTACTGTAGTGGAGAATGATCCGGGTTCGATACTTCTTGAAAGACTTTTGGAAAACAAATGATTACGTTCTATTCACAACCAACAGTACTTTAAAACTCCAAACTTACACTACCAAAGTATCCGGATTTCTCAATAAACAAGCGACCATTAGATTTTAAATGCTTCGATTAGATGCTACTTGTATGGTTTTGGAAAAACTTTGACGAAGTAATACTCTTTTTCGGAATAATACCCATAGATCCAGATTTCTTTATCTGTAACATTCTCATAAACACGTTTCCAAGAACATAAGCCGAATTTTTTTCTTCGTTTTCTTGCAAAAATCAACTCGAATAAATTTTAAATGATTGTTAACTTATATGATGTTAAAAAAGAATAACTGTTCTGGACGCACAAATATTTACGCAATATTGAATACCTTTTAGTGGAATTAATATCCAGAAATTTCTCGATCTTACGATATATCATATGTCGGTGTTGCATAATCAGTTATTGGATTCTGCATACCAGCGATATAAGGTGGCCCCTATGTTGCTTCATTTCTGAAGGTTGATTAGAGTTAAAAAATATATTGTTTTTCGATTAAAATATATAGAAAACCATTATATTAAAAAATTTTATTGTAAAATTATTATTATTTTTTTTTTTTGACGAAGACGATTTTAATTTAATGTAAATGTAACTTACTTTTGGAAACAAAAATAGCCTTCATATTTTATGATTCCGGTATCAGATTTAACGTAATTTGCGTAGTTTTGCCGTTTCGTCAAACGTAAATAGCACCTCTCGTATAAACTATTCTCGAGGTTAAAGCTTTAATTTGTTATAGATGTTAATTTTTTAAATAAGGAATTAAAATTGGAATATATAAGAAATATGGAGCTTTATTAAAAGGTCTATCTATTAAATTTTCACAGAACGTTAACTTAATTACATACAAGCATATCACAGAAATTTTTCAGAACTGAAAATTTTCGTATAGTCGAATTCGTAACCTCTTCACAAATCCGAAAAATATTAAAAAGAAAAATTGACAATAAAAAATATATTTTGAATTAAATTTAAAAATTTTTTGTGTGTTCACTTAACAAAAATAGGGTTTTTACCCATTTACTGTTAATTAAAAAAAAAAAAAAAAATAGAAATAATTTCTGACAAAATTGGTTGGTGTTGAATTTTTTAAATGAAATTAATAAAAGTAATATTCATTGTTTGTTTGCATTAATATTTAAAGGTTTCTTACATTTAAATACGATGAACATATTAATTCCACTTTACTATTTTTATGTGGATGGAAAATGATTTTTTTTCGTTTTCCATAGAAGTACTCGATAATCACAATATTCCATTCCGATTGAATGAACATGGATTTAAATGAAATTTTATTAGTTTAACTATTTATTTTCTCTTTTATTTTAAATATTTATGACAGACAAATATAATTATTATAAATGGTAATTTCTACCCATTTACAGTATATTCATTTTAGTTATCTTAGTGTATTTATTCTTTCGTTATTAAATACAGTTCATAAGACCAAATTTCTTTCTTTTTTGCTGAATAATAAAAAAGCTTTTAATTTACAAATTAATGCTAAAATAGTATCAGACGATTTTCTAATTATATTTTCTTTTTCTCAATATGTGTCTTTTAGTACGTATAATAAAAGTGATCATAATATATTTTTAATTTGCTTAATAAAATTAAATAAGTTAAAATTATATATTTTTATTAATAATTATAATATTAAAATACTGATTAATCAATCGATCATAATAATAACCATAAGTTTATTGTAAAAAACAAAAAATGATTTTTTTTTAAACTCTGAACAAAATAAATGGAAGATGCATTGATGAACATCACTTTATACCAAAATCAAATAAAATTGCTGTTTATTTTGTATTATTAATTTTTTTATTAAAAAAATTAGAAACAAGAAGATATCATCTAAATCACTTTTGGATAACAGAAGACTCTATGCGTTGTCTTTAATAAAGTTTTATAAGTGTGCTGTATGCAGCCTTAGGAAGGCAAAGTTGTTTATTTTCAAGAAAAACAATCGAAGGATTGTCCTGATTCACCATGTTTCTTGGTGGATTTTCAATTAAGGTCTGGAGAAGTTGCCGCAATGCATTGAGACTTTCCAATCTAAATAACACAGAGCAACAAGAATAAACTTTCTCAATCATTCAAACGCAAAATGAAAATGTATTAATAGTCTACCAAAACTGACAAAAGGTTTTTCAAAGTTAGTTTCACTTACTACGGTTTTATGGCCTCTTAAAGTTTTTTGGAGCCCTTTTTTCAATATGATTGGAAATAAAAAAAACATTTAAATTATTTAATCCTAATTTTATTATGTGTAGTTGTTGTTTTAGAGAGTATTACCATCATTATACTATATTTTTACGGGATGCTATACCCATTTTACGCCAATTTTGATGGAAGTATTGATGTTACGCCCACTATAAAAAAGAGTTAAATCTTGATGGCAATGATAAAAGAAATACCACAGTATAATAAAAGTGGTCGAAATAGAGGTTAAAAATACATATTAAATTTTATAATCTACAGAATTTTCTGTTCCTTGTTTATATCAAATTTTATGAGAATTTTTCTTAGCAGCATCAAGAAAGAAGTATAAATGATTATTCTTGGAAGTGGTCTAAAAACTGGCCGTGGCATCCATCTTAAATTTCAGTTCATAGTTCTCTCCAAAAAATACTTGGCATGCAGATGTGGTAAATTTCATTTGACCCAAAAAAGAATTCCTCATGCTTTCAGAGGATGTACATTGGAAACGATCGGAAACATTTTGGTAATAAATCTGTATCTCCTAAACTACTGGATGGATCGAAGAGTTGTAGAGAAAGATCTAAGCTTCCAGAAAAATCATCTTGTAGTTACCCTGCAATAATAGGAGATAAGCTACAGGGTGTCGAAGTTGACCACTTTGAGTTTGAAAAAGTTTCAAGAAATCGTAACTTCTGCAAATCAAGTCCGATTACAAATATTTAAAAAACTTTGTAAAGAACTTGATGAGATGAAGAAGAAAAATATGCTTATTCACCTACGATATTTCTAATTGCGCTTGAATTTGGAAATTTCGATTTTTTTCCTTGACTTTTTTTGGAGAAAAGAAAAGAGAGAAAAAGCAACAAGAATTCAATATGGGTGAATTAGCAATTGTAAAAAATCCTTAACTACCCCCAGCCAGCCTATTCCCATGACGAAGCCTATGACGTCTACAACTCCTTGTCTCGAACGTCACGTAGCCCGTCGAGAAATTGACTGCTCAATAGATTCGGTCCCGTCGACGTCCTCACCCATTCTACAAAAATCAAAATTGCCAACGTCCCATTTAGACCTCATCTTCCCTATCAAGCAGTGTCTTATTATGACTAATATCACGATCCTCAAATTTTTCCTTATTAAACCCAGGAGATTATTTGTGCCTGTCATATCCAGTGCATAACGCTCTCGACACCTTACAGTCCACTCTGCTCTCCCAAGCCGATGGATCTGGCCAAGATACATCTGTTGATCTTCCCAAAGAAGAAACCCAATGGAGGTTTCACGGCGGTCTCCTCTCCGAGACATCCTTCGCTGCTCCTTGCCTTGCCAATTCATCGGCTAATTCATTACCAGATATATTGCAATGGCCATGTACCCAACAGAGTCTCACCCTGTAGTGTTCTGCTAGCTCTCTCAGTGACTTCTTACAGTTGGCTCTTAGTCTGGATGTCACCAGATGTGCCTCCAAGGCATTCAGAGCCGCCTGACTGTCCGCATAGAGAGTAACTTCAGAACCCCTCGCAACGTTCTGTCTGATTAGTTCCGCGGCCTTCAAGATACCTAGAATCTCAGCCTGGAAAACGCTTCATTCATCCGGGAGTCTAAATGAGCTTTTCAAATGCGTGCCCATAATATAGACTCCCGAACCAGTACCAATGTCCATCTTTGATCCCTCCGTAAATACTGCACAGCCTTCGTACCTTAAATCGGTACCGGACCAGGTATCACCTTGCCAATTCATCGGCTAATTCATTACCAGATATATTGCAATGGCCATGTACCCAACAGAGTCTCACCCTGTAGTGTTCTGCTAGCTCTCTCAGTGACTTCTTACAGTTGGCTATTAGTCTGGATATCACCAGATGTGCCTCCAAGGCGTTCAGAGCCGCCTGACTGTCCACATAGAGAGTAACTTCAGAACCCCTCGCAACGTTCTGTCTGATTAGTTCCGCGGCCTTCAAGATACCTAGAATCTCAGCCTGGAAAACGCTTCATTCATCCGGGAGTCTAAATGAGCTTTTCAAATGCGTGCCCATAATATAGACTCCCGAACCAGTACCAATGTCCATCTTTGATCCCTCCGTAAATACTGCACAGCCTTCGTACATTAAATCGGTACCGGACCAGGTATCACCACAACAGGATTTACCTCAAAGTCCAATTCAGTGGCCATGTAATCTGATGCCCCCGTGGAGCCCAGATTAACCTCACCGTAACTGAATTCGTATACGACCCTACAGTGACCTGTTCTTGATGAACCTAACAATCCTAATTCCTTAAGTCTCAGCAGACTCCTTGCCGCCATACCCCTCACAAACTCTTCAATTGGTAAGAGATGAAGTATGACGTCCAGAGCCGCCTGTGGTGTACTTCTCATTGCACTTGTAATGCCAATTGAAACACATCTCTGTGCCTTCGACATAAAGTTCCTATTACTCTTTCGTTCCAGTGCCTGCCACCACACAGAACAACTATATGTAAGAATTGGTCTCATCTCCGAGGAATAGATTCAATTACCTACCTTCGGTTTGAGTCCCCAGTTCTTACCTATGGAGTTTCTACAGGTATAGTAGGCATTAAGGTCACGTTTGAGTATCTCCTGAATATTACTCTTCCAAGGCAGCTTACTATCAAGAAATACTCCAAGATATTTCGCTGAGTCGGATAGTCTCAGTTCCGTTTCCCCCACTACCGGCAACTGAAATTCTCTACCTTGTACCTTCTAGTAAACAGAACCAGCTCCGTCTTTTCAGGATTCACTCCCAGCCCTCTATCAGTGACCCAAGAGGACATGATCTCACTTATTGTGGGTAGAAATTTCCACATTTTACCAGTATGACCACATCATCAGCATATGCCACGATCTTCCGTCCCCTAGTGTCAAATTGACGCAGAATCACGTCGACAGCCAATAGCCACAACAGGGGTGAGAGCACTCCTCTTTGCGGTGTCCCTCTAGTCACCAGTTTCCTTAAATGTACTCCACCCAAGCTTGAGTTGATGATCCTGCTGCTCAGCATGAGGATTATCCACTCGATCAAGAAGTCAAGCACCTTAAGATCCATCAGCGCCTGCTTAATAGTGTCAATCTTGATGTTATTGAACGCTCCCTCAATATCCAAGAACTCGGCCATGGTAAATTTCCTGTACCGAAGTCTTTGTTACCCTTCAGGTAAGCACATTGAGCACTACTTGGTGCCTTGGAACACTAGGATCCTTCGACAGTATCTTCCTGAATCTGGATAGTTCATTGACAGAGTCAATGGTCTCGCTGAACCTAATCCACGAAGACCTTTTAGCTCGTCTAATGTCCTTTTTGTACTTATTGAAATTCACCCTGTAGGTACCCCAGTCCTCATCCTTACCAGTTCTATGGGCCCTGTTATACAGCCTGCCGACTGTGGTCCGTTGAGCTCTCAACTCCTTTGACCACCAGAATTGCTATTTTTACCCGGATAACTCGGCGGACAAGAGAGCTCATAGCTTCCGATGATAGACTCCGCTACTTCCTTTATCATCGCGTCAAGACTGTCCCTCCTGTAAACTCCCTAGGAGCTTCAGGTAGTCTTGATCCCAAAACAATTCGTCCGTCTCCGAACCCAGAAAGTTCAGACTGAAGGTTATCCCGCTATGGTCAGAGAAAGAACATCCCATAGCCACCCTCCAGTCCTCTACCAGGTCTCCAGCGTTAGTCAATGTGATGTCTATTAACGAATTCATATCCTTCGTGCTGAACGTAGGGGAATTTCCCCTATTACAGATTAAAAGACCACTCGTTATAATAAAATCAAAGATTGACTCACCTCTCTTATTAATATCTCTGCTACCCCATTGACAGTGGTGTGCATTGGCGTCACAACCGAGCAATAGACGTACTCCTGTCATCCAGTGGTTCCGTCGCCTCATAAAGCATGTACACTGAGGCCAGAACCAGCTTACTATCTCCTTCCACCTCACCTTGAACGACCGTTAGGTCGCCATAACTGAAAGTATAAAGAAGAATCCTTACCTTATCCCCAGTGACGGCACGAACAATTTGTATCCTTTAGCCCTAAGACCACAGACCTGATTATTGTTTAGCCAAGGCTCTTTGATTAGGGCCACGTCCACATTGGTCTCATTGATTCTATCATCTGAATCAGCACGGTCAATGACTGAAGATGGTCCGACGTGGACGAATCCTTCGCCTTTTTGGACGTTGAAGGTTGATCATCACCCGAAACTGCCCGCTTTACTACTCCCTTGTGAGAGCTTTTAAGCGAGCTACTAGGTGCCTTATCAACCTTCTTCGCAGAGGGTATCTGCTGATCATCCCCAGACCTTATTCTTTTTATGACCCCTTTGGCAGGGCCCTTAAGAGTCATGTGGTACATGACCAGCTTTCCTGGATGTAGAGGGTAACTCATCTCCAGGATTATCTGAGCTCCCTTAATGGATCTCGTTTGAGATACATTAAGAACAGATAAAGACTCCGCACGGAATCATGGTCTGATTCTTTAACTTATTTCTCAAAATTTATTTAATAAAACAAAAAATGCTTCAGGAATGGATAACAGAAATTTTTATTTTATTGTTCGAAAATGGTGAAATTTTGAACAAAATTTCAAGTTCATCGGTCTAGAAAGACACTAGATTTTACAAATCTGAAAATTAGTTTCAATAATTACAAATCGTCACCTAAAATGCAAATGACCTTAAACACGCTTTAAAATTTCGTACAGCAGAAGCTAAAAATATAATGAAAATGCAAAAGACCGTAGCCACAATTTTTAACTCTTGTGTTTTAAAATTCAGCAATAAAGAAAAAAATTTGAATCGTTCACTTAAAGAATAGTTAAGCATAGATAAAGCATAAAGCACTCTTCAAACCAAGTTTTTCTGAAATAGAACAAATTTTACGACTGTTTCGTTTATGAAGTTGATGTTAATATTGATGTAATTTTTGAGCATATTTTATGAAAATAGTTTAATTTTTTATAATTACATTTATTAAGTTCGCAAAAAGCATTTAAAATTATCGGTTTTAAATTTATTTTTAATATTTATATTTATATTACAAATGAATGGACTGAAGTTGAATTCTAATATATTACAAAGATAACGATCTTTGTAATACATTATTATTTTGATAACTTTAGCGAATGATTTTTTATAAATTTTCAAATCTGAAAAAAATTTTCTTAAAAATTATAAATACTAAAATTTTTTAAGCAAAATTTCTTCTAATATTTAAATTTTTAAAAAATATAAACATAATATAAAAATAGACATACTTACCTATCCTCTGATAGACATATTGCATATACCATTTGAAATTAATTCAGATAACTAACTTTTTTGTAAAAAAAACGGCAATTTTTCGCACTCAATTAAAATCTTGATAATTTTCACTGCTATACGAATTGAGATAATTAAAAAAATATATTCAATGTATTGGGATATTTAAAAATATTGCGGAAATTATTTGAGAAAACCGAAAAACAAGTCAAAAAAGTCCTCGACCCGTCCAGTAGTTTATTTATTAGCAAAATTTTGTAAAATGTAAGTAAAATCGATTTGAAATTCGAACTAACTTTGAAAAACTTTTTGGAGATTTTATTAATTTGATAGTATATTTTCATTTCGCATTTGAATCATTGAGGCAATATTTAATGACCCAAAATTTGTTGCATAGTGTAATTTTACAATAATATACAAAAGTCTAGTCTTTTTATATAAACGAGCTAGTGTGTTCAGATTTAGAATAGTTCTTTTTAATTAGAACGTGCTTAACATTGTAGAAATTCATCATATCGACTGTGTCAAATATATATATATATATATATATATATATATATATATATATATATATATATATATATATATATATATATATATATGTATATATGTATATACATTTAAATGGAATGGATGAAGCAGACGATTTTAGTTAAAGTAGTTTGTTCGGTTGTTATGTATGGTGTTATATAGATCGTTAGTTTCACCCTACACCAAAATAGCAGGCTTTTATATTAGCGTTCTCTAAATCAGCTTTCAAATAATCGTCTTTCTGTTGAAAAAAGTCGAAATCGACTTATTAGTTTGGAAATTGTCGAGAAATCGACTTTCTTATTGCCAGATACTTTATTTACTTCATTTATATTGGAGACAAATAATAAAAAATCGATAAAAGAGACGAAAAATCTCGTATAAAATCGAAGGCGGAAAGTCAGAATAAGTAAAAAAATCGACTATTCCAAAATTGGAAAAAGCCAAATAGTCGAAAAATCGATTATTAAAAAATTTAAATAAGTCCAACTATAAAACAATAATTTATATAGACACATCAATAAAAATAAATTTAAAATTCCAATTTTTAAAATATTTATATTACGCGTGTATTTTAAATATACCCTAAGATATACATACATACATGCATACATACATACATAAATGCATTTGTTATAAATATAAAAACTATTCTAAAGTTAAAAAGTAGCAATTTTGTTAAAAAGCTTAAGATTTGTTTAATTACACAGTCAACAAAATCGCAAACAAAATATATATATATATATATATATATATATATATATATATATATATATATATTTATAATTATATATATAATTTGTATTCCTTAGACTTGATATAGTGTAGAAAGTTAAATGAAACGTATATATCACGTCACACTTTAAACCCATTAACGATTAAAGAAAATATGCTTCTCTAAGGAGATTTTTGGTTATTATATAACCTATAAACATCAGTTACCTATGTTTTATAGACAAGAAATGTGCTTTAAAAATGTAGTATAAGTCAACTTGCTACACATAGACCCTAGAAGTATTCAAAGTTGTAAAAATCAAGTATTTCTCAATTTACTCTTATAAAATTCCATAGTTTTAATAAGTTATAAGGAGTGGGTGTAGAGGGGAAATTCATATTTAACACATGACCGTAATTCTCAAAAATGGTAAAATTTTTAAAACTGCGTAGACATCAAAAGTTTGAAAAAAAAAATAAAAGTCCATGCGATTTTGAAAATTTTACCATTTTTGAAATCTACGGTCATGCGTTAGTTATATCAAATATAAATTTCCCCCCTACACCCACTCCTCACACCACAGTTTTCCATGGATTTATGGGGGTTAATTGAAAAATTCCTGATTTTTACAACTTTAAAGACTTCTGAGGGCAGTATGTGGCAAGTCGGGGACTTGACTTGTACTACATTTATGTAGCACAATTTCTTGTCTATAAAACATAAATGACTAGTTTACTTTGCCTATTACGTAGAAAATTATATAACCTAAAAACTACACAGGAATGGATATTTTCTTTGGTCGTCAATGGGTTAAAAATGTGACATGATAGAGAAAAACCTAAATTTTCCTGGTGATTTGAATGACTATATCCACAATATCCGCAACATATTTTTCAGGATACTCCTTTATCTAGTGTCTACATTAGGTAAATTTTTATCAAAACAAACGTCAAAATCAGTGCGAATACATACAAGTTAAGCTTAGTAAAACAGCTGATTATTATTTTGGTTATTACAGTTGTCAAACTGCATATATAAAAAACAAAAATAAATACGCCATATTTTTGTTTTTGTGCAACTGTTGCCACCTTCAACAAATTCGCGTTAAGTTTGACGTTTGTCTTGATAAAAAATTGTCTAATGTAGTTAAACAGTTGATTATTACTTTGGTTGTTACAGTTGTCAAACTGCATATATAAAAAACAATAATGAATACGCCATATTGTTGCTTCTCTATGTAGACACTATGTTAAGATGATTAACAAAATTGCTGCAGACGATGTTGTTATTACAGTTTAGATCGACTTTATTTTATGTTTGATCTTTATAATGGGCATCTTTGAGTATCTTTGCAAATTCAAATTTCACTCTTTCCCGTTCAGAACGTGGCATAGCTCTTAAACAATCCACCAATGATAAACAATATAATTCAATGGGATCATTATTAGCGCTAGTTAAAGTTGTTGCAGAGGTTTTACGCTTAACATTGTTAGTTAACATCGGATCGAGGGGTGAACATGTTAAACGACGTTTTAATGGAGATGCTGGCGGTAAAGGTTGTATGGTCACCTCTGAATACAAATGATTGTTGGTACCATTACTTAAAATGTTTGTTTCATTTTTGTTTACTGCAGAATTTGTTAAAATCGGTGTAAGCAGAGGTGACGATCGATTCGAACCTTGGGAATTTGCGGGTGATTGGGAAGGTTTTGTATATTTGTCGGCTTTTTGTAGATTTTGTTTTATTGTTAATTGTGGTTTAAGTTGTTCTCTTAAAGATTCATCATTTTTATTTGTTGTACAATTAGCATCTTCCGGTTTATCAGGCTTGCCATAAGGATCTTGGGGACTATTTTGTAAAGTATCATTCATTGGAGCCAAAAATGCCGAGATATCCGGCATAAACTCACCAGTTTCATCATCGCTTTGGTCTAGTTCGATAACTTCATATGTATTATTGGCTGCTGTTAAATTGTCTGGATACATATAACTGTTGCTGTCGTCACTGAAACATTAGAGATGTTACTTCTTATTTTATATAATGGAATGGAAAGATGTTTCCTATTTACTTTCAATATTTTTATAGGTATTTAATTCTACTTACGAGTTATTGTAATTTGGTTTCGTTGGTGTCACACCATCTCTACGATAAGCTGTATACTTTAAAAAAGACAAATCTTCAGTGAATCTTCTCTTCCTTATATTCGTGTTAATAATACCGGTTTCCTGACACTTTAGCTCCTGCAAATAATTGTAACGTATATTTTTCCATTTTGTTTGCAGGAAACGGGCTAAAACAAAAGAATTTACTATTAACTAAAGATAAAACGTTTTTTAAGAAGCAGCGGTAGCCCAAAATAAACACTTAAACAACCCTTAAATATTTATATAGAATATAAACAAAACTACCATAAACTTATTTAATTTACTTACAGGGAGCTCCCAATTCTTTAGCTATATTATCCCATATTGCTGTACGGACTGGAGTTCTTCGATAATGTGGATGGCTCACATCATAAATTGCAGCATTTTCTTTAACTAATTTTATCAAACGATCATCTAAAATTAATAAATATAATTATTTCTCATAACAAAACTACTCCGCACTAATTTATACAATTTCCACCCTTATTAAGACAAACTAATATGTTTAGTTTTGCAAAAAAAATTATAGATAAACTTACCAAATTCTGGTCCGTAACCTTCACGATCCATTTAAGTTGTAATAAATACTATTTGCAACAAAAAGTTGCTTTTAAAGTTTATTGGAACAGTGTTAGGGCTAAAATTAAACAATAACAAAACCGCACTATTTTATGGAATGAACGAATAGTATTGATTGATCCTTGTAAAGAATGTTTCTTCGTTCATATGAAGCGTTTTTGTATTTATTCTTCAGTCTTTTCTTTGACATGTATTTCTACTTTGGGACTAAAATGTTTTGTCAATTCTGTTGTACGCGCATGACCTTTGTTTAGAATAAAGAATGGAAGAAGAGAACGAATAAGGGTAAGTAAAATACACAATAACAAAGTATATGTAAAATACATTTACATGAATTCGATTCAATTTTTGACAGAAATCTCAGGTTTGTTTTCGCTCTTGCTTTGCTCTTTTGAATGTCCTTTACTCAATTTTAATGTGGTTTTCAGTGTTTTTAAAAAATATACATATTTATTTTCTTCTTTTAACGATACCACACAAAATGTTTATTATGAATATATTTCAGGAAGAATACTTTTAGAGAAAAGCTAATTTGTACTTTGCACTTTTTTGGAAAAGGGACAATTTTTAAACTTTCTTTTATAATTTAATATTTTATTTATTTTAATATTTTTTGAAAAAAGTAGATAGTATTTTTGAGAGAAAAATTTCTCTTTATAAATAAACTTTTTTTTTTATTATTATTATTATTTTTAACCATTTGACAGAATTAAAGCAAAATTTACCAAATGCAACTTGTGTCCGTTATTACAAATAATTATAACTTTAATTACTTTCGCTTAAAAAAAAAAAAAAAAAAAAATAGTGAAAGTGAAAATTGTTATTCAAAAACACCCAGCAAAAAAAATCTAAAAACGAGCTGAAAAAGTTGTGAATTTAACATTGTGTTGTCATTGGAAGTGCTTAGTGATGAAAAAGAGCTGTAGAATTTATTTTTTAACACAAGGTTGCTATTGGTAGGTTGTTCTTCTTTTTTACTCTCGTTCATTGCTTTTGAAGTACTTATCTTAAAACTATATTTATAAAATTTTTTTAATAAAAATATGGTTTTAGTTTTGTTAATATATAATAAAAATACTTTTAAATTTGTGAAATTTGTATTTTCCAAGAAATTATTCACCTTTTCTTGAAAGTAATTTTTATTAACTTCAAAAAAAAAAAGTGCAAATATGCACTTAATTCTACTTTTGAAGTGGTTAATTCTACTTTTTGGAAGCACTGGATCTTTTTTTTTTGGTGGACAGATACGACTGGTAAAAGATAAAATAACTAAATTGTTAACAAATCGCTAATACATATCACAAAAATCACAAATTTTGCAAAGAAAAGGCAAATTTAACAAAAAGAATTCGTTGAATATAGAAAATATCCATTTTACAGAACTAATTAAAAAAAATTACTTCACAATATATCGCCTAGGTTTTTTTGTAAAAACAAATATTTTTTCTGAAAATTAAAAATAAATAAATATAAAACTAAACTGAAGGAAAATGATTTGTTTTATTAAAAGATTAACGCTAGATAATTGGACAAAAATCACTACTTGAAAAATATATATATAAATTTTAACAATAAAAACCAAAATTTTATGTATAAAATCGCTTATTTATCAAGAATTATTAATTTCAGAAAGAAAAATCACTTAAAATAATAATTTTTAAATATAGATAGGTAAATAGAGAAGTTTGACCCAGAGACCAATATCGGTCCATTGTGAGTCCCTTCATTTAAACAAGAAATTTTAAATATAAGAATAACGCTTATTTCAAAAAATTCTCCAGACTTAATTTTAAGTGATTCATTGATATATGTATGTAACACTATAGTGTCCTGAGGAAACGCTTTTTTGCGATTTCGATGAAGGAAGACCTCTCAAATGATGCGTATTGATTAACTGAATACGGAAAAAATAATTTTAAAAAATGTTAGAATTTATCTTCAGATGAATTTTTTAAATTCATCTTCAGTTCCCTACCTACAAACATTTTTTCAACGGGCCACTCTAAAGTGCATTTGCAGCTTGAGATCGTTTTATTGAGCATAAAAATTGATTTCTTTTTAATTTTGTTTTAAAGTTATATTTTATTTATAATATTAAGGATTTTTTTATAATATTTTTCCATTATTATTAAATTATTATTTTTATTTTTTTTCACATTCTTTTATATATAATATATAGTAATTAAAATTAATATTTATGCTTTTAATTAATATTTAAATGATAATATTCAAGGGTTAATTTATACCTTTTAAGATTTTTTTTTTTTTTTTTGAGAAATGAAATACATTTTGTTTTTCGATTTTTGCATAAAATGAAAATATTTAAGAATAAAAAAAAGTTTCATTGAAAACACGGAATATTATAAAAATATATAAATTAAATAAAAAAGGAAATGAAAAAAATATTTATAATACGAATTAACATACAGATATTATTATGTGTATATGTCAAACTAATTATAAAATTATATTAGAAAAAATAAACTAAATACTTCACAGATTCTGAGAAGAAGCAAAACTTAAAATTGAATGCAATGGATTTGAGTTTTTTATTTTTTGTTTTGTATAAGAATTCTAACATATTTTGTTATCGAATGTTTATAAAATGTTTTATTTTCATCATATAGTTTTTTTTTCATTTTTTTTTTTTTTTACTTTTCTTAAAGAGTAACCTTTTGCAGATTTAGTTAATTTAGCATTATGTTTATATAAGGGATGGTGGTGGGTGACTTTAAATAAGATTATACTGATTTAAATTCAAATTATTTATGTTTTAATTTATACGGACAGATAAAATAACATAGATTAATAAGTAGATATTTAAGTGAGAGGTAAAAAAAAAACGTAATTCAATTGTCAAAAATCTAATTCATGCAACAACAAAATACATGTAGTCACATATATTATATATATAAACATTTAATTTTTTTTTTTAAGATGAGTAATTTCTTTTTTTTAATTAAGTTCGAAGTGCCTCTCACATAAACTTCTAGTTGTATTCTATGTAAAATAATATGTATATATAGAGAGTAAGAGATATTTAAGTTAAAGAGAGAGAGAGAGAGAGAGATGAATTTCAACAAGGATCAATGATTGAAAATTTTGTATGTATCATATTGGGGGTTTCATTGCATAGTGTATAGGAAAACTTGCGGTTACTGGTGTACGTGTTGCGTGTTGTTCTATATTAGTGGTTGTTGCTTATTATTTTTTTGTGGAAGGCAAAAAGAGTGTTCTTTTTGCAAGACCTCAGAAATTAATGATGATTTAAAAAAGGTTTACCACCATCAACCCTCCCTTTTTATAGAACTGGGTGTTTCTGCTAAACCTTTCACTTTGAGGCGATCAGCTGTCTTTAAGAATGCAGGTAACTGTTCTTGTGATACATTCACTTCGCCAGCATACATAAATTCTAAAATAGCTTGCAGATGTATGTAGGAAACATCTTTGAGTATGATAATAGGATGTTTGGAGGGATTTTCCTGTAAAAAACATATTTAGGAAAATAAAAAGCCATTAAAAATTGCAGTTTAGTTTAAATATTTAGAGTTTACTATTCGTGTATGTACAATAAATGTATTACCTCTAGCAATGCCTTAAAGTACGGACTACATGCTGATAACACCATTTTATGTGCTTTACATGTCTGTCCTTCACAAGCAAGAGTGACCTAAAAATAATAATAATAAAATATAAATAATTTGGATTACTACTTGGGAACAAAAATTTCCATAAAGAAGTGTAAATAAATTTAAGTTTTGCTTAACCCTTTTACGTTTAACCATAAATTAAATATGTATAAGACTTAACCACAGATAAATATTTTCATTAATAAATATAATACATTTTTATTTTTGGTTAAACCTTAACTACGATTAAAAATTTTAATTCAAAATACTTACATCTGTAAAACTTTTTTCATCCCTTAAGTGCCGAAACGATGTAACCATATTCGTTTGAAAATCGTTCCATTTTAAAAAGAACTGTTGATCGGACGACATCATTAAAATGCTGTTTAATTTATTTGTCTTTTAAAATTCTTTAAATTCTACAAGAAAGTTTTACAACTCCTTTTTATTTATCTTGAGTTTTCCACAATAAATTAAATATAATAAATTCTTTTCTTAATAGTCTTTATGGTTGGTTGGCACCACCTAGGAGTTAAAACCAAAGTTTTATTTATTGTTATTTTAAAGAAAATATACGTTCAATATAAATTCCTTATATTGAAATATGCAGTAGAATTATATGTGTTAATAAAAAATCTGGTATCTTTGGTAATACTTTGGTTAAAACAATCTCCAGGAAAATAGCTGAAATTAACAGAAAAAAAATATATATATATTTATAAATTTTTTACTTTGAAATATAGTTATATAAGAAATTACTAAGTAATACCTTTCCTATAACAACAAATTAAATTATAAAGGTCTATCATTAACTAGAAATGTATTGAAAAAAACTTTGAGTAGGTATGTAAGTATGAACATACTATGTATGTAATAGTTCTTTTGGTGTATCATAATCAAACCAATTTTGTTGCTTAATTTTCTTATTTAAAATTAGTTTTTAATAAAAATTCTTTAAAATTTATATATTTTCAAAAGATGCTATAACACTTGTTTAAAATATATATATATATATATATATATATATATTTCTTTTGTATAAGCTTCTATAAAAATTTCTCGTATAGCGTGAGATACATTTAAATGTTTTCATTAAAAAGTGCAGAAATTGCCTTGAAAAGTGAAAGGCATATTTTTCTGCTTTTGTTGGATTTTTTGTCTTTATTAGGGGAGTACACAGAGTAAAACGGTAAAAATATTATCGATATAAAAACAAAATGATAGAATTAAAGAAGCAACAATAATATATACATTTCAAAGGTATATTAAAAACAATAATTAATAATAACATACATAAATTAAATAATTTTAAAAACGATTTTTTTTAAATAATGCAGAATATTTTTACTTTGAAAATAAATGACTGATTACATTACGCCCACATTTTTGACTACCTTAAAAACAACAGTCGCGATTTTTGCATTGCTTATGTTTGTTATTTGCACAAGCAGAGGACACATTGTAATTTGTTACAACTTCTTTCTTTTGCATAGAATAAAACTGACGTTACATGTAGTGCTGCCATATAGTTTAAAAATTTAAAAATAATGAAATCATTTTATTAACGCAAAAAAAGCAAGCCGCCTCAAATCAATTATTTAAAATTTTGTTAAAAACTTTATGTTAAATCATAAATATTTCGGAACACTAATATTTTTTATAAAATATTATTTAACATTTTTCTTAATATGTCATTTCTCCTGTATAGTCCTTTTTTTAAATTTTTTGTAATAAGTGGCTTCGTAACCAGTGTGATCATTTTAGCACTTTTGCAACTAAATCTATCATTATTTACTCTGATTTGATTTAGCCGCATTTTTCATTTAGCATTTTTTAATAATATATTAAGCATTTTCTGACATTTTTCACAATAAAGACAAAATTTAAATATTAAAACTTAATTTTTATATTGACTGCAAATTTTTCTCTGTAATATAATTCCACGATTGTTCTTTATGTTATGTTATGCATTGGCCCTATAATAAATTATTTAAATTTTAATAGAATTATTTTATAGGTATTTTAGAACGAGCCAGCAAAATATAGACATTAAAGAAGGCAGCAGTAACTCTGAGGATCAGCACCAGCAAAAAGTATATAAATAAAAAAGGAAAATAATACTAAATTATTAAGCACAGATAATTTAGTTCGTTTCATAAATTTAATATAAACGAAAACTAGTAACGGTATTGAATTAAATATAATTAATTTTATTCTTAATATTAGAAGCGCTTCAACAATATTAAATAAATGTTTCCAAAGTTTTGAAACAGACTTCTTTGAAATGGGGTATATACATTCGGAATATTTAGTTTATAAACATTTTCAAATAAATATATATTATTTCAACATGATTTTATTATTTTATGGAACAGAATATGGGTTACTAGAACAGACTGGAAGGTGTAAAGGGCTTGTGTTCCGGTGTAGAAATGATAATGTTACGCAAGAACAGAAGAATTTTAATTGGTATTATCACGTGACACAGAAGAAGTAGATGGGACAACAGTACACTGAATTTTATGCGAGGATGCTGAGGAAGTAGTAGAGCACAAAATTTACTACTGCACATGGTTACATCATTGACATTAATGGTTAAGTATGTATATTGTGAACTTAAGAAGACTGGGTGGCTGCAAAATACCGAACGGGTCTAGCAATAAATTCTTAAACTTGTTGTCTTCTCTTTCTTCTACTGTTTTATAATTGGTCCATTTTTTATAATTACATGAGGTAAAATTTATGTAAAATTTCACGGAATGGAAATATACCTTTAAAAAGTACTTTATTAATTTAGCATTATTTTTAACATTTTTAAATAAATTTTTAGAATTTTTTAGTTTTATTTTAAATACGATTGCGCTGAAAAAAATGTTGCATCTGGTCACACTGTTCGTAACTTAATTTTTCCTTTTTACTAAATTTTTTTAATAACAAAAAATTTTCTGTGTAAAAATACTATCAATGATGAAAATGATCAAATAAATAGGAGCTGAATCAAATCATTGTTATAGGATAAATATTTACTATAATATCGATTATGTTTTTCAAATGCCTATAATTTCCCAAACCATGATCAATACTTGCAACGTTTAAAACACTATAAATGGGGGTGAATAAGTTCAATATACATATGCTAAAACTAATGTTTTTAGTATGTAAATAGAAAATAGTTATGATAATGAAAAATTATTTAAATTTCCATAAATCGTTTAATCTGGCAGCTATGAATGCGTACTTTCTAATGTAGTGGCTTCAAGATGAATGTATTGTTATTAGTGTTGCCACGGCAAAAATTTTTTCTAACCAAAATTTTGGAAAAAATAACCAAATTAGGAAAAAATAATCAAATTTTAAAAATTCAGTTAATTAAAAAAAAAAAAAAAAAAAAAAAAAAACATATATTCAGCTTTTAAATACTTTGCATTTTAATCATTAACTTTAGTTAGTCTTTAGGAGAAAAAAGTGTTTAAAATTTAACAGTTTAGAATAATTTTTATCAAAATACGATCCCTGATTTGATATTGTTCTAAACTACAAAACAACTGGGTTGAGACGTAATAGAAAATAAGGTTAGCTTTTATAATTATGTGTTCACAGAAAAAAAATGCAAAGAACGCCTTATTTTTATAAAACGAACAAAAAATTCGCTTCAACAAATTGTATGGAAAACAAAAAATAAATTTCAAATTTAAATAAATTGTCGAAACTAATTTTTTGTTCGTTTTATAAAGACAGGGGGTAAGACTTATTTTTTATAAGGACTTAACTAATCTCATTTTGTAATATGAATTCCAAAATCTTAAGATTTAAAGTAAAAAATATTTAATTGGGAGGTTTGGCGAAAAGATTCAATATCAATCGTTCATGTACCAAAGCACTCGTATGCATTTAATTTTAATAAGTAAATTTAAAAATTGTATACAAAATTGTGGCCCAATTGAAAATACATCGGATTTAAAAGGAGCTTTTAAATCAGTTATTTGTAAAATAATGTGGTGCCCTCTTTAAATTTTTATTATTTAATTCTGTTGTCTTGCAGTTTTAATAACTAAACAAGGTACATTTTTTATTCGCTACAGCACGATATTGGTGAGCCTCCTAAAATATACCAATCGACTCAGAATCTCCTTAGCTTTAAAATTAATTGTAGCGTCTATATAGGGTTCTCTCCCGAAATGTTATATGTGTTAATAAAATTTGGCTCAAACAAGATTAACCATAGCGCCCACATAAAGCTCTCTGAAGTACGTATTACTTTAAGTCACATACACAATAGTATAGGATTATATAGTCAGCCTTCAGCGAATACACATTTCTTAATAGTAATTTATTTTTTAATTACAAGTGTTTAGGTTGTTTGATACATCGTTAGAACTTTCACACAAAAATCTACCAATCCATTTCACTTTTTGGTTAAATATTAGAAAATCTTTATATATTTTCTATTGATTAAATTGTTTCTAATGATTTAAATTGTTTAAAATTTGAATGAGAAGTTATAGGAACCTATAGTTTTTAAATGTGTGATGAATTTTTAGAACGCACTATTTTTATTGTTGGCATTTTAAAAAGAGTAAATAGCATTTTTAAAACTAATAAAAAAATAAAATTTTAATTTAACAAAAAAATAATAATAACCAAAATGGAAAAAAGTCATCATCTCCACATAAAATAACCAATTTTTGTTAAAAATAACCTAAACGGCAACACTAGTTATGCCATCGAAGAATAACGATTATTAAAACGTATAATAGTCATGTCTAATTCGTTTAGGTTCTAACTATATGGTACGTAACCTCCCAGCAAATCAAAAGTTGATTTAAAATTTGAGTGATTTGAAATATTTTTTTTTTTCTCAAATGTAAACTTTTGAGAACGATTTGATAATGATTTGAGAATATTCTCAACAAAAAGGGGATTTTTTTTTCTCCAATTTTGATGCAGATTTGAATTAAGGTTTAAATTAACTTTTAATATCAAAGAAAAGAAAAAACATAATTTTTCAAACGTTTGAAATATGATGACTACGTGTTTCTACAAAACAAGTACAAACATCTGTTAACTGTAAGGTACGTTTGACTAATTGAATGTTAGTTATTTAAAAACGAATACAAATGCATATATACATAAGTATGTATTAATTCTGTGTGAATGTAGTCTATGAGTAAAAGTCATTTTGAGTAAAATATTGTTAAAATATTGAAGAATATATTTTTTATAACTAATTGTTTCTTCAATAAAAATTAAATGATTTTTTTATAGTTAAAGTTGCACTTTTGCATATTACTTTTTTCAGGTGATTAAAGGGCAGGAAAAAAATCAATAATTTCATAAAGAAGTTTCAATTATGAACATGTTTCGGAAAATATATTTCTCTTAATTCGGGTATCAACGGCAACAATTTTTTTGCACTAGTTAAGATTTAATTCAAATATATGCGGCAAAATTAATAATTAAAGGAAAGGGAAAAAACATACACCCACAATGCATACAATAGACTGGATTGAAAGAAAACATAAGAAAATATGAAAACAATTACGATTCTCTTTAATTTACACTCAATAAACAATTCTGTACATTTCGCAACGAAGCGACTACAAAATACCAAATGGCATTACTTCACATTTAAAAACACACACATACATGCAAAAAATAATGTAAACGTAATGAATGCACGTTCAGAGATGGCTATTTATGTTTTTTAAATGGTACGAAAACTAAACTCTTTTTATGCTTTTTTGTAAAGTATGAACATATTTCTAAATATGTGTTTGTATTATATGATCTTAACTTAACTGATTTAAAGTAACATATATATATATATATATATATATATATATATAGCGAGTGTACTGCAATATTTATTTTTATGTCTAAAAAGGTAATAGCTCTGTTCCAGTACTTATCAAAATTGTCAGTTTTAGTCAGAATTTACAGTAAAGCGTTCCCGTACAAAGAATTTATGTGTGTTTTGTTGTTTTTCTGGCAATTTCTAAATAAAACCTGAAAATTTGACGATTACTGGAACAGAGCTAATATTAAAAGTATTATTGTACAGAATTTTTCATTTCTGTCATGTATGTAATTGCAAATGAAAAAATAATTGTAAGAAATTGAAAAGAAAACGTGGAAGGTTGGAAAATATTAGAGTAATTAAAATACATATATTAACATTAAGCCGTGATGTTTTTTGTAGCATTTTAATTTTCTTTCGTTTCTTTAATGTGTTTATATAGCATGTTTTTTTTTTTTTATTAAACTAACTACCACAATCAACTTACATTTCTAGAAAAACAACTTCTTTTTGTTGATTCAAAAGTAGAAAATTTGTTTTTTAGGTCGCCTTGGACTCATTAATAGTATTTTTGTTGTAGGTATTTGTTTAAAACGAGTTACCATATTTTTGTTTACATTTCTTTACCTATAATTTTTGTATATACATTTTGCTTAAAAAAAGTAATGCAATAAAGTATCTAAGATAGTTAGCTTTATGTACTGCAACAACCTATTTTTTATCAAAAATAACAGTTTTTTATCGTAATCTTATTATATATATATATATATATATATATATATAATTTTTTTTTTTTGATAAAGGAAATTATATGTTTACTTAAGTCTGGTAACTTAAAGATTTTGGTCTTTAATAAAGATGATCCCTTGTTCTCTTTCTCTCTTATTTGGGGCTCCCTTTTTTCTAATTTTTTTTTGCGTACGTACTCTAAATTACAGAAAGAAACACACACAATCACGTACACACAAAACACATACACTCACTTGTTTCACTCATTTTTTTGTTAATAACAACAAAGTACACCAACAAAAAAAATAAAACATCGTCATACAAGAAAAAAACGGTTCATTTCTTTCGCAATATCTTTAAAAACTTTGCATTTTTGTTGAATTCATTATCTTTTTAATTTAAAGAATTCTTACCTTTTTAATTTATAGATTTCTTTACTTTAATTATTTCTTAAATATTTTTTTCCCTTTGTTACTTGCATTCGTTTGTCATAAAATGCACACTAATAATACCACAATAATTTTCTTTTTCTCAGAAAAATTTCACTGTACTTTTTTCACACCGTTTTGCCGTCTGCTTCTTTTTTATTTTACACTTCTTTCACTCGAAATTTCTTCTGTTTCCTTTAATAAAGAAAACCTTTTACTTGGTTTATATTGCAAATCAGGAGTGTTTTTGGACAAATAAACTTTTTAAGCACTTTTTAGGTATATTTGTTTTTAAAAATAATTTTTCAGATTTTTTTGTAAAATTTGTTCCGTAAACTATTCGCTCCGTCTCTTGCAGCTTGAAGGAGAAAAACAAAATGAAAGTCGTTTATTGAATTCGCTCTTCTTTTCTTTGTCCCAATCTCTTTCATAGTTGCGAAATTTGGTAGTATTTTCTACAACACAACTCTGTGTTCTGTTTAAAATTTTAAGAGATGTTTAATACGACGGCGGCTAACATGTCTGTATTGGGCGAAAATTGTTTGAAAAACTGTCAAAATAATTTCAAGTTGGATTAAAATAATATTTTTAATTTTTAATATTTTAATGAATTTCAAAGCGTTTTATTTTAAATCGCTTTAAAAAGATTTTAAACAGCTTCAGCTAAAATATGTTCGTCGGCGCCGTTTTTAATTTATCGGCGTCTTGGCTCAGCCAGCTGTGCGGCGCTGGTCTCTGCATAACCAACATCTTAAAATATTAATAAGCTGTAAAATGTTCAAATTAAATTTAAATTTATTTAAAATTAATAACATAAAGTACGCAAAGCAATGGACCCGTTTGCTGTCGACAGAATTAAATGAAAATTCCTCGAAATTAAGTTTGCGCCAAAAAATCTGGTTAAATTCCCAACAAAGATATGAAAACTATCAACATATTGTATACAGTTCCCATTTGGAAATGCAAGAGGAACACATGAGTTATGGTTTGAAGAAATCTTTACAATATAAACTCAAAAAGCAGTTGCAACGCTTAAGTAAAAAAGAAAAAACTTTAAATCAGTATGAATCCGAGGTGCCACAAGATTGGATGGAGGATTATGAGTTTTACAGTGGAAAAAATGAAGAAAACAATGTTTTAAAACAAGATAATAACTTGGGAACATGTGATCCCACTATACCACCTTCAAAAGTACCATGTAATGGTTGTGGAGCCATATTACATTGTACTCAACATTCTAGACCAGGTTAGGGCAATATACATATGTTTTCTAAAAAAAAAAAAAATCAATGTATATTTTTCGTAGGATTTTTGCCCACTGAAATTTTTAAAGGAAGGACGGAGAAGGAACTTAAATCTTTAACCTGTCAACGGTGTCATTTTCTTAAAAACTATAATGTAGCCTTAGATATAGAAGTTTCCCCTGAATCTTATATCGAAACAATATCCGCTATTAACGATCAATTTGCTCTGGCAATTGTTATGGTAGATCTCTTGGACTTTCCTTGCTCTATATGGCCGGGTGTGCATAAATTATTGGGCCCGAAGAGACCAGTATTCGTTGTCGGTAATAAAGTGGATCTATTGCCAAGGGACTGCAATAGTTATTTGGATCATATAAAACAATGTTTGAAAGAGGAAATCGTTAAATCTGGTTTCGATAGTTTGAATGTGAAGCATATAAGTCTGATATCTGCTAAAACTGGCTATGGAATAGAAGAACTTATCACACAACTGCAGAAAATATGGGCTTACAAAGGGGATGTTTATCTATTGGGCTGTACAAATGTGGGCAAAAGTTCGTTATTCAATGTTCTCCTAAATTCTGATTATAGTCGTCCGGAAACCGAAGGTTTAATAGCCAAAGCTACAACGTGTCCTTGGCCGGGTACAACGTTAAAAATGCTCAAGTTTCCTATACATAGGCCATCGGAAATTCGAATTTATGAGCGTTTTAAAAGAATAAATTCGGAAAAATTTATGAAAGCCGAATGGGAAAAATTGCGCATAGAAAATGCTCGTAAAAATGGTAGAATAACAGATGCTGTACCAATGGGTACAATAGGACGAACTTTTGTTAAAGCCCCTGAAGATGTTAATGATATTTTTGCCATCAGTAAGGGCACTCAACCGATTACGACATTCAATGAGCGCAGTAAGGAATATCAAAAAGCTAGATGGGTTTATGACACACCGGGTGTTTTACATCCACAGCAAATAACCAACTTACTGACACCACAAGAGTTAAAAGAATTACAACCTAAACAAATGATTTCTCCCCGTTCCTATCGCCTGAAGTCGGGTATGAGTTTATTTGTAGCCGGTTTGGGAAGAGTGGACTTTATAAAAAGTGATTCGCAAGATTTGAATTGGATTCAAATATTTTTATTTGCTTCTTTTGATCTGCCCACAATGATTGTGAAAACCGAATATGCTTCGGATATTTACGAGAAATATTTAAATACTCCTTTACTAAAAGTGCCCATGGGTAATGAGCAGCGCCTGCTAAAATGGCCTGGCTTACAATGTCATCCAGAGGATTTAATAGTCAAGGGATACATTTTAAAGCCTAAACTAAAAGAACTTAACTGTTCGGCAGACATTACTCTTTCGTCATGTGGTTGGGTGGGTTTACGTATTCCAGTCGATGTTCAATGTGTATTTCGAGCTTGGACACCACATGCTAGAGGCATATATTTAAGGACACCCTCTTTAGTGCCATATGCTGAACGATTGATTGGCAAGAGAATACGAAATTCTTTAGCTTATAATACGTCAAAACCTTTTGTTTTTAAAAAATAATAATTGTTACTTGAATAAGAATTCGTTTTATAAAAATCTTTAATTTTACTAGTTTGTTAAAAATTAATGTGTGAAATTTAGATTTTATTTTATCATATATTTATTAGCCTGCTTTCCTGTTAAAACATTTCAAACATTTGACGAACAAATCTAGGACGAGTCTGAACCGCACATAAACACAACATTAAAACCATTGTATAAAGAAAAGAAAGTCGTTCCATTCTGGTTGTATTAATTTAAAATCACTTTCAGACATGCTTAAGGATTATAACAGTTTGTTAAATTAGTACTGTCAGATTTATTTAATAGTTGCCTTTTTACAGTTTGAAATTTCAAATTTAAAAATAAATTACTTTCTAATTTAAAGACAAATTTTTTGAATCACATTCTTATTTATAAAATTTATTTATTAAACTTTGAGGTAAAATAAAAAAAGGAAAAATCAGTTGCATGTTTCCCAACTACATGAACACCAAACATTTTTGTAAAAGTTCAAATATTAGGTTTTTTAAAATTCCTACGATACCTAACCACAGGTCTACAAATGGAATTAACGATATGTGAGAGTAACCATTTTGTTCACATTATATTAAATCTTAAATAAGAGAACACGTATTCTAATACACAGAGTAAACATGTTTTTCATTTAGAAAATTCGCACTTTTTAGAACAATTTTTATTAAAATGTTTTTTTAAATGTAAAACAATCATTAAAAGGAAGCAATTTTACGAAAAAAAAGCATTGTTTTTTAGTAATTTCTAAAATACACACGCACATACACAAAACAAACTTTCGTATGTGTTTTTTTGATAGTTCATCTCACAGCCCGTCCAGACGGAACATACTGTCTACATTAGATTTTTTTATCAAGACAAACGTCAAACTTATCATAGTGTCTACATTAGACAATTTTTTATCAAAACAAACGTCAAACTTAAAGCGAATTTGTGGAAGATGGTAACAGTTGTACAGAAACAACAATATAGCATATTCATTATTATTTCTTATATATGCAGTTTGGAAACTGTAACAACCAAAATAATAATCAGCTGTTTAACTAAGGTTACCTTGTTTACATTCGCACTGATTTTGACGTTTGTTTTGATAAAAATTTGCCTAATGCAGACACAAGGTAACGCGAATTTGTGGAAGGTGGCAACAGTTGCACAAAAACAATAATATGGCGTATTCATTATTGTTTTTTATATATGCAGTTTGACAACTGTAACAACCAAAATAATAATCAACTGTTTAACTAAGGTTACCTTGTATATATTCGCACTGATTTTGACGTTTGTTTTGATAAAAATTTTCATAATGTAGACACTAGGTAACATAATATGTAAGATTTTTGTGTCAGAGAGTGTCAAATTCGCTCTCTGAGAGAATTATTTCACGTGTAGATTCAAATATTAGTATTATAAGATGTATTATGAGACTGTTGTGATGAGATTTCTCTACACAACCATCTTATAAGATGAACTGTCAAAAAAATACATATATATGAAAGTCTGTTTTTGTGTGTGCATGTGTATTTTGGAAATTACTGAAAAACAATTTTTTTGTAAAATTGTTTCCATTTAGCGTTTGTTTTACATGTTAAAAAATTTTTATAAAAATTGTGCTAAAAAAAGTGCGAATTGCTTAAATAAAAAGGACATGTTTACTCTGTGACTGATTGAAAATAATGATATCTTATAGGATTTATTAGAATACGTGTACCCCTTATTTAAGATTTAACATAATATAAACAAAATGGTTACTCTCCTCTGGCGACGTTATCTCACATATTATATCAGCGTTAATCTCAGATTATCTGCATTTAGCAAGTTACATTTTTAGTCATGTAATGAAAAAATAAAAAAATGCTGTTTAAAACCCCTGTTCACCGCCTTAAAACACCGGTTTTGAAAAAACCGAAATTAAAAAAAATCGAAACCGACAGCGTTTGTAAAAAACCGGAAACCGGTTTTTCGGTTTTGGATACTCTAGATTTGTTGTTCATGTTTAAAAAAATTATCATGTAAAGACTGCCCGTAAATAACAGAGTTACTTAAAAATAGTATAATTTTTTCCACAGTTGTATTATTAGTACTTGTGTGTACAAACTGTTTTCCACGAATGAAAAAAATTTGACAGTTCTATGAAATAAAAAAAAAACAAAGGCAAAAATTCCGTGTTTTTTTTCCTCACATAATTTCGTTAAAATTATAGAAAAAGTAAAAAATTTAACAAATTATCATATACGAAATCATTGTAAGCGAAAAAGTTAAGATGATTAAACAATATTTAAGTTAAAAAAATTTGATTGGCTAAGAACAAAATTCCAATAGAAATCAAAATCAGGGGTTGAACACACACTTGCATACATATATAGGCGACTGACGAAGTAAAACAACAATACATACATAGTACAAGAAAAAAATTTGTTGCAATTTTTTTAAGGATCATCATCCATCATTCATGTAAATTATTAAGAGACAAAAAAATAGAAGAAAATTTAAAAAATAATACTTTGATAATAAGTTCTGCAAAAAAGTGGCAGCAAAATGGAACGAAATGCAAATGATCCATTTGCTTCGGAAAATAGTGGCACTGCCAGATTTGTTGGTGGTGGAGTGGTAAGCGGAGACCACTCCCTTGATAATGGTGCTGTAGCTGGGGGCTCTGTTATTGTTAGTAGCAATACAGCTGGCACTGTAAATGCTGGTCATGAATTTCAGACAATGAAGCCGGGTGCCGGAGCTAACTTTAAACAAGTAGGCCGCACCGAAATACCTCACAGTGAATTGGTGAAAATGTTGTATTATCTTGAAGGTGAACTGCAGGCTCGAGATGTTGTTATAGCGGCCTTACGTAACGAGCGTGTCAAACAATATATTTCACAACTTAAAAGTAAACGACTCCAGCAGAGTGACCCTCAAGTGGCAATTTTTCGTGATAAAGTTGCCTTGTCGGGCAACCTAATATCTAGGGAATCTTCCACACAGGCTGCACAAGCCGAAATGGAAGTACGACAAATAATCGAACAACAAATGGAACAGTTGTATCAAATGGTCAACAAACAAAGGGCCACTCACCTAAGAATGGTCAACATTTTAACAGAGTCATTGGAAAATAACCAACGTATGTTGCAGGAATTGGAAGATGAGAAAAGAAAGCATGAACACGACACGGCTCAAGGTGACGATATAACTTATGGTTTGGAAATGGAACGAACTAAACTAAGGCAAGAGTTAGAAGAGGAAAGAGCTCAAGTGAAAAAACTCGAAAAAGATTTAAAAAAGTTACAAGAAACTTTGGATTTTGAAAGAAATCGTCAAAAGCAAATTGTTTTACTACTAATAGCCGAACGGAAAAAGATAATGATGAAATATATAGAGGAAGGTTAGCCTATCCAGATGGGTTAAATTAAAAAAAAAATCTTTTAAAGTTTTTTTTTTTTTTTTTTTTTTTTTATTTACTATACAGGAAAACGTTCAGAAGATTTGGCTCAAATCTTAGCTGAAGAGAAACAACGTTCTGATAATATTGCCGAGGGTTTAGAAGAAGAAAGCAAAAAATCTTTGCGCATGGAAGAAGAGTTGGAAAAACAAGCAGCTGCTTCTGAACAAGAACGTAAACTTATTAAAGCCAATTTAGCTAAGGAAGAATTAAGGTAGAACTATTCCATATAATTCCCACATTTATATATAATTCACACATTTATTTTGATTATTTTCTTATTTCATTTTCCAGAGTCAAAGAACTGGAACAGGAGCTTATAACCTTAAGAGCAGAAAATGAGGCTTTAAAAAAGCATCAACTACAGCAAAATGCCTCTATAAGTAGCAATACTGCTTCGAAATCTAGAGCTTTTACTGGTAAGTTTTTTATGTTTCTAATAAAAGTTATTTCAGTACCCAACAAGCAGCTGCAAAATATTAATTTGTTTTTCTTTAGTATATTTCTATATGATTTTATTTTAAACTTTTTAATTTTCTTCAATACAGAGATATTTTGTTAAAATAAAATCAAGACTTTTAGAACAAAATTTTTAAAACAATAATCCTTAATTAAAATCTCCTTATGCTTCTTCACCTTCTGTTTTCCTCAAAAAAAAAAAAAAAATAAAATAAAAAAAATAAAATAAAACTATACTACTACATAAAACAACAATTATAAAAGATATCTGAAAAATGTATAACAAACAAGGTGATTTTTGTTTCTTAAATTTGTATTATTTTCTTAATTTTTCCGTTCTATTCAACTTGTTTTCTTGTCTTTTTTCCTATTGATTAAAAAATGCACATTTCAAAATCTGTACTATTTATATTTTGTGTAGAGGGTAATAGTTAAAATCTGTAATTCATTATTTACATAGTTATTAATTATAAATTTAATTATTACAATACAGATTTCGATTGTTTGCTTCTCAACACTATTGTACTACTTTGCACCTAATTGTTTATAATTTTCAAGCAGCACACAGTTATGAACTAAACGTAAATGAAATCGTTAGAAATATAAAAAAATATATATATATAAATAAAATAAACTTTTAAGTAATCGGGAACAAGTTAATATGAGTACTGAATCTTATTTATCCTTCACCTAAAAACTGTTTTTGTTACAAAAAATGCTTTCAAAATATGAAAAGAAATTAAAAATGTTATTTTTTTTTACAAAATTTTTAGCGTTCAATTTTGTTTTTTTACAATTAACGAATAATTATAGGAATTACATGGTGAAGGATATAATGAAGACATCAGATTTGCATTTGTCAATGAATTATTTTGTTCATAACTGTCGAAGCATTTGTATACATCATCTGTATGTAGTTATAAATATTTGTTCAGAGTATTTCTTTCATCATGTTTTTATACTAGTTTTATTAAAACTTTATTATTTTTCTTTTCTGGTTTGAATATTTTATATAATTGCTCCTTTTAATGTTTACACACAAAAATTTTATTCTTTTTAATAAAAATATTTCAGAGGATGGATGTGCCACACCTATGGTGAATATAGCTAAAATTGTACAACCTACGGCTACTGTAACTAGTGTCCCTGTATCTGGACCCACAACTGGTATAGCTCTATCCCTTACACCAGCAATAAATTTACGTACGGGTATAGCTACAGCTCCTACTAATCTAACAGCTTTACCTCAAATAGCTACAGCTGCAACAATAGCTACAGTTGGCAATGTTGATACTGCTGCACATATCAGCACTGCAACTGTAACACCGGGTACCGTGTTAGCTCCGATTACACCAGCAACTGTTGCACAAAAAGCACAATCGGCAGCAGCTCCTTTATCCCCATCACCAGCAAAAATGCAACCAACCGCAACAATACAACGTGCTCCCGGCGGTAAATATTCTGCTTTAGCAGCTGCTGCAGCGGCAGGCCACTCACTTGACCAAGCTCCATCGCCTCATCCCATACCAATAGCGGTACCGCCTGTCACTGTGCCACCAGCTGGTGCCAGAGGTGCCCCACCACCCATACCTCCAAACAAACCCATAGTCCCACCAAAGCGTGAACCCTCATTATCCCGCTTAGGCTCTATAACTGGTGCTGCAAGTGTAGCGGCTGTCGCCTCATCAGCTTCTGCCGCTAACAATGCAAAAAATTAATAAAATTATTTATTTATTACTTTAAGTAATAATCAATAATATACATACATATATAAAAAACAATAATCTATATATATATATATATATATATATATATATATATATATATATATATATATATATATATATATATATATATATATATATATATATATACATAAATTAAACACGTCAAAACAATAATACTCTCAAAATACTTTATACAAAAAAAGAAGAAAAAAAATTAAAACAATTTATATTTAGATCATTATAAAACAAAAAAGATATTCCAAGGAAAAAAAGTTATCTCAAAATTATTACTATTAAACACATAAAATAATGTATATTTTGTTTTTAGTAACGATTTTCAATTGCAAAATCATTAGAATCTTGATTAAAGTATTATCTCATCCACTAACATGAAATCAATTTCTAAATAAATTTTTGGAAAAAATAAAAAAGCATTATACTTAATGGAAAAATTAACTTAAAATAAAAAAAAAATTATAAAGCAGCTAATTTATAAGAATGATAAGCCTTTTTTAAGATATGTTTAAACGTAAGCTGCCCAAATGAATGATGCTAGTTTCGTTTAAAATTACTTAAATATATTTCTTCCTACTTAAGTCTATCTAAAAACATACATATTACGAGTATAAATAAATGAATAATAAACAAATGTTAATAAAGTATGGCTTTAAAATTAAATTTAATATTTAACTGTAATATGTGAACATTTAATCACAATATAGATATTATAGTTTTTAAATTCTGTTTTAGTTATCTTAATTTTTTAGCACTTTGAGTCGTCAGCAAATTTTCGGAAATTATGTAAACATTGTATTATATTACTAATGGAAATATTTGCTTTTTTTGAAAAGCCCATATACATATATATTTTATTTATTTTAAAATGTGATTTATACATATTATTTCATTTTTAATTTCCTTTGCCATACTTTGTTATATTTAAGAAAAAGGCAAAATCAATTTGCCTAACAAATTGAAAATATTTCCTACAATATATAATATATATATATATATATATATATATATATATATATATATATATATATATATATATATATATATAAATCACGTTAAAAATAGTCGAAACATGTTTAACATAAAATAAAAAAAATGTTTAAAATTCCCAGATTGTATTTAGAATATATTAAAAAATGATTTTGCGTTTGTATGTTCAAATAAAACCAATCCCCAGACAAATACATGTAATAATAATGAACAATTTATTAGAAAAAAAAGCAGAATGGTAACATTATAAAAAAGAAAGTGAGAATAAAAACTATAATTAATAAAACCTTATCAATAAAATTAATATAATCAACCCATCATAGTGTTTTCTATAATAATTGCCCTTGAAAGATTGCGAGCACAAGCCAAACGCAATAAATTAATAATCTCTTCAATGTTTTCAATACGATAATCCTTGAGAATATTTACGGGTTCCTAAGGAGGAAAATGGAGAATAAACAATAAATAAAACATAATCTGAGAGTGATGAATACATACATCTGGATATTTTTCCAATCTTTTCTTTTTCTTCTCAATCAACGGCACTAATTCTGACTCCAAATGATGTAAAATGGCACAGGTTTCTTTTGATAGAATTTTCGGATCTTTAGACTCCAACAGTGGTATGGTATCAATTAATAATGAAGGCCAAAAGCTAATAAAAGAAATTATGAAAATAATGTTTTGCAGTGTAGACGAAAGATAACTCTTACTATTCTGGTGTTATTTTTGATTCCAATAGATTTACTAGTAATTCTGCTGCTGGTAGAAAATCTCTTTTACGATAAAATTGATAGAAATCAAAATATTTCACTAAAAATACTAATCTCGGCGAAATAAACATTTTAGCTCCAATATTTGCTATAACATCCGGACATAACATGTCTCCCGTGCGAGAATAATGCTGCGTCAATAAAATCAATAAAATAAGTTCAACATTTTTTTTTTTTTTATATTTTTACCTTCAACAAAAAATCGGCTATTGAGGTAACATACAAGGTATCCTTTGATCGTATGGCCCATTCTAAAGCATTTCCATAACGTTGAGCATCTAAAGATTTTTTAGCTTGAACTTTGCAAATTTCCTGTTCAGCATTGACAAAATTTTTCTTGGTACAAATTTCCAAAACTTTTAAAGCATGTTTTTCCGTTTTGATTGGAACTTTAGTTAAACACAATTCTAAAGCAGGTAAACCTATTCATAAAATTTATTTAGAAAACTGATTATCAAACAAAGAAATTTTGCTTACCCTCTTCCGAACAAAATTGCAAATAATCCATGCCCAATTGCCATAAGGAATTTCTAGACATTAAACTGCTACCAAATTCATATAATAGAGAATTTCGCAATTTAATCCAGTCACTGAAATTATGGAAAATTCATGAAAACTGTTTTCAAGAACCGTTTGCATGTAGTATACTAACTTCATTTGATGATCTCCCACCACTTGCAATTGGCCGCAATTATATAGTAAATCCGTGAGGTGAGTAACAAACCATTGATTATCGGCCATCAGTTGTATGGAGTGTATAACCTGATGCATTTCATTTTCCATTAGTGACAATATGACTTTATCTAAATGTTTAAGTTTTGGCTCTTGGCCTTGTTGAGATTTGAAACGAGCCCAACGATCTAGCCAAGAATTGGCAGCTGTGCCCAATTCAAAATGTTTACAGGCAGGATTAGTATAAAACAAATAGCCGGGCAGATATTCATACCAGTATTCTGAAATTTGTATTTGTGTATTCCACACACCCGTGTTACCAGTCACTAGATGTACAAGTTCCTCTAAACATGGTTCAATGCTTAAAATGTTTGCACTTAATTTACGTTCAGTGTCTGTAAGCCAATACTGCCATTGGGAGCGAAATTTTTGTATAGAAAAGCCGCCGTAGACCTTGTGAGTGAAAAAAAAAACATATTTAGTATAATTTGAGCAGGGGACAAATTTTTTTTAATCTTACATTATAAGTGGGCATTGCTTTAAAAATTTGCTCGGCCATTTTAAAGGCTGCACTTTCTGCCTGAGGATGTAATTGCAATATGGCTCTAGCTACATCGACCTGACCCTGCATAATTAAACCCTTTAGGGCCGGCCAGTATTCCTCACTGTCACTAGCATTACGGCCCAGCAATAATAAGTCTGTTGCCATTCTCTCGGCTGCGGGAAAATGAAATCTTATCCACTCCAGTAATTGCGGCACTATAACATTGGATGAGGACTGTTCCAAAAATAATATTTCACTCAAATGCCAAATACACTCAATGGAATAAAAAATCGAAATAAAATTTTGATAGACATCATATTTTTCCGGTAATTCGATTTCCGCATTGCCAGCAGCATCTTGCAATTTTTCCAAACAAGCTCTAATTATGCTACGATATGTTCTAGATATCTTGGTATAGTCTGCTTTGGTACCTTTCTTCTTAAGTGATTGAACCGCTACGAATGTAGAGTTGGCCTCAGCTATAAGACTTCTTAAAATGGGATCATCGAATATAAACTCTGGTTGCAACAGGTGTATATTGACTGGGTCTTTGCCAGCATATTCTGTAGGTTTATCTAGGGTACTTGCTGTTATAGGCCGAAATGCGTGCAACGCTATTTTACTGCCCTTAACAAACTGTCCCGCCATTGTATTGCCGTAGCGTGTGCTTAGTGCATCCACTATACCCTAAAGAAAAATGAATAAATTATCCGACATTTCTTTAGGTAAATGATTTACTTACAAAAATTGCTACTTTATCTTCTTCCATATTTTTCAAGGAGAAATTTAAGAAATATTAATCAAAAAATTATTTGCAAAAGATATTTTACAGAAACAACAACCCGGTATTACAAAGACAGAGTTGTCATATGTTTACGTGAGATCCAGACACGCCAACGTTTTGTTTGAAGATTGAATCAAATATATACACTTGTTCATGTTTTGTTCAGTCATCAAATACATTTTAATTTTTTATACGGAAGAAGAGGCGCTGCATGCAAAAGGTATCGAAGCAACACTGAAAACCTACTTAACCTAGTGTCTACATTAGGCAAATTTTTATCAAAACAAACGTCAAAATCAGTGCGAATATATACAAGCTAACCTTAGTTAAACAGCTGATTATTATTTTAGGTAGGTAGGTAGGCAGAGAAAGCTTGCACATCACTCAGAACAGTGCTTGTACATTGACTCGGAGACCTAGAGGTTCATTGTGAGTCAATTCGTAGAGAATATAGAAAGAAATTGTAGACGAGATATAGAAAAGACCAGGAAGGAAAATGAAAAACTGAGACCAAGAAAAGAATAGAAAAATCTGGAAAAAGTGCTACCGCCCTAAATCGTTCGCTCTAAGCCAACGACCCCCTCTTAGCCAGCCTATTCCCATGACGAATCCTATTAATCTGTCGAGATCTATTCTCGATATACTGTCCAACTCGTCAACGAATCGACTGCCTAACCATTTCTGCCTACTTAGTTGTAGACGGACAGTGGCATATGATATGTTCCACCGTCTCTAGCTCCTCATTATCTTCGCACATTCTGCAAAGACCGGAGGAACCTCTTTCCTAATTCCCTATCATTCCCCCTATGGGACAATGACCTGTCAGAATACCTATCATAGTCTTCAGGTTTTCCCTTTTCATGCTTAAAAGTAGATTTGTATCTGCTTTATCAAGTTGGGGCCATAGTACCCTTGATAATCTGCAGTCCGTTCTACGTTTCCATGCATGATTGGTTCTATCCCGAATACATTCCCTAATTAACCTGAAGTAAAAGCCTAGAGGTGGTCTCACACCGCTTTCACTTGCAGTCCTATCCAAAGCTGAGCCGTTCCTAGCTAATTTGTCAGCTACCTCATTGCCATTTATCTCGCAATGACCCGGTACCCAGCAGAGTCTGATATGGTAGTTTGATTATTATTTTGGTTGTTGCAGTTGTCAGACTGCATATATAAAACACAATAATGAATGTTGTTTTTATGCAACTGTTGCCACGTTACACAAACTCGCGTTAAGTTTAACGTTTGTCTTGATAAAAAATTCTCTAATGTAGACACTATGTAAATTAGCGCGTAGAGCTGTTCATGTCAGAACATGAACTACCCCACTTAAAACAAAATTAAAAAATTGTTTACGTTTTTCTGCCGACGTTTATTCATGTTAGAATAAAACCATGAACAGTGAGAATCGCATGTTAAGTTGACAACTGCCTTGTTCCCATATTGAAATTTTTTACTCCTAACTATTAATTTTAAAAATTTACCATTTGAATATGAAGCAATTTGAAACAATGAGCACTCTTTAAATCATAAGTAGAGATATTAAATTTTAATCCGTTTATTTGTAATATAAAGCCTTAAAAAGGCCAAAATACCAATATTACATGGCAACAATATAATAACTGAAACTAATACATAAAACTATATACATATATAGAAAAAATAAAATTTATAAAATAAAAAAATATGATATATCATTTAAGTTAATTCAATAGCTCACCAGCCGTATATATAAATAAGTCAGAGCGCTATATTTGGCTGTGCCGAATTTTTTATACCCTTTACCACCTTACCGACAAATAATAAAATTTATGTCTTAAAGTATGCTTTCATATTTTCACATTTATACTTACAATCTAAATTTAAAAAAAAAAAAAAAAAAAAAAAAAACGACAACACTGATAGCTTCTGATGTCTTCTAAATTTATATACGTATGTTTGTATGTAGATCAGTGATAGACGCAAAGAGAAAAAAATTTAATGTGTAGTGTGCCTAGTTTGTATATCTAGCATACAAAAATATAACAATTTTTTCTTATGCTCTTTGTTACGTGTTTTGTTTTCGTTTTTTCTTAACCATGCGACATAAACCTACCTTATTTAAAGATATAACAAAACTAAATGATTTTTGTTTTTTATTCGCTGTCCGATGAAAATTATGGAAATTACAAATGGAGTGACTAACTTATATATACCCTTTACACCTCTGGTGTAAAAATATTAAAGGGGTATAAAAATATTAAAGCAAAAATAATAAGGTGCAATCAGCAGCAAAAAAAAAAAAAACGAAAAAAAATCAAATTGATGTCACCTAATATGGCCTAAAGGCAAAATTATAATAAATATATAATATCAATATATTGCATAAATTGGCCTTTTTTATTTCTATTATCCCATTTTTTTTATTTTCAGGAAAAAATTGACCACTATCTTCTTTGGAAAATACGATATTTAAAGACATATACATATATGTATATAACTTTGAAACTGAAGGAGTACACTTATGATTTTTTTTTTTAAATTTATTTATTATTCTTCAGTTACATGCAATGCCCAATGGGCCATATATAGCGTTAACAAATTTATCACTTAACAAAAACTACATGAAAAAGTTAATAATATAAACAATAATCTAATTTTATAAAACGTTATATGTTTATTAATAGTGAAAAAAGTAAAAAAAGAAAAAAAGGACAATCTGAACATTTAATTAAAATTGACAATTCCGCCAATTTTATATAAAATATCAAAATAATATTTTAATTACTTTTATTATAAATTGTTTAAACTAACAAAACATATGCATTTTAGTATTACTATTTTGGGCCTGTATGAAACGATAGAAAAAGTATGTTTGTTAGTAAATATCTCATTGGTATGAGGTGAATAAAATTTTATTAGCTCATAAGGCTAGTAGAATTTTTGACAAACGTATATAAATTTTCGATTTTTAAAAAATATTTCAATAACAAAAAATATGTAGAAAATTTTTATTTAGTTTTAGAATTTCAAACACAATACATTATTCAATATGATTAATATTGGTTATTAAATGACCAGTTGAACACAACACGTGACCAAAGTGAAGTTTTTTTTTCATAAAGGATTTGAAATAAAACATTTTTTATTCTTTCAATCTCATTTTTTATTTTTATGTTTACACAATTATACTAAATTCCTCTTATAATAAAAATTAAATTTATCGATATTTCACAGTTTTCATTTTACACAGTAGAATGGAAAACTTTTCTCACCGTAGAAAAAAATATTTTTTACCATAGAACTTTTCTATAGTTTCATACACGCCTCTCGTAGTCAAACGAACAGACCATTGGTAATTTTTATTGCCCATTTGATAAAAGAAAGTTATATCTCAAAAAATATCGTTTTATGTAAAATTGTAATATCGATGTTTCCCGTAACTCTTCTCCTATTAACACTTCCAGTTTTATCAAAAAATTAAAAAAGGATAGTGCAAAAATTTTAATATTTTCGTCATTTTCATCAATATGAAATTAGCTTTTGTTTATATATATATATATATATATATATATATATATATATATATGTTTAATATATATATTATATATATATATATATGTATAATATATATATATTATATATATATACATATTATATATATATATATATATATATATATATATATATATATATATATATATATATATATATATATATATACATATATATATATTAAACATAAATTAATTAATATTATAGTATTCAAAATCATTTCTATTTAGTTTCCACTTGTCACCAGGAAACCCATTTCAACAATTTTTTTCGGCAAGGGATACGCCTGCTGGTCCACAAAAGTAATAAACAAATCCTCATAGTGTGATACAACTTTAACATCCATAGTTTTGTTAAGAATCATTTCACATAATATTTCTATGGCGAGTATACGTTCTTCCTTCGAAAGTGTTAATTTTTCTTTAACATCTTCCATACGACATAAAACAGCTTGGAAGGGTAGCTGAGCCTTATTCATATCGATTGCTGCCAAGTTACGTAAATGTACCACTTGATAGTTACCATAGTCCACATATAGAACTTTAAACATTGTATAGTCATCATCGTGAGACATTATTTTAGCTCGATACCATAAATCATCTATGTAACGCGCCAAAACTAGTTCGAACATATGAGGCGGTTTCTTTAATAGTTTCCAGGTAGGTATGTCTTCATCATTCCATACCAGTGGTGCTGTAGCTTGTTGGGAATTATTAATTTGTGCATAAAATCTATCTAATCTTCCCACATATGTGGGTGTTATACTGATTATGCTACCGGGTGGATAGACCATTGTAGGGTGTTGACAATCTATTATTGAGGCTGAGGGTAGCATATCCTTAGTCCAACCTTCAGGTTGACGTAGAGTATGCTCCAATTTACAGTTGGCGCCTTTAAAACAGCCTCCAGTTTGGGGATCATAAAAACGGCAAATACGTTTATCATCTTGGGGATCATAGCCCATAACAGCTTTCATTGCATTGCTGGTGTTTAAGGGTTCTTCATAGAGCATTTCCAATTCTTCTTCTGTTAAATGTTTTCGTTCCACTTTGTAGGGTTCAGAAGATAATGAATGATTCTGTGACGTTTTTATCTCCAAGTCTTTTTCGCTACAGGACATTTTAGAATTTTCCACAAACTCCACTTGCAGATAATTATTCTCTATTCCGACGATTTTTAATTGACAAATTTCATATTCTAAATCTTTTAATTTTTCTTCAGCTTCTTGTTGTGCTAAGAACGGATTTTTATTGGGAGTATTTAATTGACAAAGTACAGCCTGAGCAGGCATGCTTTTTTGTTCTTTCGTTAGTTTATACATAATATTATCTTTGTCATTAATATTTAAAGTCAATATTTCTCCAGTATCTAATATGTAACAAGGCCAAATTTCTTCATACATTTCCACATCATATAAAGGCTTTGAGCTGAACACAGCCCGGAATATATTGTTATCTAAAACATAACCGAATACTTCATTGACTGCAGGCGGGTTATGATATTGACGCAATTCCAAAGATTTTGACAGATCTACTATGGCACCCAAATATTTGGAGGACATATCCAATATGTAAAAAGTCAAGTCCATTAAACTTTTAACATAAGTCACTTTTCCATTTATTATTGAATTTGTTTTATATAGCTCACTCAAATTCAATTTGGGATACACAAATTCATCGTCGGAATTTAAATCAAATTCTTCAGCTGGATATAAATGACCAGAATTAACGTTGACATGTGTTTGTTCTTTTTGTTCCATTTTAGTAAATAAACTTTGCATTTCCTTAAGTTTCATATTATACATGTAGATTTGAAGATTAAATTTTCTTGTAACATCCATTATGGCAGTGATGTTAGTTATGAAGCTATCATATTCAGTTAGGAAACAATTGTTATTTTGCCAAATTGCCTTTACCTTTTCCGATAATAGCGTCATGTTGGATGAATATTGTTGAACATTAGTTTGTGCCTGCTCCAATTCATTTAAACACATTTTTTGCAGTTGGTAAAGTTGATCCAGTCTTTCCGGCATATTTTAATTTATTTATGATGTAAAAAATAAACAATAAATAACTTAATAAGCTGATGATAAAAAATAATAACATTTATAGCCCATCTAGGCGTAACATAATATGTAAGCACCATTGCCAGATAATTACAGTATAAAATCGTCAAAATTCGACGAAAAAAATCGTCAAAATCGGCATAATATTTTTGAAATCGTTAAAAAATCGTAAAAATTAAAAAGGAATCTTTTTGGCTATTTATATTCATATTAAACAAAATAATATTAAGTTTTGAAACTATTTGTTTATTAAATAACTTCCGGCATTGTTTTATATTATTCACAATTTGAAAAATAGGAACGAATTAAGATTACCGGCCCAGTTAAAATAGAAGTGATTTCTTTTTAATGTTAATAACGGATTTTCCATGTAGAAGGCCATTGGCCGGACTCAGGAACTTTCTCCTATATTTATTCGTCGAGTAAACTTTTTTTGGAAATAACAAAATTTTGTAAATTCTGGTATATCAATAAAAAATGAAAATTGCATAAATCCTCTCAAGGATTTAATGAATATGGTCATATTATATATCAGTCAAAAGGAATTTTAACTTTTAAACAGTAATAATATAATTTGAATCGCATATTTATTAATAAAGATATTCAGAAAATATATATCATAATTTAGGGAACCATAGCTCGTCAACTAAGAGCGAGCGGCCAAAAATTTTTACATTTCTTTAATGACAATTAAAAGTACTACTGAATCATTATAAAAATTGTTTAAAATTCAAGTGGGGCTTGGCAATGTTGTTTTTACTTACATAAAACCTCTTTGTGTCGAATATGAACTTGATGCTAACATTCATATGGGATATATGCACGTTAAAGTGATTTTCGGAAGAGGGGTTTATATGGGAGCTATGGTCAATTGTGGACCGATCTTCATAAAATTTGCGCAAAGATTGATACTTATATAGAACTTCCTTGCACCGAATTTCATTAAAGTATTCTTATTTTTAAGGCATTTTTGAGTGCTTAAACTCTATTTCGGGGAAACATTTCTATGGGGGTTATGTGAAATAATGAACCGATCACAACCAATTTCGTCCTTGTATCATAAAAGTCCCACGTGCCAAATTTCATTCAATTATCTTTAAAATTTCGACCCCTACTTTGTGCACAAGATTTACATAGACAGCTAACCAGACGGAAGGACATAATTAGATCGATTTAAAAACATCGATACAAACATCAGCACAAACGCATAATACCCTAACCATCTATGGTGGTGTAGGGTATAAAAAATTACTCAAAAAATCATATATATTGGTTTTATTTCCAATTAAATTTTTTACTGCTTAACATATTCTTAAACTTATTTATTTATAATTAAAACTATTTCACTTACATACATATTTATATAAAATAACATTCAACAATACTGGTTAAATTGCAAACGAATTTCGAAGTAAAAATTTTTACTTCTTATAGTCCTTTTTTCTCACTCTCTTTCTACTACAATACAAATTCAGATTTAACCAGGAAAAATTGCCGTGTGTGAACATTTCGTGAAATCATCATTTTTTATAACAAAAATCGTCAAATCGCAATGCAAATAAATCGGCAAATCTGGCAACAGTGTATGTACAATTTTTCTGTCAGAGAGTGTCAAATTGGCTCTCTGAGAGAATTATTTCACGTGTAGATTCAAATTTTGAAATACTCCTAAATAATATTCATATGTAGCAGGGATGGAAAATGAAAATATTTTTCGGTGTCAAAACAAATTTTAAATAGTACTTTTTTCACCCTAACATAGTGTCTACATTAGAGATTTTTTTTATCAAGACAGACGTCAAACTTAACGCGAATGGCGAATTCATTATTGTTTTTTTATATATGCCGTTTGACAACTGTAACAATCAAAATAATAATCAACTGTTTAACTAATTTTACCTTGTATATATTCGCACTGATTTTGACGTTTGTTTTAATATAAATTTGCCTAATATAGACACTAGGTAAGAGTACATAAACATTTTTTCCAGATATTTATTTTTTATTTAGTGAAAAACTTAAAGAATGTAATTTGTATTTCCAAAACGAAGGATAAAGCGATTTTATTCAGGTTAAATATTATAGTTAAATAAGAAGATCTTAATAAAATATGGCCCTGTTATTGAAGTAATCTTACAGAGAAAAAGTCATCCAAGATCAATTCCTTAAAATCGAGCACTTCAACTTTAATTTTGTTAAAATATAATTCATTATCTGATGTCTTTGAAATTCCGAACATTTTCACTTCAATTTGAAATACAGAGCATTGAACTTGAAGATTTCAATAATGAATGTGCATATATCCTAGAGTTTACAATTTTATAAGTTAAACCTACAACTCAAATGTTTCTATGAATTGTCATAATTATGTGTCTAATTTTTGGGAACAATTTCATTATTATTTCTGACCACCAATTGCAAATTTAAAACAAAGGTGTTAAGAAAAAAATAGGTTTCTATTCGAAAATTATATATCTCCAAAATATATTTCCATTTAAAATTTTTTGATTCGAATTGTGTAATATCATGATAATCGTTTGACAGTATCAAATGATTTCAGGTAGTACTTGTGTAAATTAAATAGTATCAAAAAAGTACTATAGTATCAACTTTTCCATTCCTGATATGTACATATGTATGCATGTATATATGTATGTACATAAGTAAGTCATGTTATGCAACATATTCATACACTTAGCAAAAACAATTTTTATCAAAATATGAAATTTTGTTTGTCAACACATCACCAGCGACCCACGATATATAGCTTAATGACGGTTGAGCGCCGCCGCTTAAATTGGCTTGAAAAAAGTCGCCGATTTTTGTATAAAACTTTTACTTTTGAAAAAAATTTTTGTGTAGTGTGGTGCGAAAAGTGTTAAAATGAGTTAACCCCAGGTCTATAACTGAGATTAACGCTGATAATACGTGAGATAACGCCGGCAGAAGAGGGAAACCATTTTGTTTATATTAAGTTAAATCTTAAATAAGGGGTACACGTATTGTAATAAATCCTATATATCATTATTTTAAATCGGTCACAGAGTAAACATGTACTTTTTATTTCAGAAATTCGCACTTTTTTTTAGCAAAATTTTTATAAAAATGTTTTTTAAAATGTAAAACAATCATAAAAGGAAACAATTTTGCAAAAGAATTTCTAATATACACATACACATAGTTTATCTTATAAGATAGTTGTGTAGAGAAATCTCATCATAACAGTCTCATAATACTTCTTATAATACTAATATTTGAAACTACACGTGAGATAATTCTCTCAGAGAACGAATTTGACACTTTGACAGAAAAATCCCACATATTATGTGTGGGCTGTGAAAAATACCTCAAATTAAAAAATGTGTTTTAAATTAGTAACAGCCCGTCTATACGTAACATAATATGCAAGATTTTTGTATCAGAGAGTGTCAAATTCGCTCTATGAGAGAATTATTTCACGTGTAGATTCAAATATTAGTATTATAAGATGTATTACAGCCCGTCTATACGTAACATAATATGTAAGATTTTTGTGTCAGAGAGTGTCAAATTCGCTCTCTGAGAGAATTATTTCACGTGTAGATTTAAATATTAGTATTATAAGATGTATTATGAGACTGTTGTGATGAGATTTCTCTACACAACCATCTTATAAGATGAACTGTCAAAAAAATACACGTACACGTAAGTTTGTTTGTGTGCGTGCATGTGTATTTTGGAAATTACTAAAAAAACATTAATTTTTGTAAAATTGTTTCATTTTTGTGTTTGTTTTACATGTTAAAAAACATTTTTATAAAAATTGTGTTAAAAAAGTGCGAATTGCTTAAATAAAAAGGACATGTTTACTCTGCGACTGACTGAAAATAATGATATCTTATAGGATTTATTAGAATACGTGTACCCCTTATTTAAGATTTAACATAATATAAACAAAATTGTTACTCTCCTCTGCCGGCGTTATCTCACATATTATATCAGCGTTAATCTCAGTTGTAGACCTGGGGTTATGATACTGTTGTGATGAGATTTTTCCACACAACCATCTTATAAGATGAATTGTCAAAAAAATACACATATACGAAATTTTGTTTGTGTGTGTGCATGTGTATTTTGGAAATTACTTAAAGACAATTGGCCTGTTTATGAATTTCGAAAGAATGAGTACGTTCGCATTCTAAGCGAATGAAAATTGTTTTGGGTTCATCAACTACACTTCTGTACGAACGTTGATACGAACGACAGCTCGAAAGAAAACGTAAGTGCTTTCATACAAAATCCGGTTCAACAATGTCGAACGAGTTGTCAACACTGCGAATGCAAATGTCAAAATCACTCACTTGTTGTTTTGTTTTCGAGTAAGAAAAAAATATTGTGCTAAAAGTTAAAAAAATTAAAAAATAAATTATTTACTAACCTGACCTAGCCAGAGGAACGCCTGCGTTTGGGACAAATAAATTGTCAGCAGAGAAGCAGTGGAAGAGTCTCTGCGAAAGCATAAACGCCCTTGGGCCACCTACGCGTACAATTGCAGAGTGGAAAAAGGTAAGTAGCGTATTTTCAAAAATTTAATTACATATGTAGCTTGAAAAGTAGAACTGGGTTTTATTTACTATTTTAAATATTTTTTTATTGCCTTACCTGTTTGCAATAACTAATGATTTAACATTCTTTTTGCAGACTTGGGCAGATTTAAAATCACGAACAAAGAAAAAAATCTCCGAAAATAGCAAAAGCCTGCAAGATACTGGTGGCGGTCTCTACCGCTACAATTATTTAACAGCATTGGAGCAGGTAATAGACCGGACTTTGTTGATGTCGTCAGCTGCAGCACCCAGTGGTCGAGTTTTCGGTGATGAAGTTAAAAGTAGGGCACCCGAGTCAATTGAAGATTGTTTTCAATCGTTGGTGAAGACACCACCAAGACTTGGTAAGGCTGTGGCGGTAGTTACACCAACCGGAATGAGAGGTCAGGAGCATATAGTGGAAGTTGTGTGTCACTCACTACCAGCTGACTGTTCACAAAACTTGCAGCAAAGTGAAAAACAAAACACAACCACAAACGTTCCCGCGGCTATTGGGTCTACGTACCGGAACGACTCGGAGCATCAATTGCCCCGACCAATGATTGTCTACCCAGCAACACAACAAACCAAAAGTGCTTCCAAGCGTCGTCCATACCTCAGCGGTAGCGATGATGACGAGCCAGCTTGCTCTTCAACAAAAAAAAAGAAGAAAACTGTTGATGAACAGTTGTCCCTAATTCGTCGGCAACTGCGAGTGGCAGAGACAAATGCAGCAACAGCTAAGGAGCAGACTGATGTAATTAAAAGGCTAGCGAATGCTGCAGAAATACAAGCTGAAGCAGCAAAAAGAAGAGCGGATGCAGCTGAAGTGCAAGCGACATGCATGAAAGCAATTTTAGAAAGCATCCAGACATTAGAAAAAAATTTTGAATTATTAATTAATAAGAAATATAATTAAAAGTAATTCAATCAAAAGTTTATTTATTTATGTTTATGTTTTATGTTTAATAATATTTATGATTAATAATATTTAATTATAAATTTAATGCAATGTTGCGACGTATTGCCATTGCTCCTACGTCCTCTTCTGCATCTTCTGTGGTATCGTTTGTAGTATCATTTTGTAACTCTACTGTTGGCTCCTCGCATTTGAAAAATAAACACATGTTGAAGTGCACAACACGCATTTACAATTTGTGTTACCTTTTTGGGTTCATAGTGAAGCCCTCGAGAGCCTATAATGCTTCGGAACCTATTTTTTAAAATTCCAAAACAACGCTCAACAACATTACGTGTAGATGTATGTTTGTTGTTATACCGTCTTTCTTCTGCATCTTTAGGTTTTCTAAACGGTGTCATAAGGTAGGGCTTTAGTTTATAACCACCATCACCTATTAAAAAAGTATTTTGTATATGATGTACAAACATTCAAATAGTATAATCTTACCAAGAATCCATGTGTTTTTTTTGCCACCTTCGAAATCATTTCTTAGTTTTTGGTCAATGGTACTATGCTCCCAAACAAATGCGTCATGGTTGGCACCAGGATGCCTGGCATCGACGTACATTATTTTAGTTTTGTTGTCACATATCTAAAATAAACAAAAAGTACTGAATAAAATCCGTTTGCATAAAATATTTGCATATGTTTAAACATATGTACTATGTATCTGCTATGTAAAACTTACCACCATTGCATTTATACTATAATATCCTTTTCGGTTGTAATATAGATGCTTCAGATTATGGCCCGGAGATTTTATTCTTATATGCGTGCCATCAACGCATGCGATGATTCCAGGAAAGCCCGTAGAATTAAAAAACTCTTGTTTAATAATTACCTCACTTTCTGGGTTAGGCATTTTAATCCACTGCCCACATACGTACTCCTCAAAAAAATTGAGACATTCTGCAATGATTCCGCAGACAGTAGCTTTGCATGTGGATGAGAGTACTTCATTTCCTACGCTTTGCTGATAGCTCCCAGTAGCTAAAAAGCGTAAAAATGTCGCTAACCTTATATCTCCACGTATATAAGTGCTTCTAAACGACGAGGCACTATTTGCCTCGAATTTCTCCAAAAGAGCACGGAAATGTGTTTTGAAATTCTAAAATTCGCAATAAACCTAATTAAAAAGAAGATTTTGGTAAGAAATTAATTTACATACATATGTTCATAATTATACAAATATCTAATGTGTACACTTACTGACTCGTAGGCAGTTCCAGGACATTATACTTATCTCGTAGTTCTCTTCGAAACAGTACACATTCCTCATCTTCCTCCGCAGTATCCAAGAAATGTACGGCGACCGTCAACATATCCATTATTGTTTTGTTTTGATTTTTTTTTTGTCTTTATAGCACACTTTTGTTTTTGTTTTGTTTTGTTTTTAAACTGGTATGTTATTTTTATTTTTCTTTTTACAATATGACATTTGTATACAGCTGATCACTCTTAAGAACAGTTGTATTTGTTCTCATACAAAAAAGTAGTATTTTTGGGACTTTTAGAGGAAATCGCTATAAATTCTGTAAGTAGATGAATTGGCACTACTTTGAATTGTTAATACGTAAGATACAAAAATTAACGTACGTAAGTGCATAAGAACGAAAGTGAGTGATATCCATGAACGCAAATTTATTCGAATTCTAGTGACTTCGTTTCTTTCGCTTTAGTTTTCTTTCGAGATTGTTAAACAGGCTGAATGTTTTTTATAAAATTGTTTCCTTTTAGTGTTTATTTTACATGTTAAAAAACATTTTTATAAAAATTGTGCTAAAAAGTGGTAATTGCTTAAATAAAAAAGACATGTTTACTCTGCGACTGATCAAAAATAATGATTTCTTATAGGATTTATAAGAATACGTGTACCCCTTATTTAAGATTTAACATAATATAAACAAAATGTTTACTGTCCTCTGCCGGCGTTATCTCACATATTATATCAGCATTAATCTTAGTTGTAGACCTGGGGTAAATGATTACTACTACTAGCACGACAAAAATTCGCTCAGTAAATGTATAACTTTTAAATAAGTGATAGACACAAAGAGAGGAAGTAACAAAAAATTTTTAATCGCTTTTAAAATTTTTGTTTTTCGTCCAATTTCAAATATTTCTATATATTGTTGTTGGCCCTCATAAGACCTATAAAAAACAAGCTTACGTGTCCTATTTATCTCTTATAGTTTTCGAGTTATTTGCGTTTGAATTTTTGAGGACCATAATTTTTCATGTTTTTGGTCCAGTTTTTTTTTTCATATATATCCTAGTATTTCCGACCGATTTTATTAGTTTTTTTCTTAAATTATCTATTGAGTAAAAAAATTTGAAGTCGATATCTTTACCGAGTCCAAAAATAAACGATTTTGAATTTGAAAATTGCAAAAATGACGCCTTTTTGTGTTTTTTTTTAGCCGAAAATGTATCTACACTCTTTTTTATTTAAAATAAAATTTTCTTTAGCAACGTATAATAATTTTACACTTTTCTGAAAGGTAACTTTACAGAGATGACTTTAAGATAAAAAACAAGCCCAATAATTCAATTGGCCATGGTACACACCCTCCCGAATTCGACCCATTTTATATGAAAGTTTTGATTTTAGACCGTATTTTCTCAAATCCCAAAGCACGAATCGACAAGTGGAAAATATTTTAAGAATCTTCAATATGTTGTTAAAAGTTTTAAATTAAAATCTACGGTAATTCGGAAAAATGTGGATTCTATAGCAAAAAATGTAAAAATCCCATTTTTGGGAATTTTTATTAGTTTTTTTGGGAATTCAGGAAAACCCTACCCCTGATTGAAATTTAGCTAACGCGCTTTTATTTATATCAATAAGATCCACATTTCCTGCAAATTTCATTAAGATATCTTTATAAACAAATATATTATTACAATTAAAAGAATTGTATTTTCTCCAAAAACCTCAAATTGGGCCATTTGTTTGGTTTATTTCTAAATAGCGAAAGAAATTTTAAAAATATGTATTTCAAATTAAGCTTATCCTTTAGCATATATAATTTCCGATTCAAGTCAATATCATGCCTCATTTCAGAAATATGCGCCTTTAAACTTTTATATTTTCAATTTATTGTATATAAGACTATATGTTTACAAACTTGCAACTTTTGCCTTTAGCTTCGCGTGAATAATTACTTAGAAAATTATTAATATTTCTGTATACTTTTACTAATATGTATCTATACACAAAATATTTTTATAAAAATAATTAATAAATATTTTTTATTTTTAATAGCGTTGCCACATTTCCCAAATTTAAGTAAATTTTTATCCTTTTCCAAGCATTCATATATTTCTATTAATGAATTTAAAATAACAAAACAAACAAAAAATATCTATTTTAACTTATCAATAAGTATTTTATGAGTTTACATTTATGGTGTTTATCTATATTTAACAAATGTATTTATCTATTGGTGATGGTTAAAAATGTATATATTTATAATAAAGTGGTAATGTACAGGTATCCTTTCTGGTGATACCTAGCTGCAGCATTTATCTATTACTGATGGTTCAAAATCTATATTTTTATGAGCTAGTGACAATGTACAGGTAATATCCTTTCCGGTGATACCTATTAGCAACATATATCAATGAATTCGGTATAGGTACTCTTCCAAATTGACTCTTTCAGATATTTTACCTAATGAAAATTCACAGAATACCTGTAAATATGTATACCTATGCGATATATCTAATAGATATATATAAATGCGCAGCTAATTCTTATCATTGAAACATGAACAATTGTGTTGTGTTCTGTGGAGTTTATCTAAAAATGATCTTAATCGTTTAGAAGCTATAGTGGAATTCATAAAAACTACATATCATGCAAAAGTCTACGTCATTGGTAAATCTCAGATAGAGAGCTTTTTAAAGCTGTATGACGTAAAAATGAAGTCGTTGAATCAGCGTACTAGCAGATTAAAAATTAAACATTACGATTGGATGGATACTGATATAGAAATATCGGTGTGCAAAATATCAACTGGAGCACCCTGCAAGACATATGATGATTTAAGTACAAGATCTAAGAAGAAAAGCCTTCTATAATTTAGAATGAAGAAGTTTCTGATACATTCAAAGAAATATTTAAAAAAGGAGAAGCAACCTAAGAGTGCAATTAATATTGCTGGAATACTGCCAACTGCATCACCAAAGCGTCCTAAACGGATTGCCGAAAGTGTACCTACTACAACATCACAATCCAATTTTACAGAGGAAGAAGCAATTGCTTTAATGCTTGAACTGGACCTCAGTCGAAACAAATATAAAATTTTAAGAAAAGCTCTGCTTGAAAAGGGACACTCAATTCTACCATCATACAAGGATATTCAAGAAAAAAAAAAGCAAACTATTTTACCATCTATTTCGGTTACCGAAAAGAAAGCATGTGTAGAGCTATCTTCTTTGCTTGAGAATACAGCTACCAGGATAGTTGCAGATTTTTCTGCAGATCAGTTGGAAAAAGTAAATAACAGCGACGTTGTATTAATCTGTAAGTGGGGATGTGACGGACTATCAGCCCTTCCTGAATGAAAGCATGCTAGTGGAAGTAAGAAAATGGCGGATTATAAAAGCGTATTTATAGCATCTTTGGTGCCATTAAGAATGCGATCTTATTCCATAAAGCAATATTTATCAAAGTGTAAAAACTCATTTGAAGATATATGGCTTAACACCACTCCAGGATCAAAACATTTCTGCAGACCTATTTGGTTCGAAGACAACAACCATGGAATATATTAAAAATGAAATAAATGATTTACAACCTCTTTCAATAACCATAAACCAATACACATTCGATATATCCTTTCAACTTAGTCTAACAATGATTGATGGAAAGGTTAATAATGCCATCATGGAAACATCTTCTTTTTGGAAATCCTCACTATGTGATGAGACGAAATCACAATTTTCGGATATTGGTAAAGCAAGGAGTATTAAGGAAGAATTTCTGTCTTTCGGTTCATGGAGCATTTTCTGCACATAGCATATGATTTAAAGTATAGAAGTGTGACAGAAAATTTAACAAAACCTACCAGAAACATCTTCTTTTGGAAATCCTCACTATGTGATGAGACGAAATCACAATTTTCGGATATTGGTAAAGCAAGGAGTATTAAGGAAGAATTTCTGTCTTTCGGTTCATGGAGCATTTTCTGCACATAGCATATGATTTAAAGTATAGAAGTGTGACAGAAAATTTAACAAAACCTATCAGAAACAACGAGGATTTAAAAACACTTAGAATATCTGAGAAAAGTAAAATCCAAGATGAATTCAGAGAAGAGATGAGATTAAACATCGACAAACCTCTGCCGACTGGTGGTAGTACAAATGACGGAAATACAGCAAGAAGGTTTTTCGGAAATTTCGAAGCTATATCAAAAATAACTGGTATTAGTAAAGAGTTACTTGAAAGGACTAACATACTATTAATGGCAATTAATAGTAAGCACAAAATTAACTCTGCTCGATTTGGAGAATATGCAACAGAAATATCTAAACTTCTCTATATCCATGAAAAGAAATGACACCAACAGTACATAAAATATTGTGCCATGGCGAAATTATAATTGAACGAAATATTCTTCCACTTGGAGAGTTTACAGAAGAGGCTCAAGAAGCAACAAACAGAGATTTTAAGGACGTTAAATTATTCAGCTCCAGGAAATGCTCCTGAACGTCACAAAACGAGGATATTTTTAATAGCCTATTGTTATCATCAGACCCTGTACTATCATCAATGAGAAAACGTTGGATTTATTATGAGCCTTTATCAACTCAAAATACTGAAGACTTGAAGGACTTTTATTATCTTTTAAATATGTATGCAGATACAACAGATTATTTTATAGAAAATAAGTAGTATAAGTTTAAAATATTAGAAAAATTGTCTACATAAATTTAATGTAAATAAGTAATAAAAAATAGTATTAGAAATAGAATATTTATTAAGGAAGATGATAAATACCAAAAATAATAATAATTAAGTTAAAATATACATTTTTTATTTATTTTGTTATTTTAAATTCATGAATAGAAATATATGAATGCTTAGAAAAGGATAAAGATTTACTTAAATTTGGGAAATGTGGCAACCCTATTAAAAATTTTTTTATTAATTATTTTTATAAAAATATTTCGTGTATAGATATTATGAAAAGAAATATTAATAATTTTCTAAGAAATTATTCACGCAAAGCTAAAGGCAAAAGTTGCAAGTTTGTAAACATATAGTCTTATATACAATAAATTGAAAATATAAAAGTTTAAAGGCGCATATTTCTGAAATGAGGCATGATATTGACTTGAATCGGAAATTATATATGCTAAAGGATAAGCTTAATTTGGAATACATATTTTTAAAATTTCTTTCGCTATTTAGAAATAAACCAAACAAAAGGTCCAATTTGAGGTTTTTGGAGAAAATACAATTCTTTTAATTGTAATAACATATTTGTTTATAAAGATATCTTAATGAAATTTGCAAAAAATGTGGATCAAGCAAAGAAGCGCGTTAGCCAAATTTCAATCAGATGTAGAGTTTTCCTGAATTCGCAAAAAACTAATGAAAATTCCCAAAAATGGGATTTTTTACATTTTTTGCTATAGAATCTACATTTTTCCGAAGTCCCGTAGATTTTGATTTAAAACTTTTAACAACATATTGAAGATTCTTAAAATATATTCCACTTATCGATTCGTGCTTTGGAATTTGAGAAAATATGGTCTAAAATCAAAACTTTCATATAAAATGGATTGAATTCGGGAGGGTGTGTACCATGACCAATTGAATTATTGGGCTTGTTTTTTATCTTAAAATCATCTCTGTAAAGTTACCTTTCAGAAAAGTGTAAAATTATTATATATTGCTAAGGAAAATTTTATTTTAAATAAAAAGAGTGTAGATACATTTTCGGCTAAAAAAAAACACAAAAAGTCGTCTTTTTTTGCCATTTTCAAATTCAAAATTGTTTATTTTTGGACTCGGTAAAGATATCCTCTTCAAATTTTTTTATTCAATAGATAATCTTGTTCTTTAACTAGTTAAGAAAAAAACTAATAAAATCGGTCGGAAATACTAGGATATATATGAAGAAAAACTAGACCAAGAACATGCAAAATTATGGTGCTTAAAAATTCAAATGCAAATAACTCGAAAACTATAAGATATAAATAAGACATGTGAGCATGTCTTTTATAGGTCTTATCAGGGCCAACAACAATATATAAACATATTTGAAATCGGACGAGAAACAAAAATTTGGCAAGCTATTAAAATTTTTTTATGTCAGTGGTATCTAACTTTGAGCCCCCTTAGCTCCGCCCCTGAGGGGTTTGTTGTGCCCCCCTTACAAACTTAACATTATACACTCTTCTACTCCTATACCAAAATTTCATAAAAATCCAAGTTACAGATTTATTTCCAAAAAATTTCGATTCTGCCCCACTGTGCATTGTATTACATTTCGGTTTCTACCATCTGTTCGCAAAATGTGTGCAATATGTTTGGAAGGGACAGGAAGGTCTAGTTTATATTTTATTTGTGTAGCATTTAAAAGTTCCTTTTGGTATCCTTTAAGCTGATGAAATTTCCCAATTAAAATAAAAATATTTCCAGCAAACAGAGATGTTGCCATCAGAAACTTACCTTAAGTGAAATAAACAAATAAAACTGTTAAAATTTTTTAATATTTTTTTTCCAATAACTTTTTAGACAAATTATAGGAATATTCCACTGAAATGATCACCAACATGTTTTGATTGCTAAATTAAAGAAAACAACAAAAGCAAGAAATAAATTATTTACATAAAAAAGTACCGTTATATCGCGAATTATTGTATACCTCAAAGTGTATATAGAGGCTTCAGAATATCGAAAACTGGTTCAAAAACCGTTTTTTGACATATTTCCGCCATTTATGAACTGATCTTGCTGAATTTCAATTGCAAAATTTTTGAAATAATTTCCGATCTTTATATATATATATATATATATATATATATGCAGTTATCGGTGGCCTTCATAAACGCCATCTCAAACGACAAACGAACGGACGGACATTGTCCTATCGACATCATTTCTTACAAGGATCCAGAAAATATAAAGTTTATTTCTCCCCGATGAAAATTGTGGAAATTACAAACGGAATGACAAACTTATATATATATATATATATATATATACCCTTTACACCTGTAATGAAGTGTATAAAAAATATTAAAGTTAATGATGGTGGTGTTTTGAATTTTATTTTCAGCAATATACATATTTATCTACAAATTTGATTATATACAAATGCTTAAATTTTATTTTTAAATTTGATTCAAATTGTTTCTTCCGATTATTTGTCGCATTGTTTGCAGTTCATCTCTTAAAGCAATTACCTGTGCTCTTAACAATGAATTTTCCTGCTCCAAAAATGCCGCTCTAAATGCAATACGATCTTCACGTATTTTACGAGCATCCCTAGATTTTTTAGCCGCTTCATTGTTACGTTTTCTTCTTTCATAGTATTTATCATCTTTTTGCTCCTCCGGTATGGGTCGCTTTTCTCCTCTAGGCCTGCGGTGTAAAAATGATGGAAACATTCCTCCTACACGATTTAGTTCCATTAATGGAAAATCAACTGGACTAATATTGCGCACAGCTGGTGTTAAATATTCAAATGCAGGTAAAGTTGTCGTTTGATGATTGAGCAAAGCTGGTGAAGGTCCTGCTGTTAAAGGTAAGACGTTATGGTTGGTTAAAGCGATAGCGTTATCGTTTGAAGGCAGCTTTGTTGTTGCGTTAATTTCAATTGAAGACTTTAAAAAATTTTGTGATTTAGTAGATATAGTTTCTGCTTGTATTAAAGAACCTGTAGTATTTTCCAGCTCTGTCGGTAATTGTTCTAGTGTTGAACTATCCATGACATCCAAAATAGGTGATGTTGGTGGCGTTCTTTCCATTTCATAGTTGTGCGGTAGAATTGTTTCTAATTGTGGTGGAATTAGTGTATTTTTTATTAAATTATGATAAGATGGGGAATCTGAAATACATGTTCGTTAGGTTTATATGTAATATTTTTTCATATCATCGATGCACAATTTTGAAAAAGTGTCGACGATATCTTAATGATGTATATAAATATAAAATCTGGAATACAGACTATATATATAAGGATATAAGGAAACAAGGTAGCACCCATAGAATACAACTAGAAGTTTATGTGAGAGACAAAAACCTATGTAGCACCGTTCTCTAAGAGAACATTTTTTTGAAGTATAAAAGATTTTTTGAAATACTTTTTTTTTTATAAACATATACATACATATATGTCACCGTCAAAGTCATGTCAATGAATAGCACACTGCCAAATTGTGTAAAAATCAGTCCATAATAGTTTAAACCTGTCGTACAGGCTTTTGGGTGAAAAGAAATTGGTTATCATCGTTATGTTTTTTTTGCAAGCATTTTCTTGACACTTTCATGGAAAAAGGCGATGTCTCGGCCGAAATACAGTTCCTTTGACTACCTTGAATTTATACAGCAAACTTTTGACGGGCCACCGCATCTGTCATCGCAGTAAACAGAAGGTACGATATAAAATTGAGAATGATTTGAAATCAAGCTCTTTCTCATTTCTCATGTCAAATTAAGAACTGCTATTATTATCAAATCATTGTTAAATGTAATTCTCAAACTTTTTTTCAAATAACAAATAATACAAGTAATTTGCATGTTTAATTTTAATTATTTTCCTACAAGCAAACAATAACAATAGTTATTCGAATTCGTATTGCTTAGAAGAAAAATTTTATTGTCGCTAGATAATCATCTAGGTGAAAAAAAGAAGACATCGTTAGATAATCTTCTGCAAAATGTATTAAATATATAGAAAAATTAACATTAAATAAATCTTGAAATAATATAATAAAGAAATCTTTCTCATCATATAAATCTTAGCATCATAAAGCACGAAAATTGAAGTGCTCACATAAAATATAGATTTTTTGCTAAAAGACATACAAACTTCTTTAATATTTTTTCATTTTTGAACAATTTTTCGACAAGTGAAAAAATCGTGACAGAAAAATAATTTTTTCCAGATGATATCAATCATCATATCATATCATCATTTTATTGCGAGGTGATCACCTTACTGAAAAAAGGCGATATTTTGAGATTAAAAATAATAAAAAATTTTTAATTTTTTATATTTTTTGTTGTTTATTGCCTAATTTTCTTTAAACTGATAAAAATGCAATATTAGATAAATATTTTTTTTGATGATTTTCGTTCAAATATTAAAAAGAAAGTATTGCGCAAATTTCTTCCAGGAAGATATCTTCCAAATATTTATAGTTATTTCTTTGTTTATTTGTATTTATTAATTTGTTTGTTTATTTAATTGTATAACATTATTCAAATATTTAATAACATTTGATATCAATTTAAAAAAGTGCAATTTTTCAAATATTAACTTTGTTCCAGTATTCGTCAAATTTACAGGTTTTAGTCAGAAATTGTCAAAAAAAAAAAAAAAACATAAATTCTTGGTACGGGAATGCTTTCCTGTAAATTCTGACTAAAACTTGCAAGTTTGACAAATACTGGAACAGAGCTATTGTTTAACTTGTCCCACGATGTCGAACGAAAAATTCGTTTCGATTATTCATACGGAAAACAAAAAATAAATTTAAAATTTTGTTTTTGTTTCCCATATAATTTGTCGAATGAAATTTTCCTTCGACATCGTGGGACAAGCAAGCCGTTTATAACCAATTGAGAAAATTAAATATCGACAAATCCATGAAAGAATTCCCAAGAATTGATCGAACGTCTTTCGATTTTCATAAAATTTTGAAAACTCGCAATTTTAGCTCGCTTTATCTTTTTTAAAAAAAACCTAACAAATCTCAAAAGTATGTAATTTTAAATAACAATATTTCTGAGAAAGCTTCGTATAATTAATCTTCAATACGAATATTTTACAAATAAAAATAATTAGGGTTTGTGGTTTCCCGCAATATATATTTTTCCAATTTCTCGGGAATTTGCGGGCTTTCCGGGAATTTTTTAACACTTTAGTTATAAGAAAAAAAGCCATGATCTCTTATAAAAAAAACAATCTTTTTATTAAATAAAACAAAACGAATCATTATTAATCATACTGAATTAACGAAAAATTAAATAGTGTAAAAATATAAAGCCATTTCTAAAATTAGTACCTTTCGTAATTTATGTTAAAAACTTTGTCTCAGATTTTTACGTTAATGTGTTTTTGATGCTAATTTTTTTTTAAATATACAGTAATCTATTGGATAAATTTCATTATAAACAGCTTGCAATTTATATTCACTTTATTTCTCTAATTCACATTATTTTTTTTTTTTTATTAATTCTACTAAATTAAACATAATTCTGGAAAATACTAAATATTGATTGGTAAAAATGTTTTTCGGATCAATCATAGTGTTCAGAAATCTGATAAAAATAATTTCATATATGTATGAATACATGAGATTAGTTTTCTTTATAAGTATTTTGAAGTTATAACATTTGCATATTGCTTGGATCAGAGATGCTGTTTCAAAAGAAAATGTTGTGTTAGAATGAAAAATCTCCCAACCAAGTAATTGTTTACATATGTATTGGATAAAACCTCTTAAGGGTCCCACACAATGCTCCAAGTGTGCTATGTATGCACATGGTGCTAAAAATTGTAACCGTATCGTAGTGTGTTCAGCCTGCGCCGGAAATCACGATTAAGCAGTTTGTTCACTCAACAAAGGTAATAGCGGTGGTAGTATAATTTATAATTGCTACAACTGCAAAAAAAAGATCTTAAAAAACGTTAACCTTAGAGCTGCTGATCCAAAGTGCCCAAGTCGTCAAGAATACTTATGGCTTGTTTATATAATCCATGTTACTCAAAATTTTTGTTGAAATGAGTGAAAAAAAAAATATTTTTCGTTTTTGTAAGGTATGTTTCGGTTTTTGTGAGTAAAATCTTATGATTTTACGTTTCTTGATGTTTTTGAACACATTTTGTGTTTTATTTAACGCATTTACAAATGTCATTAATGTCAAACACAGGCAATCGGTAAAATTTAATTGTTAAGCGAAACGCGTTGATAAAACTATAAATATAACAAATTTTTAAAAGTTATCTTTAACATTTCTATAAACATACCGCTCCTCTGGCAAATCTAACACATTTAATGCATCGTGAACAATTCTGCAACATATACGTGTGTCGCCAACACCATTCTCACTAGAATCACTCGATTCGCTAAAATAATATGCCACTGATGGAAAGATTATTGTTAATTTAAAAAATGTACTTGCAATTTAGCTTTTGCACTATGTAAATTTATTTTTGTAATATTTTCCAAACACAACAATTTTAAGTAAACAAAAAACAGCTGTTTTTATTTATATTTAAAGGTTGCCATTTTTGTGTTCAAAAAGCATGATTTTGAATGAAAAAGATTTACAAGATGTAAAAATTAAATATAATGGCAACAATAACATTTTACAATAGCAAAAACACAACGTAAAGGAACGTTAGATAGACGAGTACTTTAAAAAAACTAATTTTCTTACGTACTCGTCTGGGTACCACTCGCTTGTGTAAATCTTTACATGTCTTGTATAAATAGGCCATTAGAAATCAGAATCGAGTGAAATGTAGATCTAAGGCGACCAACCAAGATGATCATGATTTTCCCGATTTTTCAAGACAATAACCACAAAATAATGCATGTAATTCCCGCGCTAATAGTATTTTGTATTCTGAGGTAACTAAAAACAAAAGCTACGAAAGGAATAATAATGATGATATTTCAAATGAAAGATTAATGCAAATATTTGTTGATGCTGTCGATGTCGATACAACTTGTCGTACGAGTTTTGTGTTTAATGCTTCAACATGCAATATATGTAATTCAATCGGTAGACACAATATTCATGTTATGCATTGAAATGCCTAAAGCATAACAACTGAGTCAGCAGCTGCCCAGCTGGAATACGTTTTACATAAAAGGAAAATCGTTATTCTCCTTTTGAAACCATACCACAAATTTCAATTTCAGAAAGGATCGACCTACGCATAGTGGAGGAGTTATAATTGCAATTAAAGGTAATACTAAGCATACATTATTGCCAAAAATATAAATAGGTATTACTGAAAGTATTTCGGTACAAATTATGATTAATAGAAGGCCAGTTATATTTATTTCAGCGTATAATCCAGTTCAGTTCCAGATTTGGATAAATTAACTTCATTTTCAAACGACTATTTTATTTTCGGTGATCTATATACCCATCATACACATTGAAATTGTAGGTCAAATAATTCGACTGGTAATGAACTCTACAGTCACTGCTTTCAATCCTGCTACTATATTTATTACCCAAATGAATATACTCGCTTTGGAAAAAATATCAACCCTGTTCAACCGCCTACAGTAGACATTTTTGATCTAACTCGTGTCTCCATTTTTCAAACCTTGAGATACATCCAAATGTTTTACAGTCGGATCTTGAACCTATATCTTGTGTTATTTCTGGACAAGTTCAAAACATGACATATGTATTCAGTTCACTTGTATTACCGCGCAGTCTGGTCAGCAATCAGAAACTGGGTGGAAAATGAAATCAGGTGTTAGAGCATTAGCCAATCTTTTACTAATTCAGGTAATCTACATTTTTATTTTAATAAATTAATATATGATATAATTAAAGAAGTATTTCATAAAAAAAACCATTCGGTCATAAAAATTCTTGGTAACGAGAAATCTCTGATATTAGTGAAATGTTAATTATTCAGAGAAACAAATACAAACGTAAATTTCAAAGATGTTGAGATATTAATTATAAAAATCAACTGAAAAGTATTTTGAAGCTATTAAATAAACTAATTGATTTCCAACTTAATAAATATCGAAATGAATCCTGGTAAAAATTTATTTCAAATTTGCCACTGGGCTCTAAAAAATTTTGGAAACTAAAAAAAGCTCTTAAAGGAAACAACATGTCTTTTACTGATCTTCATGTAAGCGGTGAATTTTTAAAAACTGGCGCTGGTAATTCACACACCATTAGTTTAAATAATTTTTCACCTATAGACACAGCACATGATCTTAACGATAAAATTCTTAACAGATCGACCGTGGAACTTACCAACTCAGCAGAAGTTAAATCACTTGAAATTTTATTGAACAACAATAAAACCTCTGGGTTAGATGTCAGTAATAGCATTATTCTTAAAAACATGCCCGATTACTTTTTCGTAATCTTAAGTAAACTTTTCCTTGCTTGTTTAATAGAAGGATATTTTCCAACAATTTTTAAGAAGGCAAAAGTCATCACAATTTCCAAGCCAGGAAAGGATCCTAAACTATCTTCCAGCTATGGACCAATCAGCATTTTTTTTAATTCTGATTTTTGATACAATTTTGTTAACAACACTTGGTGGTAAAGCAACAAAAATTCAAGACCTGAATATTTTTCATGTGGTACCGGTAAGCACTCAAATTTAAAAAAAAATCTCAAAAAGTGCTTGAAATTAACAAATTTTGTTATTTTGATTGTTGTAATTGCGGATTTTAGGATATGTGTCCAATTCCTCTAATGTAAACTACAAACACTTGCAAAAATAGGCCAACTTGTGTTTAATCAGTCTGTCGTTGACCAGTGTTGAATTATTTGTGGACAAGTGGTGAAACCAAAATTTTCAAAATTTTAATTTTTTGCAGTTTTTTTGATTATTAAATTTGCGCCGTTTCATGAATGAATATTTATTGCTCCTGTAATTATGAATCGTTTGAGATACATCTGGTTAATGGGCCCTCAATAGCAGCACTATCAGGTGAGTGTAAACTTGGGGACAAAAAACGTTAATGGCTGTAAGAGACAGTGTTGCCAATATCTAAGTGGAAAAAAGTGCTAGAATTTACAAAAAAAAAAAAATATTAGAAAGTACTAAAAATAGAAAAAGGTGATAGAAAAAGTTCTGAGAACAGAAACTGTTCCTAATGGCAAAAAAAAAAAAAGAAATATATTATTTATTTTCAGGACTAAAGCTAAAAGAATATTAAAGAAAATAATAGGAACACTTTCTGAAATAGAAGAACTAAAATCTTTTTTCTTTTACCGAAAATTTGACTTTTAAAATCTCATTTATTATTAAAAACCAACACAGTATAAACTCGAGATTATCGAGGTTTTTTTCTGGTCCAATAAAAAAAAAAATTTATAAAAATATACCTTTTATTTAATATGTGTAAAATTTTGAGTTCAAGTTCAAATTTTTCGTCAAGTAACACTTCATATTTTAGGTTTTTTTTATCTAAAAAAAAAAAAATAATTTTTTGTACTCTTTTTACTAAAGAATTTTTGAGGAAACATTAACTGAAACTGAAGGAATTCAACTAGAATCAAATCTTACATAATAATTATATCATTTCTTATTGTATTTTCCAAGTTGTACTAAAATTTTAATAAGAAAGAATTTATTATTATTTAATGATAATAGAGGAATAGAATGCCATCCAGATTGCCGAATAATTCGGATTATCGAATGGATGTGTGAAATGTATGTGAAATAGAAAATATGATTCAATTTATGAAAGGAAAATTGGAAAATTTGAGGCTATTCTAGAAAATCGTTTATAACTCCGCCATTTCTAAACGGATTTCGCTGAATTTCAATACCAACATTTTCCAGACTATATATATGTGTTGAAAGAGAAATGTATTTATAATGTTTCAAAAAATCCATAAAATCTATATATATATATCATTCAATTTATGTGAAGGGAATAAAAATATTATTAGATTAGTTTTTAAAAATTTATTAAAAATAGTAAACCTTTATGTAATTAATATTTCAATTTATAGTAAATAAAACAATTTTAAATACACTTAAAAAAAAAATTTCTTTTAATGAATTCACAATTGCTAAAAATGCATCTATAAATTGCATTTATATTTTGAAAATATTTTTGAACGAAAAGGATATTTTGGAAATGCTGATTAAAAAGTAAACAATACCCTTTTATATGCTTTCAAAATTTTACAAATTTATTAACAACTTCCAGAGATATGAATGTTTAAAGTTGCCTAATTTCTATGTTTTGTTAACTTTTGTACAAATTTAAATAAGTTTTTCAAAAAATAAGAAAAAATATTATTTTTATACGAAAAATGTGGAACATATTTTTTTAAAAATTGTTTTGTAGATAGTAGATTTGCGCATTCCGAAAATTTGAGATTTTTATTTTAATGTAAAAAAAGATTCCATACTTTACAAATATTTTAAAAAATGAAATTTAAATTAAAAAATGCATTTAAAAAATGCAATTGCATTAAAATGCAATTTTAAAAAATCTTACTGATTTTTGAAGAGTATGTATTAAAGTCGACATAAGTAAAATGTAAATGTCATTTAAATCATTAAAATTTACAAAACCTTGTCAGAGATATTGCTATTTAAAGTTTGATATACTTTTGATTTTTTTTTTTTTTTTTGTTTTTGAAAAAGCGAAATAAAATCGTGAGTTTTTGCAATTACGCGAAACTGAAAACTAAAATTAATAAATGGCTTAATAGTGATTGTGTATACAAATTTGTATAGAAATTTAAAGACATCAGATAAAAGAATGGCCTGTTTCAGGCTTTCTTTCATTGAATTGTCTATATATAATTTCTTTAATTTAAAGCCATCCTAAGGTTTAAGAATGATTTGTGAATAACATTTGATATTTTTTTACTTGTCTTTATGTTTGAGAAAGATTTGATATCAAGTTGAGAAAGTACAATTTTTCAAACGTTTTTGCTCAAATGGTTCTCAATTTGAATTCAAATCTCTGTTTACATTTGAAACAGGTTTGGGAAACACGTTTGAATGTTTGCTAGGTTATAATTGGAGTGCAATGTTTAAATTAATTAGCACATCTTTTATAAGAAAATTTTGACATATGGATGTACTGCAAGGAATTCTGAAATCATCTTTAAAATCTTGGTACAGTTTATTGTAAACATCTAGGTTCTTTAATTTCTACTTAATTTTGATTCAATTGTTTAAAATTTCTAAATTTCTTACAATTTACTTTACTTTCGATCACTTGAATTGTTATAAAAATGTAAAAATAAAATTTGTTTTACTGATTTTTTAAATAGCAAATGTTTTAAATTTATATATTTAGTCTTCTCGACCCCTATAAAATGTTAATACGGACTCCTTGAAGGTCGAAGACACTCATTTGAGAAAAATTAGACTACACACATTAACATTGACTGGATTTACCAAGATTTAACAATTAAATAGTTAACTTAAGTATTTTAATAGTTACCTGTAGCACCATTTGGTATCATTAAACGATTTCGAGTGCGTAAGAATTGAAATGTTGAAAATGATAATGGCTCTACAAGATTGGTAAAATTTCTAGGATGTAACGAAGAATTACACATGATTTTATTTGTGTTATAATTATTAAATATCGCTCGTCTCTCGTTACCACTACTATTAAGGTCTAAACTAGAACTAACGCTTTTACTTTTTTTACAAGAACCTTTAAAAAATGTTCTGTTCTCTTTTTTTTTTTGATTTATTTCTATTTTTTTTTTTTTTTTTTTTGTTAATATAGAAATAACTCCCTTGTTCACACAAACTATTGTCACCCACCAACCTTACAGTGACTCTGATTCAACCAATCACGCAATGTTGACTAGTAATTACCACGAAAATTACATGACACTTTACATACATACATTCAATATCTACACATATGACATATGAGTTTGGTAAGTTGAATTTCTAAGAGTGTCTCTATGTATGTGTAAGTATGTATGACATAGACGATTATAAGGACTTGATATAACTGGTTACAATAAAAATTATAATTTATGTACACCCCCTTAATGTTCAAAAGGAAACAACAAAAACAACAGAAAAAAACATTTTTGTAATAGTGGACAGCGACTTTGACATGTAAAGGAATTTTTAATAACAAATTGTCGTACTTGTAGGAAAACTTATGTTCCCAGTATTATTTAAAGTCAAAACAAATAATTATAATAAAAAATTTACTATTCTATGGATTTTTTTATAGAAATAGATTATGGAATTGATCCTTGTTTAAATTAAATAAAAATTTTAAAATTCATCTCTAGTTCCCTACCAGCGATTGAAAATCTCAAGTCTTGCAAAAAAAATTTTTTTTTGAGTTTTTTCGCTAAATAGGTTCCAAAAAATTCCTAATTTTCAATATGTTGTGGAAAAATATTGTTACGTTTTAACCTCTTTAAAAACTATGATTTATTTCCTTTTAAATAAACCGGATACTTTGATTGCAAATAAAAGCAGTTTAGTAGTTTAAAAATTGTAACAACTCTTTATTTTCTTTGAAAATGTACAACAATAACAGTCAAAATAGTCATTATGTGTTGTAATACACACACACACACTTAAGTTACACACTTTATACAGCACACTTTATTAATGTACAAGAATATACAACCAACTTCAAGGAAGTTAATTTGTCTTTACTTAACGATGCTTCCAATTAAACTGACTGAATGGTGTTCTCACGGCCAATTTATATACACTGCATTACCTACTAGATGCTTCTCGAATGCTCTATTTCTACAATGATCTCAACGGACAAACTAATATATTAGAATTCTAACCTAGTGTCTACATAAGGCAAATTTATATCAAAACAAACGTCAAAATCAGTGCGAATATATACAAGGTAACCTTAGTTAAACAGTTGATTATTATTTTGGTTGTTACAGTTGTCAAACTGCATATATATAAAAAATAATTAATAAGCCATATTGTTGTTTTTGTGCAACTGTTGCCACCTTCCACAAATTCGCGTTAAGTTTGACGTTTGTCTTGATAAAAAAAATCTCTAATGTAGACACTATGTAAAGCTTACGATGTTAATGTTAGCAGCTTCAATATTTAGTGTTGCCATACTTATAAATAATGATGAAAGCTTTTCATTCAATGTTGTATGTTTACAGCTATGTTAATAATTTCTACAGATATGTTAAATGCTATTAACATAAATCGAATGGTTGAGAAGCATTGAGAAAGGTTGAGAAGCATTATTTAACTTAAAACCGTTATATTTGAATTCAAGTACAATTTCGTAACAATATTAAAAAAAAAAAAAAATTCCTCACGGCAATTTGTTCTTTTTTGTGCATTTTGGTGTAAAAAATATTTTAACTTATTTATTATGGATCATACTTACTACATTGAAAGTTTTCAATATTTTACCAAAAAAATTATAAAATTTTTATCCATTTTGCAAAAAAAAAAATGATGTACTAAAATAACGGTTTTAAAATTTTTTTCTAACAGCCTCAAAATTACAAATTTTTGGATACACATTTCGCGACAAAACTTAATAAAAAAAAAAATTAATCAGGTATGTGATGGAAGTCTATCGTTTTCACATCGAACGGTTTGAAAAGTTATGATGAATTTCGATCGATTTTAAGAAAAATTTTTGAAACAATGCTTTATTTTTCCTCTACAAGATAATAATAAAGAAATAATTTTCGTGGAACACTTAAAATTTTATAATAAAATCTGTTGAAAAGTGAGTTTACTATAAAAGAACACGAAAAGATAAATGCATGACACATTTTTTCCATTTCAATTCGTTTCGTTTTCGAAATCGATTTCCATCAAATACCCGAATATTTTTTCCATATGCAGCAGCATTTGAAATAATTATATATACAATATTTATTTTCTGGTTATTATATATTTCAAGAGTGTTAAAACGAAAACTGAATTTTCGCGATAACAGAACCCAAAATTTTATTGAAAAATTGTATGTAATTTTTAAAATTAAAATTGTTTTTATTGATATACATATTTACATTTTAAACATTTCTAAAGAAATTGGAGATTTTGAGTTGCTTTTTTGGCAAATTAGTTTTTAAAATAACAGCTGAATCACGTAGTTCATATAGGTAGTGCTGTTTTCGGTTTATCATTTTCCAAAGCCCATATTGTATGCATATGTTTATCGATGATATACAATCGTCCACTTTAATTTTGTTTTCTTCCATTTCGGATTTTCTTCCAATTCCGTATCTGATAATTCCATTTGCTTCTCATTACTTTACACATGAAATATGTGAGAAATCGTTGGCTTTAAAATATGTTGATGTCGCTGGCTGCGACAGTCGTTCGTAAGGGGCGAACTTAACTACACCATCCAAAAGTAACAAGACACAATTTTCTTATAAACAGTCGGTGCGTTTATTTCTAATCAAAAATCAAAATTAATAAAATATGAAAATATAATAATAAAACTACTTACCGCAGTGCTTTTCCCTTACAAACTGATTTTACTAATATTACAAATATGTTGTGGCCCACTATTTGTTATTTGTATAACACATTTCAAATAACGGTACCAACTTAACGAAAGAAAGCACTACAGTTAGATCAATGTAAAAAGGAACAACAACATCACATAAGAGTCATAAACAAACAAGTACATAAGACAATTTAAGTAAACATTAAGGTGGCTCACAAAATAAAATAAATTCAGTTTAGGCAAATAATAAATTCAAATAAATAAATAAAATGTATAAATAAATAAATAAATAATTGCTCCATATGAGCCATTAGGCGACAGTTGAACTTTTCCCATATTAAGAGATGTATCTACACAACAAATGAATAAACTGACAAAATTGAAGATCAGAATTATACAAAAAGTTTAATAGGGCATTCAGACCGACGCGAAATTACGTACTTTCGTGATTTCGGCCGAAATCAAGTTGAAATTACTTAATTTCCCATACATTTTGACACTTGCGAAATTACATAATTTTGTGCAATTTCGGTGAAATTACATTGAAATTGCGATGCCCATTTCCGTGCAACTTTGTACATGGTTGGAAAAAATACTTTTTTTCCAACCAGCTTTGCTGATGAATTTCATGCTAAAACTAGATTCTTCAGCAAAATAATACGTCGATGTTAATATCGCGGGCCTCAAAACCATTTTTTTTCACAAAACATTCTATTGCTGCAGCGATAAGTATTGATTCTTAGACCTTCATGACATAAAGGATATCCGGAGAATGCTGATTGCTGAGATATATTTCTGATTTTGAGCTATATGACAATATCAAACGATTTAAAATGTTTTTGTGTAAGTGTACTACAATTTTGACCTATATATTTTAAGGAAATAGGGCGAATCTGTGCCACTAGGGGTGCATCTGGTAATGATACATTAGGACAACACAATTCTTTAATACCAATCATGAATTTTGCAAATAAGAAATAAATAAAAGAAAAAAATATAAAGGTATGCGCACATAATTATTTGACATAGGTACATACAATTTTACTACCCTCTCTTACATTTTCTATTGGGGTTTCGTAACATCACGTACATAGATTGGTTTGTTACAGCTTGAATGGGGGTTAATAATTACAACACACTGTTATGCATGACAATATAAGGTATTTGGACAAACAAAAAAATCACAGTTGTAAGTTTATAAGGGAGGGGTTTATTAAAAAAAATTTAAAGCAGAATATGAAATAACCAATCAAAATAAAGCTTTAAATATCACATAACACAAATACATAAAAATAAGGTACACGTTATATTATCCATTAAAAAGTGTTCAATATAAAATTGTCCCTACAACAACTTGTTAAAATATAAATATATAAGTACAGACATACGATTACAATCTTAATCTTAAGTACCTTTTTTTCGTGAAAAATCACAAAATACTTACTCGTAGAGAAAAACATGGTTAAGGCATTGTCAGCACAATAATATTATGTTCTCATTGTTAATTTTCATTAATTTTAATAATATTTGTTCATGATAACAATGTTTCTGTTTCAGTTTTATTATTCAATGTTTACATTCAATAAAAAGTTTAACTACAAAAATTTTATATTTTGAATATTTTTACCAGAAACAAACTTTTATTAATGTAAAAAATATCGTTATTTCTACAACTATTGTATATTATAAATCTTTTTCCATATTCTTAAACCACATTTTGTTTTCAAACTACAATATTATTGCTATTTCCGTAACTGTAAAATGTTACAAATAAATGCTTTTTACAGATATGCTTGAAAAATTCATAACAAATTTATTTTTGAATATATTTTATTTTTAACGCTTGGTTTCCATCTTCATTTAATTCTCATTTAGTTTATACATGAATTAATATAAATAGACAAGGTTTTTTTATATTTGGTGCGGTGTTGCCCAAAAAATGCCCGATTTCATCTGCTAAACTCCTACAAATAATGTGCTAAATTATGCTAATTACAAAGTTTCACTTTTTTGCTTTGTTAACAATGTTGCCACGGTAAAATCTATATCTATATCTATATCTATATCTATATCTATATCTATATCTATATCTATATCTATATCTATATCTATATCTATATCTATATCTATATCTATATCTATATCTATATCTATATCTATATCTATATCTATATCTATATCTATATCTATATCTATATCTATATCTATATCTATATCTATATCTATATCTATATCTATATCTATATCTATATCTATATCTATATCTATATCTATATCTATATCTATATCTATATCTATATCTATATCTATATCTATATCTATATCTATATCTATATCTATATCTATATCTATATCTATATCTATATCTATATCTATATCTATATCTATATCTATATCTATATCTATATCTATATCTATATCTATATCTATATCTATATCTATATCTATATCTATATCTATATCTATATCTATATCTATATCTATATCTATATCTATATCTATATCTATATCTATATCTATATCTATATCTATATCTATATCTATATCTATATCTATATCTATATCTATATCTATATCTATATCTATATCTATATCTATATCTATATCTATATCTATATCTATATCTATATCTATATCTATATCTATATCTATATCTATATCTATATCTATATCTATATCTATATCTATATCTATATCTATATCTATATCTATATCTATATCTATATCTATATCTATATCTATATCTATATCTATATCTATATCTATATCTATATCTATATCTATATCTATATCTATATCTATATCTATATCTATATCTATATCTATATCTATATCTATATCTATATCTATATCTATATCTATATCTATATCTATATCTATATCTATATCTATATCTATATCTATATCTATATCTATATCTATATCTATATCTATATCTATATCTATATCTATATCTATATCTATATCTATATCTATATCTATATCTATATCTATATCTATATCTATATCTATATCTATATCTATATCTATATCTATATCTATATCTATATCTATATCTATATCTATATCTATATCTATATCTATATCTATATCTATATCTATATCTATATCTATATCTATATCTATATCTATATCTATATCTATATCTATATCTATATCTATATCTATATCTATATCTATATCTATATCTATATCTATATCTATATCTATATCTATATCTATATCTATATCTATATCTATATCTATATCTATATCTATATCTATATCTATATCTATATCTATATCTATATCTATATCTATATCTATATCTATATCTATATCTATATCTATATCTATATCTATATCCATATCTATATCTATATCTATATCTATATCTATATCTATATCTATATCTATATCTATATCTATATCCATATCTATATCTATATCTATATCTATATCTATATCCATATCTATATCTATATCTATATCTATATCTATATCTATATCTATATCTATATCTATATCTATATCTATATCTATATCTATATCTATATCTATATCTATATCTATATCTATATCTATATCTATATCTATATCTATATCTATATCTATATCTATATCTATATCTATATCTATATCTATATCAATCAATTTGAATTGATATTTTTTTCATTCTGATAAGATCAACGGCAGAAACTGGAGAGATGAGAGACTAGACTAGAAAACATTGGAGTATATATCATTTTTCAATTTGGACCCCACATACATTTATTTTACTTCCTTTATTTGTAATATTAAAGAATTAAAATATGTCAGGAGTCCGCTGGTAAACAAAACATTTCAGAATGAGTTCGAGAAGTAAAATGAAGTGTGTCCCTCGGTCTATGACATGAAAGCTAGTGTTTTATGATACTATTCTAACGAAGATTAATACACAAGACATTGAATCTTGTAAATTACTCCAAAGGTCTTCGGAAAAAGTACTTATTATGTGCTAAATTTAGAATTATTAGCAGCATAGTTTACTTAGGTTATACAGAGGATCATTGTACAAAATTATTAAATATATTGAACTCTAGAAAGACGAATTTTTTTGTTAACTTTCAATAGATTAATACACGTATTCACAAACAAATTTTAAATTTAAAATACATTTTAAAAACAGAATTTGTATGAAAAATTTGTTTTAAAAGGAATTTTAAATTTAAAAGTTGGCTGTGAATATGGGTGTAAATTTTTAAGGAGTTTTACAAAGTGCTTTATGAAAAATTCTTATTATCTTCCACCTGATTATTAATTCGAGTTTGATAAATTAGATCAAGCAGTTGATCAAATTTCTCTTTCTGTACATCATAAACGTGTTTTAAATACGCTAATACAAAAATTTACATCATACATTCGTTTCAATTGTCCAACTCGTATTGAGTAGTGATAACTATATATTTTATTGCGGGATTCCGGGAATACCGAAATATCGAAAATTTTTTTCTGCTTTTCCAGGAAATTAAAAAGCGTTAAAAAATAAGGACAATTATAAAAATTTTATGCCGTACCTCTTTAAAGATCATATGTATACATATGCATAAACGAAACTTTGTTATAAACTTTTATTTATCGATATCTAGGCAAAAAATCAACAGTTTTTTCTTTTTCATATTTTTATTTCGAAATTGTTAAACATAAAAGGTTTTTAGTTGCCATGTGCTATATATGTAAATATATGTATGTACTCGTATGTAAAAATTTTTAATAAATAATTAAGCTACAAATTAAAAAAAAAACAAAAACAAAAATTAAATTATAGCTACTGTGGGAATCCGGCAGATGTTATTTAAAACTTTGCAAATTTTGTCCATTTGATTACGCTAAAAACTATAAAATAAAAGATGATATGAAAAAAAAAACATAAAATATTGAAATAATTGCTGAGAGACAATAGAAGAGCCAGTTAAGGCGCAATCATTCAAACAAAATCATTGTGTATTTAAATTTTGTTTATTGAAAGTGTATTTTGGGAACGTATTTTCAATTTCTATTTAAAGCGTTAATAGCAAGATATTCAAATTATTATTTATGTCCAAACTAGTTGGACACTTAAATTATAATTATCTATTATAATTTTTATATTAATTATTACAACAATTAATATAAGACATTTATGTTTTTAAGTGTAATTTGTATAAATTGGCAGCACTTTTAGTACACACTGTAAAGAAAAATGTTATTGATTTAAAATCGGGTTTCGTTAAAAAACCGAAATTTATTGAAATAAATTACTTATTAACTAATATTGCTGTCCTTTAAAAAAAAGTCACTTGCTAACCGTCCATCGCAAAGATCATTTCATCTATAAATAATTACCGCTAAATGCATAATTACCTTAATCTAAAACTTATACTTACCGCAACTTGAAAGATTGTAAACTTATCTCTTATTATTTATACTTACCTCCTGAAATCAACTTAAAAATTGTTTAAGTATAATAAAACCTGAAATTGAATTGAAATCAACAAAATACTTACACTTCATTTCCTAAAGGTACGAGTAACCCGAAGAAAGGTGAGTTTTTTTATGCAGCAACAACCAGCTACCCTATGGATTCTAACACTAATCTTGTTATTGTATTTTTCTCATCCTTACAATTATAATTACTTCTATATGAATAATTATAATTAAATCTTTTCTTATAGATTGACCCTTTTATTAATTACATCACCCCGTCTCTGCCATCATCTATAAGAAAACCTTAAACAAGATCCCTAAGTTTGTTCAATTTACTTTGTTTCATAAAAAAGAAATTTATAATAATTACTCTGCACACCATTTGTTGAAATTAAATAAAGTTCTTTTATTTTTAAAACTATCTTTCAAATGGCATTTCAATGACAGTTGACAGTTACGCGTGTTATTTGTTTACTAATATTTTTCGCAAATCATTGAATTTAAATGATAAAGTAATGTTAAATTGCTTTATTTTACATAGACCTATTAAACCATCATCAATAAATCAAATCAAATCAGTTGACAATTACATACAAAATAATCGTACATAAGTGCCCAGCAGTTTTTAATAATATATTTTTATACCCTGCACCACTATAGGTAGTTGGTTTATAGGTGAAGTCCATCTGGTTGGCTGAATGTTCATGTAAACCTTGCATAGTGGGGCCAATTGCAAAATAAATGGAAATAAGTCTGGATCTTTGAAACCACTGAACTGAAACTTGGAACATTGATAGAGGGGGAGTTAAGCTTTCAGAATATTATTGGCTGGAGTATGCAGCTGGAGCACGGACGGCGCTATAGTGGGCCAAAGTTAATCAGCTAGTGATTGAAAAACATATCAGAGATTTCAGATTTTAAAAATTATTTACATTTTTGAATTCTAGAAATTTAGACGTCCAAAGAGCTTTTTAGTAATAACCGTGCTTATTTCGGTCTCCAACCAGTCTGAGTTTTTGTTTTTAAATTTAGATAAATTATAATTTAATTCCCGAATTCCTTTAACGTATGTAATTAAAAACTTTTTGGTTTTCGGTAATAACAACTACTTATTAAAGTAGTTTCTTGGTAATGAGGCGTCATTATTATTTGCCTACTCTGTATTACATTAATAAGTACTCAATAGTATAATAGCACAGTAATACTGTAATCACTAGAAGGTTGTTGAAGCTGTCAGTCTTTTATAATAAAATGTCTAAAAAGATATTTTGAACTAAATAGAGTTTTTGTCGCTTAGGATGCTATGTGAGAGATGGTGTACTGAGTAAGTCAGTAAAAACGAATGGTTAGTGTGTGTTCAAGTTCGAGTCTCAAAATATGGATATTTTTGGAAAATTGCCTAATGTGACTAAATTTACTGGTAGGCTGTCATAATTTTTCAAAAAACCTTTAAAAAAATATCGAACTATCTAATTTAATTCGCAGAAGTAACAAAATCAAAAATAATTTTTTTACAGTCTCAAAAAGTTGAACTTTTCATCCAAAATTATTAATTTTTGATCAGTGCTGGATGTAGGGTGAACGTTCAGAACTTTTCAAAATTACACTTGTACGTTTTCTTGAGGTCCAATCTTTCAGAAAATTCCTAAAGTTATAGAATTTTTTTTTTTAATAATTTCACACAAATCAAATATATAAAATAATTTGACAAAAAATTGCAATTTTTGAGGCCTGTTTTGAAATTTTGTTTTTGAAAAAATTTTTCTTAGCATAATTTAGAAAATTATAGAGAATTTCAGTGTATTAAAAAAAATAGAAATTATATTTTAAAAGTTATGGGGCAAAATCGCAAAAAAGTCAAGGCCAAAAATGAGAAATTTAATTTTTGAAATTAAATATCTTTTGAACCATAAGAGATATTTTAGCACTTAGAAGAACTCAAAAATGTAAAAATATTTAAAATCGGTTCATATTTGCAAAAGTTACAAGCTGCGATATTTTTTTCACTCTCGCGTTGGTCAACTTTAGCATACTGTAGCACCGTGCTTCAGCTACACTCTCCAACCGTCAATATTCTAAAAGCTTAACTCTTCTTCTATCGATGTTCCAAGTTTCAGCTAAATAGGTTCAGTGGTTTCAAAGATTCAGGCTTATTACCATATATTTTGCAATTGGCTCCACTGTGCCTTGCGAATAAACTACAGCACAAGGAGTATCTTGACATGACGACGAAGCTTTCCCCTTGGAATAGGGCTTTAACGTTTATAAATACTTTAATTATTGCACAGTTTCAATAAAATAATAAAATTAGTTCATACAAGCCTTAATCAGTATATACAATTTCATGAAGATCGGTCCATAACTGACCATAACTCCTATATAAGGCCTACTTCTCAAAATCACTTTATCGTACATAAATCCCGTATAAATGTTAGTCTTATGATAATATTTGAAATAAAAAGTTTATTGTATGCAAAAATCACGTTGCCAAATGTTATGAAGGTAGGTACATAATTGACACATATAAAACCTTCCTAGAAAATCACTTTTGCGCCTATAAGGTATCATATGCTAGGGTTTGGCCGATCATAGCTTTCTTTCTTATTTTTATTATTATTTTTTTTAATTCAAAAATGTATTTTTATTTAAAATTAAAATTAAACATTTAGGGCGCTAAAGTCCAATATACATAAATAAATTTTACTGTAGGAACAGGACCACGTATAAAGTCGATTTTTAGTGGAAATTATGAGTGATCACAGATTTTCATTATTTATAAACGATTTTAAATTTTTCATATTAAAATCGATTTTGAGTGGAAAATATGAGTGATCACCAAGGAAACCACAAATATGGTCTAAATATGCAGTAAAAAATGAACTAAAAACGCGAAAATATGCACTTAAAAAAAAAAAAATTATGTAATTTTTAAGCGAAAATGATCAAATTTATCATATGCTTTCATCCAAAAAATATTGTTTTCACAACATTAGCTGATGCTGTTCGGGCAAGTTTAAAAGCTATATTACATTTCAAAAAGTTTTAATCAACTAATCTGTTCATAAATCTTCAATATTAATTTTAAATATATACTAAATTGGTTTTCTAATTTTTCTATAAAATCAAAAGACATCTTTTAGCAATATATAAGCTCTTTGGTTTATGATTTATAAGCGATTTTAGATTTTCATATAAAAATCGATTTTTAGTGTAAAATATGAGTGTTCACAGATTTTCATTATTTTCGCTCTAACTCTTCTAGTTTAGTAAAATGCGATTTTAATTTTTTTTTTTTTTTCATATAAAAATCGATTTTTGGTGGAAAATATGGGGAATTACAGAGTTCCATTATCTTTGCTCTAGCTCTTCTTGTATACATTTAAAAACGATTTTAGATTTTTTATATATAAATCGAATTTTAACGGAAATTATAAGTGATCACAGATTTTCATTATTTTGGCTCTAACTCTTTTGGTTTAGTAATAAACGATTTTAGATTTTTCATATAAAAATCTTTTTAAGTTGGAAATTATGATTGATCATAGACTTTGATTTTTTTTTTTTTTGCTCTAACTCTTCTGTTTTACGATTTAAAAGTTTTGTCAGGGAAATGTTTACAGTACAGTTTTTAGTCTTGTCATAAATAAGCGATTACAAATGAGAAGTCTATAGGCACCAGGGTTTGATTTTAGTACTATATTAATCTAATTTTGCAATAAATATCTGCTGCTATCAAAAAAAAAAAAAATAAAAAATAAAAAATAAAAAAAATACTAACAATATTTTTACTCTTTCATTTTTATTTCTATTTTTTTCTATTTTGCTGTATTGTCATAAAAATTGCAACGTTTATTTACAATTTTTTGTAACATAAACAAAAAATATCTAACACGTGTTTAAATTAAAATATAAAAACTAATACTTCGTGTTGTAGTCTCGTACTTACATACATACATATAATTTTGGCGAACTCATACTGCACACGAACAATTTTTCTTCTTGTACCAAATAGTTTCTTTTTTCTTTAGTATTTTCAGTTTGGCAATTTTGTTGTTGCTGAAATTTCTTATATGAAGCATAAAACACATGTACATATGTATGTGTATTGGAATAACGGGATGACATGTATTTGTTGTTATGTTTTGTTTTAAATGTTTATGAGTGCGGAAGTATGAAATGAATTGTATTTGATGTTTTAATTGTACATATGTATGTAACGCGTGATCCATTTCGAGGTTCCCTACTTTTTTAAAGAAAAAAACACAGAAAATTCAAATATAATGGGGAATGTTTATTATCCTTTAAAAGAACATTCTTTGGCATTTAGTTTTTGAAGATTATGTCTATCAAATGTTGGCCGTTGCTACGTCGTAGATGGTCCATCCGTTGAATCGAAGCGGGTTTGTACGCATAAACTTTAGGCTATACATATCCCCACAGGAAAAAGTCTAACGCTATGACATCACATGATCTTGGTGGCCAATCGACCGGCCCAAAACGTGAAATTATGTGCTCACCGAAGTGTTGTCTCAATAAATCCATTGATTGATGCGATGTGTGGGAAGTGGCGTCGTCTTGCTGAAACCAAATGTCGTCGAGATCACGAGCTTCAATTTCAGGCATCAAATAGTCGGTTATCATGACACGATAACGGTCGCAAATGACGGTTACGTTCGCACCGGCATCAATTTTAAAGAAATATGGACCGATGATTCCACCGGCCCACAAACCACACCAAACCGTTGTTTTTTCTGGATGAAGTGGCAGTTCTTGAATCTCTTCAGGTTGCTCTTCGTCCCAAATGCGGCAATTTTATTTTTTTACATACCCATTGTGCCAGAAATTTACCTCGAAAACGTCGGATTTTCTTGGAACTTTTCAAGAGCCCATAGAGCGAAGCAATGTCGCTTGGGAAGTTCGAGCGGCTTCAGTTGTTGCACAAGCTGTATTTTGTACGCTTTCAATTTAAGATCTCGACGTAAAATGCGCCAAGTCGTTCCATGCGTCAGTCCGAGTTGCTGCGAACGGCGCCGAATCGACACTCCACGGTCTTCTCAGCTACGGCCGCTATATTTTCTTCACAGCATGCTGGACGTGATCCATTCGGTCGAATATTATCCAATAATGAATGCTGGGTCTCAAAATGGGTGAAGGTGTTGCGAATAGTACGCTCAGTAGGCCGATTATGTTGGCCATAAGTTGAACGAAGTGCACGAAACACATTCCTCACAGAACGTGAACGATTTGTAAACGTTGTTCAGGCGTAAGTCTTTCCATTATGAAATGCCAAACAATACTAAACAAAAATAACATGACGGCATGACACGACTCACACGTGATCTGTCAAAAAAAGGCTATTGAAAAAAGTATCTCTACTTGAATCACCTATTATTTATGTATATTGAAATTTTTATGAATTTTAAATTTAAAACCGATTTATAAAACAAATTTTCCATACAAAATATCTTTTAAAGCAGATTTAAATCTAAAATTTGTTTGTGAATATAGGTCAGGGGTTCCCATAATAATTCACCTCGCGGACGATTTCAGTAATTTTTGATTTTCCGGCGGACCCCCAAACATATTTAAATTCTTTAATAATACAAATGCTAAATAAGAAAAACATTTTTGCAGGGTTGCCAAGAAAATATGTTTGTATATGCATTAAGTCCAATAATTTTTAATAAAAAAGAACTTCCCAACTACTTTTTAATTGGTCGCGCAACATGAGGCCTAGCATGGTTATGATTGAAAGTTATGGACTTATGTCTGGTCGCATTTTCTGAACCTTTTTTTGTTGAAATCTCTTTTCATACTTGTTGTATATTTAACTTGTTATTTTATAATTTGTTCAAATCATTTGTTCATCTTTCTTTCTATCAAAAATTGTCTTTCTAATTTTTTCATAAAAAAATAGTTTTAGTTTTTTCTATTGAGTTTGAATCAATAAAAATAATTTTAATACATAATAAATTTGGTGTCAGAAGTGGGATACTTTTAAAAAATTTCAATTTCTCAAGATATAATATAATCTCATACGGGAATGTTCGCAAATGCGATACAAAAAGCTTTTACCGATGCTACCGGTAACACATCGACTGCTTCAACTCAGAAACATCCAGTTTTTACAATGTCTGAATATCATTCAGCACAAGCAACAACAGTTAAAGAGTATTTTACAGGATTTGATTGGGCTTTGCAACTTAGTGCTTTGCCTATAGAACTACATGCCCAATATGCAAGAGTTAACATGGGAGCTGAATTGAATGCAGCTCTGCGCATACTAGTGAGCCCACTACAGCCAGAAAATTATTCATATGAGGAGTTAAAAAAGATCTTAATCAATCACTATGTTGCAGCTAAAAATAAGTTTGCAGAAAGTATAAAATTTCGCCAAATCACGAATGAGTAGCTAGTTTTGCTCTCCGTCTCAAGCAAGCCGCAACTCACTGCGAATTTGCTAGTTTTTTTTGACAGAAAACTGATTGAACAGCTTTTGTATGGTTTGCAATCTCGCGAGGTGTGTAATACAATTATTGCAAAGAAACCAGATACCTTTGCTGCCACATATGAGGTGGCGCAATCTCTTGAAGTCACACGCAACACATCTATAGAAGTGAATCGTTCAGAACAAATACCGTTACAAGAATGTACAAATAAACTCGGATTTTCGCCGCCGAAATTTAAAAACAAAACACGTCAAATATCAAAACAGGCACAAGTTTTAGATAGTCGTATTGTTGGAAATTTGTGATGGATGCGGTGGTCAGCATTTAAGAAAACATTGTAAATTTAACAACGCAGAATGTTTTGCTTACGGTAAACGAGGACATATCTCCAAGGTATGTAAATCAAAAACAACACAATTAAAAGAGGATGAAGTTTTGCAGTCTGATACTGAAGATAGCTACACCTAAAGCCTCAACAAATTGAACATTAATAAAGCAACAGATAGGAAAGTATTGAAGGTTCTAATCGATGATCGTTTAGTAAACATGGAGCTGGATACTGGAGCACCATATAAATACACTTCGAAGTATTAAAAATAATTTTTCATTGCAGAAATCAGATAGACAATTTTTGATAGAAAGAAACATGAACAAGTGATTTGAACAAATTCAAATCACGATTTGATGTGTTGATACATGTTGATGATTATGAACTAAACAGTACACGGGGTTTTCGTGGTAGATTCTTTCTAATTTTTTCATAAAAAAATAGTTTTAGTTTTTTCTATTGAGTTTGAATCAATAAAAATAATTTTAATACATAATAATACTAATCAATTGTGTTCATCATTGGTCTCTCGTGATCGTTTCACCCTGTTTTAGCAGAGCATAATAGATGACATACTTCTTCCAGTTAAATGCAGAGCGTTACTTGGATGCCATGGTTATTTGTGTTAAATGCCAATTTTCCTGGTTGACCGGGCTTTTAATTAGCATGTGGCACCACTTTTCATCGCTCGTAACAATTTGATACTATTGAATAAATTCAAGTACTTTTAAAAGTTGCTTGACCTAAACGCAATTATTTTGTAAGCATTTGGAATGAGTCATGATCGAGCAAAGCCTCTAATTCACAGAAGAGAACAGAGTCATCATATTACTCTTGAAAATTGCCAAAATCAGCTTGTTTGAAATATCGTTGAAATGAAAGAAGGAAATCCTTGAAGTAGGAATACTTCTTCAAAAAATAACCACATTTATTTTAAACATTTCAATTTTCCAAAAATATTAAAATCGGCAAATTTTTTTTTTTGAAAACGAATTTTCCATACAAAAAATATTTTAATTTAAAGCTGATTTAAATTTAAAATTTATTTATGAATATACCCTAGGATATTCAATTGTATAATGTTTGTTCGATTAATTGGCATATTAAAATCAAATAACTGTTCGATTAAATTAATTTATGCCGAATAATTGAATAATATACATAAGTATATTGTAAATTAAATTATTACACATATGCCGTCTCAGAGATGACTAAATTAGATAACTGTCCCCACATTATTTTATTTTTATTTCATTTGAATGTTAATACAAGTGTCCAATTTTTTAAAATGGTTTTCTTAATAGACAGACTATGTAATAAATAAAATGCATTAATTTTAAATCGTTCACTTTAAATCAGATACCGGCGCCCATAGCACTCCGGAGCCAAGTGTTTTCGGCATTTTCACATACACAACACAAAAAGGTTAACGAATCTAACTAATTGAGAGGGAATAAAAAACAAAAACTTATTTACTCATCACTTACTTTGGGTTCCCAGATTTTTTTCGAGCCATATCCCCAAATAGCTAATTTCCATCCCCAAAATTCCCAAAAAAACTGCTTATATTATCCACAAAAATCCCCATTAAAATAATACCTTAAAGTTAGAAATTAGTATAAACTACTTTACTTTTTATTTGTAATTCAATCCATTTCCTTTGTAGATATGTAGATTTGGGTAGGTAAATTTACCTAAATATTCAGTATTGATAAATAATATTTCTATTTATATCAATAAAATTTTTAGTTTAATAATCAACGCCATACAGTTAATGCAAAGAACAAAGATTAAGTTTTTAGTTCTTCAAAGGTATGAAGGTATAATTAATCAAGATGCTTTAATTATTTTTGATACACTTTCTTAAACTTTTAAACAAGTAATTATTTCAGGCTTTCACATTCTTAATTAATAATAAATTATAAAAATAAAAAAAATCTCAAAAAATCCCTGAAACATAAAAAATATCCCCAACAAATTCCCTAATACCCAAACCAAAATTTTCGTCTCCATTTCTCAAAATAAGTCTCCAATTTGGGGATAAATATAAATATATATATATATATATATATATATATATATATTCAAGTAGAGATACTTTTTTCAATAGCCTTTTTTTGACAGATCACGTGTGAGTCGTGTCATGCTGTCATGTTATTTTTGTTTAGTATTGTTTGGCATTCATAATGGAAAGACTTACGCCTGAACAACGTTTACAAATCGTTCAACTTTATTACGAAAATTCACGTTCTGTGAGGAATGTGTTTCGTGCACTTCGTTCAAGTTATGGCCAACATAATCGGCCTACTGAGCGTACTATTCGCAACACCTTCACCCATTTTGAGACCCAGCAATATTCGACCGAATAGACCACGTCCAGCACACTGTGAAGAAAATATAGCGGCCGTAGCTGAGAATGTATACGAAGACCGTGGAGAGTCGATTCGGCGCCGTTCGCAGCAACACGGACTGATGTATGGAACGACTTGGCGCATTTTACGTCGAGATCTTAAATTGAAAGCGTACAAAATACAGCTTGTGCAACAACTGAAGCCGCTCGACCTTCCCAAGCGACATCGCTTCGCTCTATGGGCTTTTGAAAAGTTCCAAGAAGATCCGACATTTTCGAGGCAAATTTTGTTCAGCGATGAGGCCCACTTCTGGCTCAATGGGTATGTAAAGAAACAAAATCGCCGCATTTGGGACGAAGAGCAACCTGAAGAGATTCAAGAACTGTCACTTCATCCAGAAAAAAAACAACGGTTTGGTGTGGTTTGTGAGCCGGTAGAATCATCGGTCCATATTTCTTTAAAAATGATGCCGATGGCGACCGTTATCGTGCCATGATAACCGACTATTTGATGACTGAAATTGAAGCTCGTTATCTCGGCGACATTTGGTTTCAGCAAGACGACGCCACTTCCCACACATCGCATCAATCAATGGATTTATTGAGAGAACACTTCGGTGAGCACATAATTTCACGTTTTGGGCCGGTCGATTGGCCACCAAGATCGTGCGGACAAACCCGCTTCGATTCAGGCCTTGGAGGAAAACATCACGCGTGTCATTCGCCAGTTACCAGTCGAAATGCTCGAACGAGTCATCGAAAATTGGACTCAACGGATGGACCATCTGCGACGTAACAACGGCCAATATTTGATAGACTATTCCCATCAAGTACCACCTGTTAATAGACTATTGTCAAATTTTAAGCAAGTGTCGTCATTTACTTTGCGTTTAACAGCTGTTCAAAACATACAACCTCGTGTATTTTTCTAAAAATGGGGAAAAGTGAATTTCGAGTGCTCGTTAAACATTATTTTTTGCGAAAAAAAAACCGTTAATCAAACCAAGGAAAAGCACGATAAATACTATGGCGACTCTGCACCATCGATTTCAATGGTAAAAAAGTGGTTTACTGACTTTCATTGTGGTCGCACAAGTACAAATGATGCTGAACGTTCTGGACGGCCAATTGAGGTCAGTACACCCGAAAATGTCGAAAAAATCCACGATATGGTGTTGGCCGACCGAAGAGTAAAAGTGCGTTAGATTGTTGATGCCATAGGCATTACATATGGCAGTGTGGTTTCGATTTTAAATGATCAGCTGGATTTAAGAAAGTTGTCTGCAAGATGGGTGCCGGGTTTGCTTTCAATTGATCATAAAAGTAAACGTGTGACAACTTCAAAGGATTGTTTGGAGTTGTTTAACCGCAATCCGAATGTGTTTTTGAGGCGTTTTGTAACTGTGGATGAAACATGGATCCATTACTGTACTCCGGAGACAAAGCAGCCTAAGTCTAAACAATGGCTTTCTCCGGGTGAACCCGCAACGAAGAAGGCCAATAAGGTGATTGCAACAGTTTTTTGGTAAGCACGCTGGATAATCCACATCGATTACCTTACCTCCAAAAGGGAAAAACAATAAACGGCGAATATTATACCAACTTATTAGACCGATTTAAAGAGGATTTAAAAAGAAAACGACGCCATATGGCCAAGCAAAAGGTTCTTTTTCATAAAGATAATGCATGGGTGCATACGTGTGCAGTCTCAATGGCAAAATTCTATGAATTGTGCTACGATACATTTTAATCTCCGAAGGGGTACAAATAACAAATACATTTGTTTTTCTTGACTGGTTTACGTGGTAGTTCAATGAGTACGAACAATAATTATTATTTCGTTCTGATAGACCCACCTGCTAGAAATAAGAATGCTTGCTCAGGAATGTTTGTATGATTGAGTTCAGGGCTTAGAAGTCAAAACTTATTTGTGTCAAATTTTATCATCAGGTTGAAATTTATTGGAGTTATAAACTTTTATATAAATACGGCCATATATAAGATATTTAAAACCTATTCCGGGAGAATATTTGTATGGGGGCTAGTTAAAAAAAAAACAACTTGACTAATTTTGTTCACCAAAAATTTACAAAATAGTGCCATTTCAAAGAAATATCATGACTCGAACTTTGCTCTTAAGGTTTACATAGTTAGCCAGGTATCATCTGATAATTTTAAATTTAAAATTTTCCATTAATAATAGCTGGAACCATGTGCTTTTGTTTCAAATTGGATAGATTTTTTTTTATTTTATTTTAATTTTTGGTTAAAAGTGAATGTTTTATTTTTAATGGAACTTAGAGGTGTAAGGGTAAGCCCTTGGCTTAAATAATTACATAAATACTTTATACTTTAATTGATTTAAACCATGTTATTAGAACACTATTTGGAGATAAAGATTAATTTTTTCTATATAATTTTATAAAGTTCTGTGGTAAAGCGTGTATTATTTAGTATTGTCTCCTAAAATTTTTAATTGTAATAAATTATACCTCATCAGCTATATTCTTCGGATTTAGCCCCTAGTGACTTCTTTCTATTTCCAAACCTAAGGAAATGGCTCGGTGGAAAGAGATTCAGCTCCAACGATGAAGTTATTGACCAAACAAATGCCTATTTTAAGGACCTCGAAAAATCCTATTTTTTATGCAAAGTAAATGACAACACTTGCTCAAAATTTGACAGTAGTCTATTAACAGGTGGTACTTGATGGGAATGATCCGCCCTCGTATTTCTCGTAAAGAATTTGTGTAAAATTACAATATATCCTTAATAAGTAAACAAATAAAAATATATATATGTATTCTTATAAGTAGTACTAGTACTATATAGATACATATATGTATAGTATATATGTATGTACATATGTAAATATGTATCTACTTTAATAATAAAAAAAATCTAATCGCACATGAAGCGTAATAATTGTTACAATATTTTTATATTCGAACTTTATTTACTTTAGTGTAATTTTTTCGTATAAATTGTCCGTGTAACGGTAAATATATAGAAAAATAATAGTTTTATTTGGAATAAAAACAAGTTGTTAATGACACCTTTAATTAGATGACATTAGTCAGATATAATTAGAGCATAATAATAGTAAACTCTGGTAAAGTAATAAAAATCTTTTTTGTTTTCTTCAGAACACTTTAGTTTTATTTGTCGTATATAAATACATAAATATTAGGTTTTTTTTTTGTCATTTATTGTTCTACATAAATATTTATTTTTATACAAATATTTATACATTTATTAATCTAAATTTAAAAAGAAATATGTCAATAATACGTTGTAATATACGCGACGTGGAACCTACCACTTCTACTCTAAGACGAAATGAGTATCATTTACACATCCCTTTGTTTGTACTCGATGTCATACGTTTATTTCAAGACCATCCCAAGTATATTACAGGACTTAAGGAAAGTCATATTGTGGCTTTATTAAAGAAAGAGTAAGTTTGTAGAGTTACATATATAATTCTAACAAATTCTAATTTAAATGATTATTTCTAATATTTAGAGATTTTGCAACTGGTGATATTACGGCTCAAGTAAAAATGGCTTTAAAGGGATTAATGTTCTGTGGTTTTGTGCGTAAAATAAATCAGGGTTATCGTACGTTAGGGCCCTTTGCTAAATTAGCCTTAGCACGTACACCACATCAATTAAACACTGCTTGGGAACGTTTGAATAAAATGCAAAACATAAGTTGCATTAATTTAAGTTCGTGTTCTAGTATGCACTTCTAAAATTAAATGAAATAAAAAATACGACAATTTTGCATGTGTTTTTCCTTTTTCCACAAATTATGGAAAATATATTTTCAATGTATAAATTTCTTTGACCACAAAACCATAAACCTTTAACCTTTATTTGTGGTATTTGTTTTAGTATATAATACTTGCGGTTAAATTTGATGACTTTAATAGCATAAGTTGGAATATGTTTCACACTTACCCAGCAAAAACTTTGCTTTCCTGGTAAGCTAGCAGGTATAATTGGAAACAAAAATAAACTAGTTATTTTTTGCCTGAATAACTAGTTATTTTTGTTCGAGTTGTCCACAAATTCATGTAGTTATTTTTTGACTCTAGGGGTACTCAAAAATATGTACCTAAACGAAAACAAAAAATTTTTGCCGTCAGTGAGACTTGAACTTGGACACACACTAACCATTCTTTTTTACTGACTAACGTCTTACTCAGTACACCATCTCGCACATAGCAGCCTAAGCGACAAAAACTCTATTTAGTTTAAAATACCTTTTTAGACATTTTGTTGTAAAAAACTAACAGCTTCAGAATGGGGTTGAACCAACAACCTTCTTCTAGCCAACTCATCCACGTGATTGCAGTATTACTGTGCTATTATACTATTGAGTACTTATTAATGTAATACAGAGTAGGCAAATAATAATAACGCCTCATTACCAAGAAACTACTTTAATAAGTAGTTGTTATTACCGAAAACTAAAAAGTTTTTGCTGGGTATCTATAGACTATAAAATCAATATTGAGTGAAACAAGATACATACAAGAATTGTTCAATGCGAATAAGATTTTCATAACTTAATATTTTAACTTAATTGCCATAAAAAAATGCAAACTATTATTTAAATTTGATTTAATTTTTTTTATTTAAATATTCACCATTTCCAATAAACAATTTGCATGCCATCAGTTGAAACTGCTGAAACTACTTCCTTGTTTTGTAATTTTCAATTGTCTCACTGTGGGAAATGTTAGAATATGAGCTGATCATAAATATTTTTTGAAAACTTTGAAAATTTATAAAATTTTAATTTTATTGTAAAGCTAACATATCATGAACTTTTGCGTGAAAATATTGTAAAATTTTAACCAGTAGTCTAGTCCTAAACAGTGTGACCAGATGTAAAAAAATAATTAAGCTAAATCGAGTTTAAAGCCTTGTTCAGACCGGCGCGAAATTACGAAATTTCATATCGAAATTACGAATGAAATCTAGAGTGTTCATACTGGCTAGATGACATTTGATGTAATTTCGTGAACAGTTGATACTTATTGTTTACATTTTAAATTGTTATAGAGGTAAATAAAGTATTTTGAAATGGAAATAAATAAGAAACAATCACTTACTGAATTGGAAATTATTAATTTGCAACAATTAAAAATGTAAAAAGGATAGGTTTCATTTTGCAAAATCACTTTAACAATTAATTTTAAGATTTGTGTTTAAATTTAAGATCAGCTGTGAATTGTTTTTTCTTCTCACGGTTGAAACATGCAGTAAATAGTTGAAAAAAAGTATTTTTTCCAACCATGTACAGAGTTGCACGGAAATGGGCATCGTAATTTCAATGTAATTTCGCCGAAATTACACAAAATTATGTAATTTCGGAAGTGTCAAAATGTATGGGAAATTACGTAATTTCAACTTGATTTCGGCCAAAATCACGAAAGTACATAATTTCGCGTCGGTCTGAATGCCCTATAAAATAAAGCTAAAAATGCTACAAATTATTTAAAAGTGATAAAAAATAATGCTAAATTAATAAAGTACTTTTTTCAATGGTATATTTTTATTTCGAGTTAATTTTTCATAATGTTGCAAGTAGAAAAATAAGGTGACCTACAATTTACATATCAAAGCTTGCACCTAGTTACATCACCCAGTTCGTCGTGTATGTGTTTTACCACTTAGAGTTCCTTAATATCCTCTCATAACCTAAATATATATAAATAAAATATTTCGCTGTCGTAGATGCTTTTGTTTAAGAGATATCGGTGGAAAAGTATGAAGTAAAGTTACGGCGGATACAAAGTTTTTCCTGGCTCATAAATTTTTTGTTTATTAACCGATTTTACTAATTTTCAATACCAAACAAACCTAATATGATAGAAATATTTGAGCCAAATCCCTCTAAGTGATCCGCCCCGATTTCTATACTGCTTTCAGCAGACAGACGGACATAGATAGACCGGTGTAGAATTTCATGAGGACCCAGAATATATATATAACTTTATAATATAGTATATTATACTTTATGAGGTCTTAGATGAATATTTCGATATGTTACAAGCGGAATGACAAAATCAATATACCGCCATCTTTTTAGATGGCGTTTATAAAAACACATTGAAATATATTATTCATAATCCCAATTAATTTATTACAATTAAAAATTGTACGATGCTGGAGGAGAGAATACTAAATAATACACGCTTTACCACAGAACTTTATAAAATTATATAGAAGAAATTAATCTTTATCTCCAAATAGTGTTCTATTAACATGGTTTAAATCAATTAAAGTATAAAGTATTTATGTAATTATTTAAGCCAAGGGCTTACCCTTACACCTCTAAGTCCCGTTAAAAATAAAACATTCACTTTTAACCAAAAATTAAAATAAAATAAAAAAACAAAAGCACATGGTTCCTATTATTAATGGAAAATTTTAAATTTAAAATTATCAGATGATACCTGGCTAACTATGTAAACCTTAAGAGCAAAGTTCGAGTTGTGATATTTCTTTGAAATGGCACTATTTTGTAAATTTTTGGTGAACAAAATTAGTCAAGTTGTTTTTTTTTTAACTAGTCCCCATACAAATATTCTCCCGGATTAGGTTTTTAAATATCTTATATATGGCCGTATTTATATAAAAGTTTATACCTCCAATAAATTTCAACCTGATGATAAAATTTGACACAAATAAGTTTTGACTTCCCTGCCCTGAACTCAATCATACAGACATTCCTGAGCAAGCATTATTATTTCCAGCAGGTGGGTCTATCAGAACGAAATAATAATAATAATTGTTCGTACTCATTGAACTACCACGTAAATCAGTCAAGAAAAACAAATGTATTTGTTATTTGTACCCCTTCGGAGATTAAAATGTTCCCCATTTGGAAAACATTCATTGCGTTACTTTACCAAAAAGTAAAACTTTATTTACATATGTGTGAGTTTCATGTAAACAATATGAACCAAATACGAACCGCAATTTTGAATATATCATTTTGAAATAAACTGGCTCATAATTGATCATAGCTCTCACATAAGCTCCACTTCCGAAAATCCCTTTAAAGTTCATAAATTCCATGTAAATAAAAGGTATAAACAAAGAGTAATAGGAGACGAAACTAATTGTCAAAAACCTAAGTCGGTTGTCAAGAACCTAACTGATGCAACAACAAAATACATGTAATCAAATACATTTTGTTGTTGCTAAACAAAAGTAGACTTTGACAAATAATTTACAAATGGATTTAGCTCATATTAACTAATATTATGAGAAATATTCTCTTGATTAGTTTTCTTTATCTCTTATTAAAGATTAAAAAGCTACAGACTCATGATCAGAAAATTCCAAAAAGTGTGTCTTGTTAAATCATTGTAAGTTTATATTATTAAAAAATTTTAAAGTCTAGAGGCAACTTTATGCAAATGTTTGAGTTGAAAAATAATCAAAAATGGTTATATTAGATAATCCAGTACTAACCGATAAAAATGGGTTTCTCGTTTTTAGTCTACTTTAAACTTAATTGGAAGTAATGGATTTTTTATTTGAGAGTGTAATAATGAATTGAATTTAATCTTTTCTATAAAAAATTATTATAAAATTGTACTTCTTGTTGAGTTTAACATGAAAATATTTTTTACGAATGTTTAACAACTAAAGTCATAAAAAATAATTACTTATAACAACTGAAATATCATGCTCATATAAAATTATGCCACTAATGTTTTATTGTACTTTCCCGAACACATAATTCATTAGGGTCTCTTCTAACGCGCGACACAATTTGTGTTGTGTATTAGGGTAGTGTTTATTGTGGTTAATAAATTATTAGGGTTCGCAAAATATAAACTCAAGTGATTTATTTAACAATTTCAATTGAGCATAATTGAAGAAATAAGAAAGAAATAGTCAGACAAGCCCGACCATATGATACCCCACACCATGGTGTATGTCCATCAAAATTCGTGGTGGGATCTTATATTAGACATGTGGACAATTGTGGAGCGATACTTTTACTAAGTGTAAAATAAAATATAAGAATATAGATTATTACGTTAATACTAACATTTATATGAATTTATGTGATTACCGATGTAGATATATATATATATATATATAGATATAGATATAGATATAGATATAGATATAGATATAGATATAGATATATATATAGATATATATATAGATATATAGATATAGATATAGATATATATATAGATATATATATATATATATATATATATATATAGATATAGATATAGATATAGATATAGATATAGATATAGATATAGATATAGATATAGATATAGATATAGATATAGATATAGATATAGATATAGATATAGATATAGATATAGATATAGATATAGATATAGATATAGATATATATATATAGATATAGATATAGATATAGATATAGATATAGATATAGATATAGATATAGATATAGATATAGATATAGATATAGATATAGATATAGATATAGATATAGATATAGATATAGATATAGATATATATATAGATATATATATAGATATATATATATATAGATATAGATATAGATATAGATATAGATATATATATATATATATATATATATATATATATATATATAGATATAGATATAGATATAGATATAGATATATATATAGATATAGATATAGATATAGATATAGATATAGATATAGATATAGATATAGATATATATATAGATATATATATATATATATATATATATATATATATATATATATATATAGATATAGATATAGATATAGATATAGATATAGATATAGATATAGATATAGATATAGATATAGATATAGATATAGATATAGATATAGATATAGATATAGATATAGATATAGATATAGATATAGATATATAGATATAGATAAAGATATAGATATAGATATAGATAGATATAGATATAGATATAGATATAGATATAGATATAGATATAGATATAGATATAGATATAGATATAGATATAGATATAGATATATATATATAGATATAGATATAGATATAGATATAGATATAGATATAGATATAGATATAGATATAGATATAGATATAGATATAGATATAGATATAGATATAGATATAGATATAGATATATATATAGATATATATATAGATATATATATATAGATATAGATATAGATATAGATATATATATAGATATATATATATATATATATATATATATATATATATATATAGATATAGATATAGATATAGATATAGATATAGATATAGATATAGATATAGATATAGATATAGATATAGATATAGATATATATATAGATATATATATATATATATATATATATATATAGATATAGATATATATATAGATATAGATATAGATATAGATATAGATATAGATATAGATATAGATATAGATATAGATATAGATATAGATATAGATATAGATATAGATATAGATATAGATATAGATATAGATATAGATATAGATATAGATATAGATATAGATATAGATATAGATATAGATATAGATATAGATATAGATATAGATATAGATATAGATATAGATATAGATATAGATATAGATATAGATATAGATATAGATATAGATATAGATATAGATATAGATATAGATATAGATATAGATATAGATATAGATATAGATATAGATATAGATATAGATATAGATATAGATATAGATATAGATATAGATATAGATATAGATATAGATATAGATATAGATATAGATATAGATATAGATATAGATATAGATATAGATATAGATATAGATATAGATATAGATATAGATATAGATATAGATATAGATATAGATATAGATATAGATATAGATATAGATATAGATATAGATATAGATATAGATGTGGATATAGATATAGATATATATATAGCTTATGTGGGAGCTAATGTAAATTATGGACCGATCCTCATAAAATTTGTCACTGTGATTTCTACTTATATAAAACTTATTTATGTCGAATAAAAACTTGATACTAACAAGTGTATGTGATTTATGCACGTTAAAGTAATTTTCGAAAGAGGGTTTTATATGGGAGCTATGATCAATTATGGACCGATCTTCATGAAATTTGGCACAAAGATTGATACTTGTACAAAACTTCTTAACGAATTTCATTAAAATATTACTATATTAAAGGTATTTATGATTATTAAACACCTATTCCGGTAGGACATTTGTATGGGTGTTAGGTGAAATAATGGGCCGATCATAACCAATTTCCTTGTGTCATGAAACTCCTACATGCCAAATTTCATTGAATTATCTTGAAAATTGTGGCCTGTACTTTGTGCACAGCTAGCCAGACGGACGGACATCGTTAGATCGACTCAAAAAGTGATTCTTAGTGATTATATGGTGGTGTGGGGTATAAAAATAATTAAAGTAGGAATTGTATAAATTATAAATCTTTCAGACGTATGTAAATAACTGTCAAAAACAAAATTGCTTACCCGATTTGTAAGAATTATATGTAAATATTGTTTGTTGCTCAAATAAAATTTAAGAATCAGAGGACTGTCGCATTCTAGATAATAAACTGTAGAAATACAATTTATTATCAAAAAATTTAAAGAACTCTAGTGATATTAATAAATAATATAAATAATTGATGTGACCCTAATATCGGTTTAATTGTCAACAATATTCGTTATGATTTCATTTGCCCCTGTTGACATTTTATATATTTTTTTTTTTTGCTTCTACAAAACTTTATAGGAAAATAAAGTTTTTAATAGATTATTCTGCAATGATTAGTGGTGCAATAGAAAAAAAAAAGACAACAACATTTATACGTAAATAACACCTGCTTTAAATCTCATGCGTGTTTGGAAATAGTGATGGTTTTTTGGTTTAAGGGTTAAGTGTGACTTAAGTCTTACACATGAATGAACCAATTCTGTGACACCAAAAAAAAAAAAAAAAAAAATTATCGCAATAAGTTATTATAACTTTGTATAACGATTTTGAATCTTCAAAAGTGTTTTTTCTTGGTTTACTTTTTAAATGTGATTTATTAGAATAGCATTCATTTTTTTTTTTCTTATATTTCCATAACAATGTTTCTTTATATTTTAGTAATCTTTTCGAAATGAACTTTAATACACTCTGTTTTTCTTTCTCTTAATATTCTAAAACACATGTACATTTTTATTTAAACTCTAATTACACCTTTTTCTAAAAAAAAATCCTTTTACTCCTTTTGCTTGTGGGGTTAAGTGTTAAAAAGGATGTTTCCTAATGGCTCTTCCTCATGTGTGACATAATTTAACCTAAAAAAAAAAACACTACAAACATATGTTTTATTTCCAAAAATTATCAACTTCGATATTTAATGATTTCGTTCGTCTGCTTTACTTGTTTAATAATCATCCCTTTTGTTAGTCATAAATACATTTATCGAAATCATAACCCTTGTACCTGGCTGGTAATGTCCTTTAGCTTTTGTTTGTCAATATAATTATATTCATTTTAATAGCACCCACATAATAACTATGTATGTATGTATGTATGTATGTATGTTTCTTTGAATGTTCTGTATTGAAATATTACCTTTAATTTGCTTAAATATTAGAACATCGAGTGTAAAATATTGTAGCAATTACCTGTTCGAATATTGTCTTTTCTTTACTCTAATATTAAGTAAATAGTTATTTCTTGTATTCAGTTTAATTTTGTAAAAGTTTTGGTATTATTTGTGTTTGTATTAGTATTTGTCAAACAATATGTGTTAATTTGTGGTAATTGGTGCGTATTATTTTGTCATAGTTCAAAGTTTACTTAATAATGTGGGAGGTTTCTAAAAGGAAGATCCATTACAACTATAAATTATTTTTGATCCATTTTTCTTTTTATTGATATCTTAAATTTTTTTTGTAAATATTGAACAGCGTTTGTGCTGATGTTTGTAATGCATAGAAAAAGTTATTCAACACCCACCTTAAAGTATAACAATCGACTTGGAATCACTTTTTGAGTCGATCTAACGATGTCTGCCCGTCCGTGCGTCTGGCTGTCTGGCTATCCATGAAAACAATTTTGAAGATAATTCAATGAAATTTGGCACGTGGGACTTTCATGACACAATGACCTATTAAAATTGGTTATGATCGGTCCATTATTTCACCTAGCCTCCATACAAATGTCCTGCCAGAATAGGTGTTTAACGATTATAAATGCCTTAAATATAACAATATTTCAATGAAAATCGGTGTGCGGAAGTTTTGTATAAGTTTCAATCTTTGTGTCAAATTTCATGAATATCGGTTCATAATTGACCATAGCTTCCATATAAACCCTCTTCCGAAAATCACTTTAATGTGCATAAATCACATATACATGTTTGTATCAGGTTTATATTTGACACAAATAAGTTTTATATAAGTAGAAATCATAGCGACAAATTTTATGAGGATCGCTCTATATTTACCCATAGCTAACATATAAGACCAGTTTCGGGAATCACCCTAAAGTGCATAAATTCATATAAGTGTTAGTATTAACGTAATATTCTGTATTCGTATATTTTATTTTACACTTAGTAAAAGTATCGGTTCACAATTGTCGATATGTGTAATATAAGACTATGGTGTGGGGTATCATGATCTCAAGTTTGTTAACTTTAAACTTGGTGTTTCAGCAACTTATTATGAACAACTTTTTCGGCCTGAACTTTGGACAATTGCTATTAAAGTTCGCCCGTTTAAGTTTTTTTCCAAAAAATCCAAATGCCCAGCAACAGACATAATGCATACATGTTCTAAATCATTAAAATTATATTATCAAAAAGTCTCTGGTGTGAGATCTAAGTCTCAGTCTTTGAATACAGACTTTTATAGTGAAGAATTCTTTAATCCCTACACATATGTAGTATATCGTAAAGATAGAGAGTTTTAGTAGAGGAGGAGGTGTACTTATAGCTGTTAAAAGTCTTTATGCTGTAGAAATATTCATTTATCTAATATGGATTCATTACTTGATCAATTTTGCGTGGCAGTTAAGTCAGTTAATTATGAATTATTTATAGTTGTATCTTATATACCCCCTAATAGTTCTGATGATTTATATGATAGTCATATATCAAATGTAATTATTCTTTCTGAAAATATAAGAAATGGTGATAAGTTATGTGTTATAGGAGATTTTAATCTTTGTGATATTGTTTGGTCAGAAGTATTAAACTCTGAGGTATTTTTATCCAATAATATAAATAAATCTTTTGAGATAAATCTAATTGATTCTAAACATGTTTGCAATCGTAAATTGCCTTATTGTCTTTGTTTGGCAATACCAAAGCAGAGTTTGTGGACCATAATTAGACCAGCAGAATGAAATACGTATTTTCTGTGCCGCTACACACTTCATCAGCATTCGTGGTGTCTTATCCATTTTGGTTTCGTTGACTCAATTAGCAGCGCCAGGCGTTTGGGGCAAGTAGAGAGGAGATTGAACCTAGCGTCGTAAACGCTGTTATAGATGTGGTTCCAGTATCCGGTTCGAAGGACCATAAACAAGTTTGCAATCGTAAATTGCCTTGTTGTCTCTGTTGGGCAATACCAAAGCAGAGTTTGTGGACCATAATTAGACCAGCAGAATGGAATACGTATTTTCTGTGCCGCTACATACTTCATCAGCATTCGTGGTGTCTCATCCATTTCGGTTTCGTTGAAACCTAAACAGATTCTTTTTTTAGTATTGACAACAATTTAATACGTTTTATAATAAACTAAATAGAATTCTTGATTTAGTACTTCTTAGCTCTGATTTGAGGTTTACCTTAAATTTATTTGCTTTTCCAATATCACTATCTACTTCTTATCATTTTCCATTAGAAATTAATATTGAATTCTATGAATATCTATCTAATTATAACCATAATGATATATTTACGTTATAATTATTATAAATATGACATTAATACATGAAATATGCTTATTAAAAATGTCAATTGGATTGATTTATTAGAAAGTAAAATTGTTAGTATATGTTATGATGTTTTTTTTTTTTTTATCAAATGTTCTTAATATTTTTCAAAATAATATTCCTTTAGCAAATCCTAGGGCACATAAGCTTCCATGGTATACCAAAGGAGTCAAAAAATTAAAAAATCTTAGAAATAATTCCACAAATAATAATGTTTATAAATAAAAGTTTCTTCGATTCGAAAAAGAATTTAATTTTCTCAATAAATTTCTATACAATCAGTATATTATGAATCTTAATAACGACTTAAAGTACAATCCAAAACGATTCTGAACTTTTATAAATTCTAAAGGAAATTGTTCTTACATCCCTTTATGTATGAACTATAATAAGTTAACTTCAAATAATCTAATTGATTCACTGAACTTGTTCGCATTCTATTTTAAATCCAATTTTAATTATGAAAATTTGCAGTATGATAATTTTGATTTAAATGAAATAAACACCATTATGGATTTCGGTAATTTGCAACTATCTGAAGAAGATGTTGCAGAAGGTATTGTTGTTAGGCTTTCTAATTCATTTAAGGGTGATAATGATGGTTTACCAGCTTTTTTAATAAAGAAATGTTCTTCTTCATTATGTCTACCATTGAAAATTATTTTTAATAAGTCTTTACCTAGTGTCTACATTAGGCAAATTTTTATTACAACAAACTTCAAAATCTATGCGAATATATACAAGGCAACCTTGGTTAAACAGCTGTTTAAAATTTTAGTTGTTACAGTTGTTAAACTGCATATATAAAAAACAATAATGAATACACCATATTGTTGTTTTTGTGCAACTGTTGCCACCTTCCACAAATTCGCGTTAAATTTGAAGTTTGTCTTGATAAAAGAATCTCTAATGTAGACACTATGTTAAGCAATGGCTATTTTATTAAAAAGTGGAAATTTACTACAATTTTGCCTATTTATAAATCTGGTGATAAAAATAATGTCATTAATTATAGACCAATTTCCAAATTGACCAATATTTAAAAAATTCTTGAATATATTGTTTATCATAAGCTTTTCTTTAATGTAAAGAGGCATATTTCTTTATCTCAACATGGATTTATGACTGGAAGATCAACCTGTACCAATTTGGCTGTTTTTACCAAGTATTGTGTTGATAGTTTTGAAGATCGATAGCAGATTGATGCGATTTACACGGACTTTGCTAAGGCATTTGATCGAGTACCACATGAACTTTTATTATTAAAATTATATAAATTAGGCGTTCATTCCCGAATGTTATCTTGGTTTCGTTATTACTTATCGGATAGACAATCCGTGGTTTCTCTTGATGGTGTTTGTTTCACATCATTTATTCCTACTTCTGGTAACCCCCAGGGTATTGTTTTGGGTCCACTGTTATTTAATATATTTATTAATGACATTAACCTATATTTCAGAAAGTCTCATTATTTATTGTATGCTGATGATTTAAAAATGTTTAAAACAATTTCTAATGCCAATGACGTTTTTAATCTCCAGGAGGATTTAAATAGGGTAAGTTCTTGGTCAGTCTGTAATGGTTTACCTTTTAATTTAAACAAATGTTTTTCTATGACTTATCATAGATGTTGTAACACTGTTATATCTCGTTATAGAATACATCAACATTTACTTTCATTCGTGGATGAAATTTTAGATTTAGGGGTATTATTTGATAAAAAATTATTATTTAATAATCACTTAAATTATATTATACCTAAAGCTTATTCAATGTTAAGTTTTTTTTTTGCCGTAATTCTAATAATTTTGATCATTATACAAAAAAAGTTCTATATACATCCTTTGTATTTCACAAGATTAGAATATGCTTCATTTATTTGAAGTCCTTGTACTCAATTACACACACACACACACAAATAGAATTGAAAAAATTCAAGTAAAATTTCTAAAGTTTGCTCTTTCATTTTTAAACTTTTCATTTGTAAACCCTCAAATTTCGATTCCTACATACCCTGATAAATGCGCCTTGATTTCTATGAAAACTTTAGAAACAAGACGTAAAATTTCTTCTGTATATTTCCTATATGATATAATTAGTGGATTAATTGATTGTCCTGATTTGCTTCATACCATAAAACTATATGTACCTCCTAGGCCTCTAAGGCAAAATAATTATATCTTTTATATAGATATTCATGGAACAACATATGCTTTGAATGAACCTTTAAAAAAGGCTATGAGATTATTCAATATTATTATTAAATCATTATTCTAATGAATTAAACAGTTTGTTTAAATAATTAATTTAATTATGTATATTAAATTAATAAATAAATAAATAAATACTTTTTCTTTTTTGTAAAAAAATTATTATTTTTTTTTTTTGTAAAAAAATTCAGCTTTTAGTGAAAAATCTGATTTTTTAAGATAACGATTTTTATAAAAAATTTTAATTTTTAGTAAAATTTTTGATTATTGAAAAAATGTAGATTTTTAGTAAAAATTTTGATTAAAAAAAATTAGACCTTTACTGATGTTTACACAAAATTTGAAAAAAAAAAGAAAAGTAAATTTTTTTTTACTAAAAATCATTTCGCAACAAGTTAAGTTTTATTTTGTGAGTAAAAAAATGATACAAAATAATCATTATAAGATAAGCGAAAAATAAAAATCAAAAATAATTATTATTTTTGAGCAAAAAAAAAAATAAAAAATAAAAATGAAAAATATTCAATAAAAGTTGAGCAAAAAATAAAACTCAAAAATAATCCTTGAAATTGTTTTTTTTCTTTTTTTTTTAATAAAAATCTAAAAAATAAAAATCATTCCGGATTTCGATAGAACTTGTACGGAGGATAACATTTCAGTATTTAACACTTTTATCGGGTCGTTCCTAGTTTCTGATTTTTTTTTTTTTTTTGTATGAAATTTCAAGAATAATAATTATTTTCTATTCTTGATTAATAGAGTTAAAAATAGAAATAAAAAGTTCAAACATAGAGTTATTTTTATATTTCATTTAGTTTATTTTATTCAAAAGAAAATCTATAACAAACAAGTTTAGAAACAATCATCAATGCTGGGCAAAGTATAATCACAAGTAGACCAGGCAGCCCAGTCTTGTTGCTTCAAAACTTATTGGGTGCACTTAATGGCCGGTTCGATTCTGTCAACCAAAAAATTATCACACTTAATTTTATATTCACTGTAGAAAAAGGCACCCGAGGGAGGAGAACACCAATAATAAGTTGTTGATTTGAAAGATACCATAGTCGCTAGAACCATTAGAATTTTATGAAGCCACATCTTTGGTGTTCTTAGCAGATTCATGTTCGGCAATACATGACCAACGAGCCAATTAATCAAGTTTGTGCATTTCTCGGGTCAATGAGCAACGGTTATAGACTTTGCCAAAGGCGGGCGCTACCAAAAGCACAGCTAACACTATAGCAAAAGTAATTTTGAACATTTTCGTTTAGAGGAATTGGAAATGATAAATTGGTTCAATTATGATAAAATATGTATGTACATATGAATAATAGCTTTGTTCCAGTACTTGTTTTACTTGCAAGTTTTAGTCAGAATTTACAGGAAAGCGTTTCCGTACTAAGAAATTGCATGTAATTTGTTGTTTTTCTGACAATTTCTGACTAACCTAACCAAAACCTGTAAATTTGTAAATTTGATAAATACTGGAATAGAGCTAAAAACTTGTTCATATTTGTTTATTTATTTATTTAATATATGAACTTCAACTTGTTTATGTGGCTTTAGAATCATTAAACTTTTTTCTTTGCTGCCACATTTTCCCGTGGCAATATCTATTATTTTACCAGATTCTTGAGATTTTTCATAGTTAATTTCTTGATCTAAATAAAAGTCATATATTCTTATATGGCCATTGGCTAAGGCAAATAAATGCCAACCATCTGTGGATAGTTCTAAAGATTGTATAAGATTTTTTCGTAATGCCGATCCGCTCATTATGGTTTGTTGATCAAATATTCTTAATTCAAATGGCTTCTGTTTGCTCTCTATTAAAGCTATACAGGCTGCTGTGTTTGGACGATATTCTTGTTCAAATTCCATAACTTCGTAAGATTTTTGTGAATTTAATACGATATTCTGTATAGCACAAGATTTGCCAGTTATGTGATTTATATCCAAAAATGAATCTCGGCTGGTAGGAACAGCCTCCCCTGATGAGAATGATGTTTTTGTTGTATCAATACTTTGTCTAACTTTGTTGACTTGACAGTTTAAAATCATGACAGCGCCATTTGAAAGTCCCACCGCTATAAAGTTTTCATTGCTTAAAACTTTTAAAGCTGTGGGAAATAAAAAGCGGCTTTCATTTATCACTATTCTTTTGAGTTTATCCATTTTCAGAGTTTTGGAACACATTAATATATAATTGCGATTTGTGCAAATGAACAGATTTTCTGATCCACACTCTAAGCTGGTAAAACGTAAGCCTTGTTGTCCTACTTCAGAGCCGCTTTCGTGTAATTCCTTTAAAGCCTCATCGCTGTAGATGTCCTTTTGAAAGAATTGTTTGGTTTTGTCAAATCTTGTTTGAAATTGTTGCGATTTTGTTTCTAAATAATCTTTAATATTGACTATAGTACTTTGCATTAGTTTGACTCGGGCCCAGGGAGAAGTGTACTCGAATGTTTGTGAGAGTTTTGCGGAATATTTATGTTTTTCATATTTTTTCATTTGCGCTAGATTTAAAGATGTTTCCGAAGTTTCCACTAATGTCCAAACAGTGATAATGCCAGAATCGTGAAGAGAAACAAACTGAAATGTAAAATCTTCATTAAATCAACTAAGTTCAAAATAAGAGAAATTAAAGTTTATTTGAGCGCACTGTAATATTAAATATTTATTTGGGAAATTAAATTAATTTACTTTTAAATAATTTTTATTTAATCCGCCATTCATAGAGTAAATATCTATTCCTAGCTTGTTTTTTTTTTGCTGTACCTGTGTTTTCGCAAACGTTGTCGTTTTCATCAGCAAATTATTAGTTTGACTTCTAAAACTTTTCACATCTAAACACGCGCCCAAATCCATCATAAGTTTTGATTCATTTTTAACTCCGCTCCAAGTAGGTATTAACGACTGAGTGGCCGCAAAATGTGTTAAATAACCATCAAGTTTAGAACAAAACGAATGGGTTTCTCTTAAATCCCATAGAGCTATGGAACCATCCCTTAAAGCTGCCACTATAATATCTGAAGAATCGTTAGATATTTCTACTTTGGAAACTTGACTCCAGGTAGTAAGAAGACGTACAGGCTTATCACATGCATTAGTGCACCAAACCATCAAAAGATGCGTAAAGTCCGAACTGTATACATTGGTGTCGGGCAAAGATTCATGTACTGTTATGAGTAAATTATATTTATTATTGGAAAATATTTTTACGACTTGTAAAGTGTTTAGAAAATTTGTTTCAATTGAAAAATAACGATCGGATACTCGTTGTAAAACCTGATTACTTTCGTAGGGTGAATGTGGGTCGGATGTGTTATTAGTAATTGGGGAGCCAAGCAACTGATCTAAAACAAGCGAAGATCTCAAAAGGAAGGAATTTAAATGTTCATAGTTGACAGGCTTTCTAAGACGTTTTTGATAGTTTTGTTGTTTACGTTGGGAACTTTGGTTATTAAGTTTTTTTAACCCAGACAAACTTTTCTCCAGTTTACATTCAGTTGGTGACTGAACTTCGCTTTCATCAAACAACTCGCCACAGCAATTGTGATTGTATAATGTTCCGTTATTATTTAAATATTTAATAATCTCTAAGTCGAATTGGGCCGGATGTTGGGTCCAAATTGAACGAGTTTCCTGTAACTCTGTTTGCTGTTCTACATTCATTTGGTTACTTTGAGTTTGTGTAGAACTTTGATTTGTATTAAGTTTTCCAAATGTTTGCATAAATATATCATAAGATATAGGTTTCAGATCGAGCAACGTGAAACTTATGATATCAAACTGAATTTTGGACATCAAATCAAAGCCACGCTGATTAATGACTGGTTTCGTGTTAAAGTCTTTATAACCTCCATAGAATATTTCTACGTTTGCCTTATTAAATGATGAAGGCATTGGAGAGGCATATGTTGATATACCCGAATCCAATTGATCCGATATTCCCAAACTAAAAGCTTCCAAACTGTCTGTGATAGTTTGTGAAGATTGCTGAGAAAGTTCCGATGTTTTAGGGACATTTGATTTGCGAGAATTTAGCTCATAATGACCAGAATCTAATTTTCTTTCTTTGTCTCTTTGTATAACCGTTATGGGATTTTGGGTCACTTCTGAGTCATCTTCATCTTCTTCACTGTCATCGCTAGTTAATTGCTTTAGAGAATCTTTTTCGTTTTCAATTTCATCTGATACATTCTCGCTCCCACTATTTGAGGATTCTGTTGTAGTCAAAGAATGTGTAGCGGACTCAGTTTCAAAGTCTGATTCGTAGGACTCAAAATCATCAGAGTATTGCTGATCTTCCTCGTTTTTATCTATCACATTTAATGTTCGAGATCTTGATCTTTCTCTTACTGATTTTTCTTTATCTTCAAACGTTGACCTCCGAGTTTCTTCTGTCTTTTCCCCTGTTGTTATTTCCTCGTCTGCACTTTGTTTCCCCCGAGTTGCTGATCTTTCGCCTGTTGACTTTTTTCCTTTATCTTCGAATTTAACTTCAAATGCTACTGGTTCTTTTAAAAGAGCCACAGAGGATTGTTGTCTTTGTAAGTTTTCTGGTTGAATTTTTTCTTCAATTCTCTTTTTAGCCGATTCTCTTTTTAGTATCACAATTTCTTCAGGGGCTAAAGTTCTACTGCCTTTTCTAATCAATTTGCTATTAACGTTTTTTGATTCATTTTTACTCTCTTGGCGTTCAACATTGTCGTTATTTTTCTTTTTAGGAGGCGGAGAAGAAACCGTAACATTATGGGGAGTATCTAAAACCGCATTTGGTTTTGTAGAAACGGATTTTTTGTTATTTGTTCTTGTTGTTGTAGGAATTTGTTTAGCTTCTCTTATGACTTTTGAGGTTGTTAAAGGTTTGGCACGTAATGGTTGTGGTTTCTGTTGTGTAGTTGAAGAGCTGCCCTTTTGAGTATTCAACTTATTTGTTTGTAATTTGTGATTTTCAGTTGTTCTTGCTTGCGAGAGTTGAGTTTTCTGAACACCTAAATTTGTCTTATTTGAGGGCGCAGTTGCCCGATTTGCTAGTTTAGTTTTAATTTTTTCCTTTTCTTCGTTATTAGTTTGAATATCGCGTAATTGAGTTGAAGGTTTTATGGTTTTAGATGATGTAGTTGATTTTTTTAAAAGTGTAGTTTTGTTAGCTGCCGTATCCGAACGCAACACTTTAGTTTCCTAAAAGAAAAAAAAAAAAAAAAAAATTATTTAATAACAATTAATTCAGTATGTAATGTATGATGGTTTGGTAGAAACGTTTTTATAGTGCTATCAGAGTACTATACAAACAAGAAATAATGTTTTATACCAACATTATAATTATGGTCAATTATGGACCGATTGTGATAAAACTTTCCACTTATTCGCATCAAATATTATTGTTATGCTATCAATTATATTGGACTTATGCACTTTAAAGTGATTTTAGGAAAATGGGCTTATATGAAAGCCATAGTAAGTTTTCTTCCCAGCTTCATAAAATTTGGCACACTGATTTATGCATATATACAGCTAATAAAATCGTGATTAATATGAAGCATTTTATAAATATTCATGACTACTATTATTTCATATTTTACATGTTCTAATCTGAATTTTTAGTGACACTGCATACAGACAGATTTTTAATAAATCTTACCAAATACTGAAATAATATAAAAAAAAATTCTTTTCTTTTTGATTTATACGCCCTTATACACGTCCATGCTTCATATAATTTTTTAATGTTGCTAAAGAACGTCCCAAAGAATGATGTTATTGACAGTATCACATAAATATGTGATTCATTAGAAAAATTCCCGTGTATGGATAAATCTATATAAAACATATTTTAGTTCTAATTCCAGTAAAAACAAATTCAAATGTTTGATTTGTTGTTATAGCCTTAATATGAAATGACTTCCTTTTTTGGAATCTTTAATTTATAGTGAAAACAGCTATTCTTTCTACATTTTTCTTAAACGTTTAAGGAAGTTTTAGATTTTAAATTAAAATTAAATTTTCATATGTGCTGCGATGATGCAATAATAATATTTATATTCGTTCAAATTTCACAATTCCATCACTATTATCTTACTTGTTTTTTGGTCTTTAAATTTTCACTTCTTAGCACCTTCGACATTTATATGTATTTTGTTTAATTTCTTAAAATTTTTAATGTATAAAAACTACTGGCAATTGAAATTCTTTAAATAAAATTAATGTTAACGTGTTAAATCAATGAAATTTTAATAAAAAACATATTAACAAACATCATTGTTGTGGCAATTGGTATTATTTGATGCCATAGCAACGATGTGTTAAAGAATGCAAATGTCAGTAGTAAAATAATGTCTGTAACGGTTGTTTTACAGTTATAATAACCGTTGCAAAACAGCTGATTTATGTTTTTAAATTCACAATTGTTAAACTGTTAAAATTTTCAAAATTGTTTATCTGATCAGAAGGCAATGTTTGAAAAATTAATTGTATAAATGAAACAATTCATATAGAGTGATTGCATATCATTTCAATTAAATCCAGTATACACATTGCCTATTGGAAGTGTTTCACAAATCATAAACTTTTATACTCATAGCCCTTTCCAGTACAAAAATTTGACATTTTTAAAAATGAAAAAAAAAAAACAAAAAAAAATTACAAAGGTGTACTCGTTTACTTGCTAGTTTTAGTTTCATATTATTACCTTTATAACGATAAGTATAAAGTTTATTTATTCAAAGGTCAAAGTTGGACATATAAAAATCAAACCATTATATTTCAAAAAACAGTGTATTTAAAATTCTAAAAAAAATATATAATGCTGACATAACTCTTCTCCCTACTCGTGTAAAATTTTAAGCTGGACACTAACTTAATTTAGAAGTTATGGACCAAAATATTTACTAATTTACTACCGAAATATAATTACTTCTAACTTATGAACTATATATAATAAAAATTTAATCTAAGTATTTTTTTTTAAAGATAAAGATATTGAGTTAATTTATTTCTAAACTTTAAAGGTCAAAATTAGACTTATAAAATTAAACCATTATATCCCTAAAAGCGATATCTTTAAAAAATTATATAATTCTAATATAATTCTTCTCCATACTCGAGCAAAATTAGATGTGGACACTTCTTTAGTTTGGAAATTATGTAGCAAAATATAATCTATTCAAATCTTTTTTATTAAATTTCATTTGCTTTAAATATGAGCTTATAAAAAAAACGTACCTTGAAATAAATTTTTGTAAATATTTTAAATTTTACTTCCACCTTAAAATTTAGCACGTGTAAGAATTCTAAAAATACCGTTTTTTGAGATATAATGCTTTGGTTTTTATATGTCAAATTTTTACCTTTAAAATTTTGATATAAATAAACTTTATGCATATCGTTATAAAGTTAATATCTTTGTTTTTCATATGAAACTAAAACCAGAGATCTAGCATGTATACTCTAGAAGTTGTTTCAAATAAACAAGTACACTTTTGTTAAGTTGTTAGCTTTTTTCGTTTTTCAAAATATGTTATTTATGGACTAGAACATTTTAAAAAGTTTACTTTAATCATTTTGGCTGCTTGCCTCTTCGTGGCACCTGCTTTCGGTAAAATGTACGATCGCTGCTCTTTAGACCGGGAAATGCACAGACTTGGTGTTCCCAAGGATGAATTCTGCCGTTGGACTTGTATTGCTGAGCATGTATCTTCTTATAACACCAAGGCTGTAGGTTTATTGAACTCGAATGGATCCCGTGACTATATGAAATCTACCAAATCAACAACTATTACTGGTGTTTTCTTCCCTCGGGTACTTTCTCCTATGACGAATGCAAGATTAAGTGTGAAGATTTCTTAGTTGATAGCATTGAACCTGTTGTTAAATGCGTCCGTTTGGTTTGTGGTAAATTGTGCAGCATTGATGATGTTTCTAAATACATATATATACTTGAATATTCACATATATTTTAATAAAAATGAAAAAGCCAGATTTCAAACATAAGTGTTTTAAAAACAAATTTGTTAATGGTCGAATTTAAAGTTTCCGAAATTCTTCGCTTGGTTACAAATTGGTTAACAGATTTTAAAATAAATTTATATTTTATAATATTAGTGTTTATTAAAGATGTTTTATAATTTCTTTCTTCTTTTTACAAATATCTCTAAATATTTTTTTAAAATATTATTAAAGCGTCAATTGTATTGTACTAAAAATTAACTTATAATTTACTGCGTGCTCCTTTAGCCCTTATGTCCAGGAAGGGAGAACATAAGGGATAAAGTTCTTTGCTTGATTTGAAAGCAACCAAATCGGTGATTTTAGCATGACGTTCGATAACTGCCTTCACATTTTCATCATCTGTTGTCAGTTTTTCAACGTCTTTGTTCTTTTCATCTTGGGGACTCTGTGTAGAGACTATATGAACAGCTAGCACACGTCGTTCTGGACTGTCACGACCTATAAAAGTCTTTAAAGACACAATCAAATATTTATATATGAATAGTGGTATAAGTTTTAAAATAACAACTTACTTTATAGCATTCCAAAAGTTCAGCTTTAGTTATATTACGTAAAATTTCCACCTCAGCTTCACTGCGTTCAAAGTGATATTGTTGCAAGGCAATTTCATTGTAAAACACACTGAATTGTGAGTTAACGGTTTTGGGCTTCTCCAATTTTTTCACTACTAAAGCCTCTTTATGACGATCAAATTCCTCTTGCGACATGTCTTCAATAACTTTCTGCAATTTTATAAAGCAATTATGGTAAAGTGCTATAATCAAAATTTTCATTTATAATACAACCTACCAAATAGTTATCCAAAAAAGTTTCAATACGACCCTCTACATAGGAGGGATGTTTAGAAGATTGTACAATAATTCGAATACCATTGGCACCATTAACCTTGCGCATTCCACTGAAAACTATGTAACCCAATTGTTCCTAAATATATGTTATTATTAAAAAAAAGATGTTTTTTATTAGAAAACCATTTACAATACCTTAGTACGCAAGCAGTCATAGCAGGGTTCTGTTAATATTTGAGCTATTAAATTGACCATAATATTGCTACGATCTGTTTGTGGTCCACATTGGAAATACAATTGAGCACAAGAACTTTTATGGTAGTTATTATCTTTTTCAAATAAATAACTGTCACCTAGGCAAAAAGAAAACACATACAAAGATCAGTTCTCTACTGAGTATTGGACCAGCTAGCGGGGTCTCGACATTTCTAGCTAGTTTGCTGTAAAATGTACTTACCTGCACATAGTTTGTATTCTCTTTTGGCCAGCATTTGTCGTGCTAGTAGAGGCAATACCATGGCATTTGTTTTCTCTAAACGTTTATTTACCAAACTTGCAATTTCCAAAGCTTGCTGTTTGGTAATATTACCATAAATAAAACTTTCAGTATGTAGGCGGGAGAAAAATTCCTTGGCATAGCTGAGAACACGCTCAAAGGTAACAACTGTGAAATAAAACTTGTTCAATATGGATATTGATGGATAGGCAATATTAACTACTAACGTTCCATAGCATCTAAAAGTTCACTATTGGCCCAAGCATTTTCAGTTAACAGTAAAGCCAAATAGTAAATTGAATGTTGGTAAGGTTGTTCAGCACTGAAATTCTTTAAAGATCTTTTGTACTCATCCTTAAGTATATTAAAACGTTTTTCATCCACGTTAAAGTCAAACAAATGATCCAAAAGTTTCTTTAATAAAACAACTTGTTTGTCGTTGTAACCAGTAATAGTAAACTAAGAAAAATAAGAGTAAATTAAATATTTTAAATATAAAATTTTTAAAATTAAAACTCACGTCAATTCCATTTGAACGAGGGGCCACTTGCAGTTTTAAATCTGCCAATTCCGCATCATAAAGGTACTCATTTAATTGATCTTTTATTAAAGCCACCATTAAATAATTAAGATTACAATTCAAAGGATCCAAATAGGCTATAGGATTTGACATATCAAAAGACATACAGGCTTTTGGTTTTAAATAAAAATTATCCTGTTTATGCCATATTCTTAAGATGGGTGTATCCATGATAATTAAAGGATGCTTTGACAAATCATTATCAAATGGAGCCAATTCAAAATTTTCGGGTATGAAAGCGTTGGGATGGGGCAAGTGTAAGTTTTCATTTAAATCACAATTCTCCCATTTCTAAGAAAATATATAAATATTACTTTGTATATATAAAAAGTTAATTTGTTTATAATCTATAAACCTACCTTTAAAATATCTTTATCAATTTTGCTAATGCCATATTTAGTTTGATAATAAGGCTCGGTTAAATTGGCTTGTTTTTGATAATTTTGACCAACAACTATAATACGACATTTCGAGGGCACCAACTCGTCCAAAAGTTTACTAATCAAATCAGGTCTCCATTCATCATTTAAATAAGGAGCCGTTAAAACTTGTTCCAAAGGATAAACCTATGGCAGAAGTATAAATATAATTAAAAATAAAAAAACAATAACTTTTAAATACCTGCATGCAAGATACCACTCCTGTAACTAAACGTTCTGGTTTCTCTTTTTCCTTAAAGCGAAAACGCATTTCATTAATCTTAACACACTCATCAAAAATCCATTTTTGAGGTCCACGCTCACGCAACATTCTTAGGTACTAAACAAAAATTTATATATTTGTAATATATATATATATATATATATATACATGAAAACAAAAGTTCATTCTATACTCACTTGAAAAACTATTTCAATAATATCATCAACATGATCAACACCTTCTTGTGTCAGATCTATGGATATATCAAAGAAACCGAAACCATTCAAAGTATTTTGGTGACCTGCCAATAAACTTATGAAAAGAATTAAATGAAAATTTTTGAAGAATTAAATAAATATGTATTTAATTCTCAAACTTACTCATTGCACCATCCCAATCTTCTCAATTCCGATAATATACTGCCCTTACCTTCATGGCCTAGTAAATGGGATAAATAACTATCGGGCTGCAAAAAGATAATTAAAGAAACATTAATTGACAAATTAAAAACAAAAGGAAAATACTTACAGCAGATTTATAAAACTGTGTCAAGTCATCTGTAGTGAAACTAATTGTTAAAGTACGTAAATCTTTAACTGGTACAATCATAACCTTTTGGCCATATTGATCACTTTCGTAGGGCTCTCTGGGCCAATGAGGTATATCAACGTTTTTATTTTCAATTTCAGAAAACTTTTCCATTACCATATTTTCAAGTTCATCCAAAGACTCTGTAAATAAAAAAAAAAAATAAATAAACAAAATAAAATTACACAAGTAAAACAAAATTTATTCCGATAATTTTGATAAAATTCGAACTTCTTTTAAATATTTTCTTACTTAACAAAAAATAAAAAAAATTAATTATAAAAATTAAAACAAAAAAATTTAAATAATAAAATTTTTTTGTCATGTTCGGTTACTTGGCATACAATTTTCGAAATTATTTTATAATTCTGTAACATTCAGGAAAATTTAATATATATATATATATATATATATATATATATATAATACAATATAAATATAAATTTAGAAATTATAGGAATTACTTATGTGAAATAGTTTAATGTAATAAAGCATTAAATTTTATATACTTACTTATGTTCGAAAATTCGAATGTGACAAATTAATTAAAATTATTGCAAATTTAAAATAAACATAATGTATAAACACAACAAGTCCGGATTCCTTTACATATACCGCATTGTTAAATTAAACAAAAACTTAGGCGGCAACGGAAAATAACAAAAATTTTATTTATTTTATTTACATTTTATTTTTACTTCAAACTTTTTTCAATTTTGTTTACGAAATTCACCAGTTTTTTAAAAATATGTCAATATTTCTTGTGAGAAAATAAAAACAATAAAAAATCCTTATAGAATTTAAAACAAAATTTATTTTTTAACCGAGCCGCATTGCACTTTTTTCATAAACATTTTTATGGAAATTTCACATTTTAAAATGATGATATAAACATGATACAACTAAACCAGGTAGAATTATTAGAGAGAGCTGTCATTTTGAAGTTTTATAAAGTAAAATAATAGAAGCATTAAAAAAAAAAAATACAAATGAAAAAATCTAAAAATGATTTGTTTACATTTGAAATGTGGTATATTCCTGTGGAATATTCCTGAATTTCTTTTCGAAATTTAACACGTTTGTTTCAAAAAAATATTCTCTACAGAACTTATTACACACATATTAATTTGCTAACATAAAATCCAGTTATATTAATTTTTTAACATTTTTTTAATTGTGAATAATAACTTGAAAATATTTTTTTATTTTTTGAAGTTTGATTTACTTTTTTCACATTTTCTTATATGTGACTGACTTTTCAGGGAAAATAATTTTGAGAACTTTCTAATAATTGTACCATGGACATAAGTATGAGTAGGTAGTTCCATTTTGCTCTATTTTTAATTTTAAGCCAAATGTTTGATAGTTGTTCTTTTGTAAATAAACAAAAAAGCGTTCCCACAAAAATAAAAAGAGAGAACTATTTTTGGAATATTTTTAATTATGTTAGTATCAAGTTTATATTCGAAGTTTTATCATATGGGTATCATATGATCGGGCTTGACCGACTATATCTTTCTTACTTGTTATTCAATGGTTTAAAAATATACTATTTACATTAAATGAAACGTTACATGAAGCTTTCTCTATAAAATATGATACTTTAATTTTACCGTTATATTGATATAATTCCGAGATATCAGTACTTTTACGAACGAACTCAGAAAAATAACAAACTATTAGATATTATCATTTAATAAATTGGTTCGTTCCGAAAATAATGTATTTTTAAGCACTCTCTTTGAAAGCACATCTTTCTGACCGGTTTACAAATAACAGATATAAAATTGTTTATATAATGAAACTTTGAATCTTTATATCTCTTAAACTAAAAGTTTCTTATCTAAAATTTATATATCAATATCCTTAAAACAAAAAGGTCTATTAAATTTAAGAAACTTTGTCAAGATTGGATATATACATATAATTTTCATCATTTTTAAATATACATAGAGGATTTTTCAACATTTTTACGGTAGCACGAGTTGAGGGAATAAAATTAGTGTTGGCTTAAACGTCAGATGGTTATCATGGCGACAAAATGATAGAACGACGCTACCTTATTATTTTTATATAATGTTTTAAATTTTATTACATTAAGAAAAAATTCAAAAATAAATTCTAAATACCTTTTCCAATAACCGCCAAACTCATAATATTGGACGAATACCACTGCTTATGAAACTTTAGCAATTCATCTCTTATCTCAATATTTTGCTGTTTTGGTATTTCATAAAGTGTTGTCTTATTTCCACTTCCAAATTTCTTATATGCATGGCCGGGTTTTGCTAAATGTCTTTGGACTTGTTTAATACGCCATACATCACTCGAAAGATTTTTTTCATGTTCTGAATTAACCTAGAAATTTTTCAATAAATTCTTTGTAAACTTGCTAAACTCAAATTGCTAATACATACAGCATTAATTTCACGTTCCGTGGCACTTGGTGTAAATAGGGGACCAATGAAAAATTGGGCAAAACGATCGAGAGCCTCATCTAATTTGTCTGGAGCCACATAGAAATGATATTTAGTCATTAAGGGATAAGTGGCAGCATTGCTACTGCCTCCACTTTGAGACAAATAGGTCGTATAGCCATTTTCATGGGGATATTTTTCGGTGCCCAAAAAAAGCATATGCTCGCAAAAATGAGCTAAACCGGGTAAATTATCGGGATCCGACATGTGGCTAAAATCGGAAAAAGGAAAAAATTAAAATTAAGACAAACCTATAGACCAACAAAAAAAAAAAAAAACTGAATTTACCCAACTTGCACAGCTAAGGCAGCAGCTGAAACATCAGTTTTTGTGTCACTAACCAACAACACTTTAATGCCATTCTGCAGTTGTAAACCTCTATAGTCACGAGTATCTTGTTGGCTTTTTTCGATGTTGTTAAGCCTGCAAAACAAAATTTTATACTATTAACTGAGCACAAATACATATGTCGTATGTATGTACCGACATACCTTATAATAGGCTCTAAATCCAAAGGAGCTTTTGAAGGCATCTTATTGACCCTAGACTCGGATGCAAATTCAGCTGAATTACTCATCCCTCTGTTTATATTTTGATTGAAATTTACCGAAGAAAGATAATTAGTTGACAAAAATTGTCTGTAATGCAAATTGCTAAACGAAAAATAAATTAATTAATTACTCAAATATATGACTTACTCTCAATGCAATTTTGCTAAACTTACCTGCGATTTGTCAGTGAAACGGGCGGTTTACGCAAAAATTTACAACAAAAAGTAATTGAGGAAACTTGTTTAATAAACATGTAATCAAAAAAATATTTGCTCAAGTTGTATAATGAATACAAAAGAACTCTTTTCTAAATTATTGTTGAAAGGTATAGGATACTTTGAAATCGGCAGCACCTACACAATGACAACCAAGGCGCATTTAACAAGATGACATCAGATCGGAGAGGATTTTTTACTACTTTTTATATGGAGTCTGACGTTTAAACTAATTACTAAGAAAGAGTTATTTATTATTTTAAATAGTTTGACAGTTTAAGAAATAAAAACAAATAATTAACTAAGTTAATGATATTACCTTGTAAATACGCCTTGATGACAGCAGCACAAATGTGAAACATAAACAGCTGTTTGCTTGTGTTGCCAACTATTTCACTGAAGAGACAAGAACAAGACCTGCGCCAGCGGGCCGTGAAAATTTCTGCTTACCATGACTCTAATATAGCCGCCGAATTTGTTCAAACTTTAGTAAATTTTTTAATTCCTTAAATTTAAAACATTAACATTTTTCTTTTTAGAAATTTTTCTTATGACGTCGGCGACAATTTTAGCAGAGCTGCCGCCTCATGAATTTCCGCGGCAGGAATTTGCCTTTTATGGCTATGAGATCTGCTACAACTGACATGCTGTGCTGCACTGATGTATGGTCATACGAGCCAACACAGGAGCTTTTTGGTTCGTGGCGAACCAACATGGAGCTCATAAGAAAAGCATTAGTTTGTGTGTTTCATGATGATCGTGAACCAAATTTTTGGTTCGTGTAGAATTTTTTAGATTTTTCGGCTACGTTCGGCAATCATCATCGTATGTATATTACTGTTCACAGTTTTGTTTTTATTATTCTACTGCTATTATATATATTTTATTATCAAAAACCTTGTACACATAAATAAACAACAATTTATACGTAATTTGATAAATTTAACATAAAAGGTAACAATACTTCTAACAATATTTCTATTAAAAAATCTTAAAGAAAAGGATCTTAAAAATTTAGTAAAAGTGTAGTGTGTTTTTTTTTCAAAAAGATTGAAAGTAAAGAAAAATGTATAAATAAAAAAAGGTATAATTTGAATTACTTTACTGATTGTAATTTGATTCCTATTATTATTTTTGATATTATTATTTATGGCTGATACAATTGATTCGAAAGGATTATTGTGCATTTATAAAAAAAAATGTATAAAAGTTTCCATTAACGCAAATTTTTTGTAAATAATTTGTAATTTCTCGAAGGCCGCCGGGTAATAAGAAAAAGTTTGTATTATTATTATTATTATTATGGGAGAAATGACAAAATATTAAAAAAAGAAATTTATGTTAAAGAAACTTTTAACAAAAAATTATTAGTGTTCTTATTTTTATACTCGTAAACTCAAGAAGTGCTTTCAACTGATATTAAAATCTTCGCAATCGAAAATATTTACTATTTTAAGTGAGTTCAATAAGCTCAATGAGTTTAAAATTTTTTACATCGAAATCTTAATTTTTGGGATGTATAGAACATAAGCAACAAAATAGGGATTATCCTAAAAACTAAAATATTTTTTAAGAATTTTATATGAAAATATGATGCATAGAAGCCCAACAAAATATACTTTACTATAGAGTTAACAAAATACAACAACATAGAAAAAAATAAAAAAAAATAAAACGCTAATTTGGGTTGGACCTGAACGTGTGAGAAAAAATAGAGACACGACGATCTATTTGAGATGATGACAGAGTATGAATAGGACGCAAAAAAACACTATTCATTTCACTCAAAGTGCACCACAAAAGTCTTTCACCACAATGCATAAATCATGGTGATCAAAACTTATTGATATTGATTTTTTTCGTATGTCGTTGATTCAATTTTGTGAATCAAGGAAAATATGGATCGACATCTCTTTCCCCATATTCTTAACAATGCAATGCTACCATATGCCAAATGTAAAATACCTCTGAATTCGCGATATCAGAGAAATAGTGACACTATTCAAAAATCTTCTCCAGTTGTATTGTACCAGGAATTTAGCATTTTTTCTAAACATTTTTGAGTTATTGTCGCGAAATTTGTTGTAAATATTTTTTTTTAGATCTTTCCGAAAGACTACATAATGATTCCAAAACGGTAGTCATGTTTGTCAACGAAAAAAATGCAATTTGATTATTTTGGAATTAATTCATTCACCGGTTTTGGGAATAATTTTGGACCATTCATTCTACTCAAATGAATTTTGACATAAGAGTTTTGTAGATATCAAGTTTCGTAAATCTCCTTATAATTTAAATTTATTAAAAATTCACCAAAAAATGTAGAATTTTATAATTTTAGAAGCATTGACTGATTATCACATTTTTCGAAACCATTCGTTGGTCAGTATTAAATTATTTATAGCTTCTATAGCGTGTTTCAACATTGTATGAAAATAACCAAAGGGTATCCCATATTCAAACGTGTCTAAAATTATAAAAACAGAAATCAAATTTTAACTCCCTATGATGATTGGAACAGAATGTACAAAGTCATTTATGTTGTTAATATTTTACCAATTTTGTACCACCCTTAGCATTAGTATATTATGCATTAAATATCTCTACAATATTCCTTATAAAACACTCGATAAAAAGTGGATAAAACGGAATAAATTGTTTTCTTGTCAATTATTCTAATAAACATTTAATAGATATTTGTCATGTAAGAGTGACACAAGTCCGCTAACATAGTGTCTACATTAGGCAAATTTTTATCAAAACAAACGTCAAAATCAGTGCGAATATACATGGTAACCTTAGTTAAACAGCTGATTATTATTTTGGTTTTTATAGTTGTCAAACTGCATATATAAAAAACAATAATGAATTCGCCATATTATTGTTTTTGTGCAAATGTTGCCACCTTCCGTAAATTCGCGTTATGTTTGACGTTTGTCTTGATAAAAAATTGTGTAATGACACTATGTAACGAAATAGCGGGTTAAATGTTAGTTAATTAATAGTTGAAGTCAAGTGTATGTTTCTTTATTTGTTTGCTTGTAACGAAATCACGACTAAACGGCTGAACAGATTTCAACGAAATTTTAAATATGGATAAATATTAATGTGGAAGGACAGTAACCGCTCTGTAATCTTTAAATGGATTTTTATAATTTAAATTGCATTTGAAAGATGATTATGCTCTTATAAAACGCAATAATTTAAAAACAATATCACCACTTAATAATGCAGTTATAATGCAGATGCAATTTCAGGATGCATTTTTGAATGCGTATATTATAAAAATTATAATGTTTGCTAAAAATTGCAATGTAAATCGTTCTGGGACAAAATGGTTCAATATTTTTCAATATTTTTAAAAATATTCCTACATATATTTTTATACAAAATTAATATATTTCTTTTATTTTTTATACATTTATTTTAAAATTTATTTTAGTCATAATATTTTATTATTTTGTGGTATAATACCTTTTTTCCCCAGAATAACTGGTAATGTAATACCAGTTATTTTGGGAATTAAATATTAAGCAAAAAAATTTAAAATTAAAATTAAGCAAAAATATTTAAAATTAAATGGGTAGAAATGTTTTAAAAACTTATCTGAAAAATGCATTCTTGTTGAGAATGCATTTTGAGCAGAAATATTATTTTTGAATTATACAATATCATTTAGAATATTTATTATAATAAACTATACAAGTGTTTAAATAAATAAAATCCGACATATAGTTAAACGGTCGTTTATGAGCAGATAGAACAGCAGCCTTTGGTCAAACCTTCATACACATTTGATTTACATGTTGAAGCAGCTATGGAGCGTGTATGAAGGTAAGTATCGTAGATATTAATAATGTCGCTGCTGCGGCTGTTGTGAACAACCCCTCATAAATTAGTGTGCTATTTATACCCTACACCACCATAGGTGGTACGGGTATTATGCATTTTGCTGATGTTTGTAGCGATCTAACGATGTGTGTCCGTCCGTCTGGACGGCTGGCTGTCCATGTAAAACTTGTGCACAAAGTACGGGTCGCAATTTTAAAGATAATTCAATGAAATTTTGCACGTGGGACCTTTATGATATAAGGACGAAGACTAATGGTTGAGATCGGTCCATTATTTCACTTAGCCCCCATGCAAATGTCCCCCCGGAATAGAGTTTAAACACTAAAAAATGCCTTAAAAATAAGAACTTTTTAATGAAATTCGTTGCAAAGAATTTCTGTATAAGTATCAATTTTTGTACCAAATTTTATGAAGATCGGTCCACAATTGACCATAGCTACGAAAATCACTTTAACATTAATAAATCCCATACGAATGTTAATATCAAGCTAATATTCGACACAAATAAGTTTTATGTAAGTAGAAACAACATTGACAAATTTTATGAAAATCGGTTCATAATTTACCATAGTTTCCATATAAACACACTTCCAGGAATCGCCCTAAAGTGCATAAAATCACCTAGATGTTAGTAGCAACGAATTATTCTGTATTTGTATATTTTATTTTACATTTAGTAAAATTGGCCACAGGTGTAATATAAGTCCCCTTTCCGAATTTTTATGCTCGTACACAATGGTGTAGGGTATCATATAGTCTGTATTGACCGACTATATCTTTCTTTCTGGTTTTTTGATTTGATTCGGATCAAATTTTGTTTTGTTCGAACATTAAATAAAGTTTTGTGTTATCGCTTGATGTACGTTACCGGTCATCAGTGTTGCTAATTTAGCACTTCTAGTGCTAGATGTAGCATATTTTTTAATACATTTAGTACGAAAAAAATGAATCTAGCATCTGGTACTTTTTTTATCACTTTTTGCGTATTTTTCGTTATTAATTTGTAGTCTTGTACCAAATTTGTTTTGCATTATAAAAACATTATCAGTTTTTTTTTTCAAAAAAATTAGAACTGCAACTAAAATTTTGTGTTTTTTACGATGCGATCTTTGAGAAGTGTGTTTAGCAAAACAAATGTAAAAACCAATACAGTTCCAAACAGTTAACGTATCAAATAAAACTTGACAAGTAATTAAACTATAATTCTTTTATTATAATAAATAATTATGATAAAATAACATTAACTTTTAAATATAGTTTGCAATTTAGTTGTGAACGTAACTGAATTGATATCGTGAATTAAAATAAAACAAAATTTTAATTTATTTTTCGAATTATGCTTGAAAATTAAAACATCATAATATGATATTATGGATCTTTAACTTATCAAATTTTAACCCAAAGTTAAAGCCTAATTATAGATAAAATGGTTAGTTTGTGTGAAAAATATCATTTTATGAATATATGGTTATACTTTAACACTTGCTTAAAATTTGATAAGTTAACAGCCCTATGATGTTTTATTTTTTAAAATATTATTGTGAGTATTTTGTTATATTTTTAAATAATTTTTTGCAGATAAAATTTTTTGAGAATTTTATGTTTTGCTAAATATTGGTTTTTGTGTAAAAGTCTGTTCACTTATTTAAAATTATTTTTTAATATTTGAATTTTAATAAAAATTTAAAAAAAAAATCGAATTAAAAAAATTGACTTGGTTCATTTAAAGAGACAATTTTTAACTTTCCATTCCATAACTCTATAATCCTGACTAAATAATAAAAAGTCCTTTCTTATTAAAATTTTAATATAACTTCGAAAATACAGTAAGAAATGATATAATTATTATGTAAGAATTCATTCTAATTAAATTCCTTAATTTTTTTAAATAAAAAAACTTAAAATATGAAATGTTATTTGACTAAAAATTTGAACTCTAAGGGTTTCACATACAATGCTATGTTCACATATAGAGTTTTTTTGGAAAATAAGTCGTTTTCTCAAAAAACACAAACAAATTGATTTTTTTCATGAATTTCAAAGCCAAAAAACATCTCCCACAAAAAACATACTAAATTTCCATACAGAGAAGAAATTTTTAGTGTTTTTAGTACAATTGTTTAGTAAAAATTGTTAAACAGTAAAAAAAAAAAAATTAAAAATTATGAATAAAATTTATATTTGTTTATAAATTTTATTTGTTTAAAAATTTTATTTTTTGAATTAGAAAGTGTTTATTTGTGAAATTTTTATTTAAATCAAAAATTTGTGAAAATATTTTGGCAAACGAAAAACACAATAAAATGATATGTGAACAGTGATATTTAAACTCATTGTGTTTTTCACAAAACAAGTGAAAAACCTATGTGTGTGAACATAATATTAAATAAAATATATATTTTAATAGTTTTTTTTTACTAAGTTAGACCAGAAAAGAAGCCTCGATAATCCGTATAATTCAACAATCCGGATTGGGTGCTGCAATAATTATCCAAATCTCTGTGTTATGTTGTGTTGGTTTTTAATAATAAATGTTAACCTATATGCTATTTGGAGTACGTATAATAGTATAATTCAGATAACATAAAAATCCACGCATAAATCTTGTTTAATTTTAAAGAATCAATTTCAGAATGTGTTATTATTTTCTTTAATGTTCTTTTAGCTTTAGCCCTGAAAATAAATGTTCCTAGTACTTTAACTAGTTAAATTAAAAAAAAAGAAAAAAAAAACAACAACAAAAAAAGGCTTATGAAAATCGGTCCATTTACATTAGCACTTTTGATATATAACTCGTTTTCTTTTGGCAATTCATTAAATACCAACATAATTTTTTACACAAATAACATATTTTAATGAATATTTGTGATTTGTTTAACTACATTTTTTTACAAAATACGACTAAGAATCACTTCGAACTAAATTTCAAAAAAAAAAAAAAAAAATACTCATATGTTTCAAAACGCAAAAACAAAATATATGTGACTATGTGTATTTTGTTGTTGCATGAATTAGGTTTTTGACAATTGTATTAGGTTTTTTTCTCTCACATAAAAATCTAGTTATTAATCTATACTCAAAACAATCAATTCTTTCTGATTTTTAATTATATTTTTATTTTTTAAATAATTTTTCTTTTTGACATTTTCTTTTTCTTCAATTTTCGTTCACGAGGTTACCATGAAAATTTATAAATCAGAGTTGAATACAGCAATAAACAAGTTAAATAAGTGGTCTCTTCAGACCACCAGAAAAATAACTAGTTAAATGAAAAAAACGGGTTCTTTTCGTAAATGTAAATGGGGTATTAAAGTCGGTTTGACGAATTTTTATACCCACCTTCTACAACATTTTTTGTGCCACCGTAATTTAAAAATTCGCCTTATATATGAGGTGTGGGTTATAGTGGCGGATCATGCCCGTTTCTGGTTTCCGAGTTTACAACGGTCCTTGAACTATTTGTACAAAATAACGTTGGCGTACATACTTTTTTAAAAGATAACGGAGGAAAAGTATGAACTGGAGTTACGATGGACACAAGTTTTATCAAATATTTAACCCATTTGACCTCTTAGGTTAGGTTATGGTGAAAAGGGCGGCGTCTTCACGTCTCCACCCAGAGACCATCCATTGTGTCCATTGTGAAAAAACCAAAGTAAGCTAATAGAAGAGGAAAGAGAAAAACCTAAACAGAAGAAGGCACTAGAACAGAAAGATAACGAAATATAAGAGATGAGTGTGGAACCCAAGACCCACAAATCAACTCTGACTACCTCTAAGTCACTTTACGAACCCTATAAGGCTGCCGAGTCCTTTACCCGTAACCTCTTCCAGTTCGTGTAGAATATGTCTCCCAAACTACTTCAGTCTATTACGCTGAAGCCCTACACAAGGACAGAGTATGTGCTCCACTGTTTCTAGCTCCTCCACATCATCGCACGTCCTACAATAGTCTGAAGTGCCAGGGTCCCACTTACTGATCATATTCCCTATTGCGAGGTGACCAGTAATCATACCAACAATGACCCATAGATTCCCACGATTCATGCCCAGAAGATGCTTCGAATCTGCTGGTTTGAGACTAGGCTCCTCCAAGCTCGTCCTTCCTAATGTCCATTCCTTTATGGCCATGAAATATGACCCAATTGGAATCGTAACCGATACCTCCACAAAAGATCTATCCAGCTCCGAGTCCTTACGAGCTAGCTCATCGGCTATATCCCAGTGACCAGGGAACCAACAGAGTCTTATTCTGTAGGCATCCATTAGTCTTCTAATTCCTTCCTACACTCAAGCACTAATTTGGACCTGACACAATAACTTGTCATTGCCAGTAGTGCCGCCTTACTATCCACATAGATAGTTACCTCAGTGTCCCTCTCAACATTCTCCTCCAGTAATCTTAGGGCCTTATAAATGCCTAGAATTTCTGCCTGGAAAACGCTGTAACTATCAGACATTTGACTCTTATTGTGTGATCCACCCCGAGTCCTACAGACAGAAGAACTTGGCTACATCGACTCAGAATCTTACGAGGACCCAGAATGTTTTTATGGTGGATACAACAGCGGACCATTTATGATAAAAAAAATCTCTATGGTAGAAGAGTGTTGTTGAAAATTTATGCAACTGTGTGTAAATGCGTTTATTTGGGCTGTTCCAGTTGTTAGTTGCATTTATAGCAATTAATGGGATTGTCAAAATAATAATACCGTGAAGTTGATATTCATATAATTTTTAAAATAAGTATTTGAAGTTTATGTTCATTTAAACTAAAGTTTTAGATTACTTTATTTTCATAGTAATAAAATATATATAGATACTCGAAAAACATTTTCTTGTAAATAAAACGATATTCGGTAGATATCACGTGGAGCTAAAACTAACATTTTGCTATAGCCCTAATGTACACAACATTAATATACATATTGTTACGTATTTGAATTCAAATATAACGGTTTTAACATCTGGTTTAAAGTTAAATAATGCTTCTTAACCTTTCTATTTATGTTAACAGCAGTTAACATATCTATGGAAATTATTAACATAGCTGTAAACATACAACATTGAATGAAAAGCTTGTTTGTAAGAATGGCAACACTAAATGTTTAAGCTGCTAACATTAACATTGAAAGCTTTAGAATTCGAATATACTAGTTTGTCCATTAAGATCATTGTAGAAATAGAGCTTTCGAGCAGCATCTAGATGGTAAAGCAGTTTATATAAATTGGCCGTGAAAACACCATTCAGTGGCTCTAATTTGAAGCATCATTAAGTAAAGACAAATTAACTGCCTTGAAGTTGGTTGTATATTTTTGTACATTATTAAAGTGTGCTGAATAAAGTGTGTAATTTAAGTGTGCGTGTGTGTATTAGAACACATAGTGACTATTTAAACTGTTGTTGTTGTTTTAAATAAAATAAAGAGTTGTTACAACTTTTAAACTAATAAACTGCTTTTATTTGCAATCAAAAGTATCCGGTTTATTTAAAAGAAAATAAACCACAGTTTTTTAAAGGTAAAAACGTAACAATATGTACATAAATATTAAGAAGACATTATGTAAAACAATTTTAATTTATTACTTATTTAAAATTCGACTATAATACATGTATAATAAATAGGATTTGCACCTGTATTCCTGTCTCTACGATTTTTGCGGAAGATTAATTGACAATATATTTATTTTACTAAAATCTATAGCATGTAAATTTGTATGCTCAATGCTAATAATAAAATACTTTGAAAATATGAACTAAAAACTGATGCAGAAGAGTTTCCTTTAAATCCGAATCCAGCCATAGCTATTTGTTCATTAGTCGTTCCATTGTTAGCGTCATCTGTATTTAAAACAAGAAAAAGAAGAGAATTAAATTAATAAACATATAAAGGATTAATTTTTGTTTCTTTTATTTTTAAATTTACAACCTTCATCCTCAATTTTGAATATAAAAGGAGCGGAAAATTTCGACCAGCCAATAGTGTTTTTAGTTTTCATACGAGTTTGCCATTCACCCTCTATTAATTCCATTTCATGGGTTACTTTCCAAATGCCATTCTCATGTCGCTTGGTATGTATTACAGTAGTAGAACTCCAGGTGTAAGACTATATAATATGTAAGAAAATTGAAAAAGAAAAGATGTTATTAGTTAATAGTCTAAATACATATCGATGGCTTCATATAAAAAAGACGTATCTTGAATTTTTAAATGAATTAATTGTTTACTTAAATACGCTTGTAAGATCAGCAAGATGCAATAAATGAAATTTGAAATAAAACTATCAGGAAAAATAATTCTAAAATATTAAGTCAACGATCAAATCAGTAGTATTCTACTCTTTAATATAGTTTAGTTTGTAAAAACTTACGCCTGACATTTTGTAATCCAACACTGCTTCCGATAGTGGCTGAAGACTGCGTACCAACCAATGTAATGTTACCTTTCTACCATCAATTATAACATTTTCCAATTGTCCTTTTTCGGGCTCTAACATTAAGTGGGTCCTAAGTTCGTTCGAACCTAAAGAGTTCTAAATAATAAAATTCAAAATTACATAATATCTAGCTAAAAGTGTTATTGATTTTAAATAAAATATATGATACCTCTGCTCTGCATACATATTCGCCCAAATCTTCAACTGCAACATCTTTAACAATAAGTGTGCTGCGATTAAAATGTTTTTCCATTTCATAGGTTATCATATACTTTTCAGAATACTTAATTAGTTTATTATTTTTGAACCAAGTGGTAATTGCAATAGGATTTCCTTTGTAATCACAATACAAATCGGCATTTCCTCCAATTTCGGTATTAATATAGTGACGATGTGTTGTTACTTTTGGTGGGAAAAGTACCATAATATTGAACATGCCATGTTTAGGCTTATCACTGCCATCATCATCTAGACACTGATAAATACCACTATGGTAATCCTCAATGCCATTTAAAATTATGGAACCATGCATTAGATCACCTAGGGTTTCATCAAAACGATTGCCCTAAAAAAAAATAATTTAAATTGATTTAATGATCAGTTATTAAAAATTTTTATATTCTTATAGAAATACATACATTAAGAGACCATTTAATATTGGTTTGATCTGCACCTCTTGTCTTACATTCACAAATATGAGACTCGCCCTGTCGAAAAACTATAGTACGATCAAGAACATCCCGACCATCACATAAAATGCTAAGCATTTTATTTACTACAAGCTTTACATGTAAACGGATATTCTCGGGTAACACTTGACAATAATAATTGCCTGCATCATCAGGTTGTACATTTTTCAATAATATTGAATTGTTTTTTAAAGTCTCCACTCGGGGGTTGATTGTATATTGACCATGAGAGTAGACAGTTTCATCTTTATACCAAATTACCACATTATTCACTAATAAGGAACCGAAAATTAGTTAGTGTTAAGAATAATATATGAACCACAGAACATTTACTCACCATGAAAATTTCTAACATCACAATTTAAGATCACATCGTTATTGGGATAAGCGGATATCTGAACATTTGTTTCCTCAAAATATGGCGGAGCATTTCTAATAGGTGCTGTTAGCGATTTCGGACTATTGTTGTCGCTTTCATTATCATTTCCAGTATAATCATAGTCTATATAATCGTAATTATCATAATCCTCCTTTAAATTCTCAGTTTCTAATGATCGTTTGATATTACCTTGCGCTTAAATAAGTCGAAGGAGATGGATAGAGGTTAATATTGAACTGAAACTTATTGAAAAATAAATACGGTTTGTTTTACATTATAATATGCGAAGCACAATGAAATTTATAAATGATTTGTTATGGATGCTGAATATAATTTTAAATCTAGAACTAATAAAAAAAAAAAAAAATTCTAAAATTATGAGCATTAAATAATAAAAGGGATTCATACAAAGAAATATTTTAAACTAGCATTATATACGACTATAGTACGAGTATGTATAGTCTACAATCTAGTTTATAGACTAGTTGTACATATTAAATGTAAATACTTATTTACTTTTTAATTTTTTTTTTTTCTACAAAGGTTAAATTGTTTCGACCATTACTGTGTTATACGTGAAGAATTCGTTTGTTTTATTAACTGAATAAGCGTTTAATATAAACATTCTTATCACTGTTACCCAAAGACTAAATATTGCAAAAAATGTTGGCTTAAACATTGTTCGAAATTTTTTAAATACTCGTAGTATCACGCGATATTCTAATTAAACACAGTGTGACGAATGTAAACAAATGTTAATGAATATAAACAAAGTTTTGAAACATTTTTTTTTTTTTTATAAATATTTAAAAATATATAAACAAAAGTAAATTAAAAAACATATGTATGTATATTAGGGGTATTGTAACTTTCTGACATTTTTGTGATGATTAAAATTTATCTGTATTTATCTGTAGTTATCCAACGGGTTTAAACATCTTTTTTTATTTTTTTTGTTGAATTACTGTTGGTTTTTGAAAACATTAATTTTTCAAATATTGAATAGCAGAAAAACCCAGTTTAAACAAGTAAGAAAGATATAGTCTGTCAAGCCCGATCATATGATACCCCACACCATTGTATATGTCCATCAAAATTCGTGAAGGGGTCTTATATTAGACATGTGAACAATTTTGGACCGATACTTTTACTAATTGTAAAATAAAATATACGAATACAGAACATTACGTTAATACTAATACTTATGTGAATTTAAGCACTTCCGAAACTGGTCTTATATGGGAGCTATGGTAAATTATGGAGCGATCCTCATAAAATTTGTCACTGTAATTTCTACTTATATAAAACTTATTTTTGTCGAATATAAACTTGATATTAACATGTGTATGTGATTTATGCACGTTAAAGTAATTTTCGGAAAAGGGGTTTATATGGGAACTATGGTCAATTATGGACCGATCTTCATGAAATTTGGCACAAAGATTGATACTTATATACAACTTTGTTACATCAAATTTCATTAAAATATTGCTATATATAAGGCATTTATAATCGTTAAACCTTTATTCCGGGAGGATATTTGTTTGGGGTCTAGGTGAAATAATGGACCTATTACTTCTTTGCACCGAATTCCGTTAAAATATTCTTATTTTTAAGGCATTTTTGAGTGTTTAAACTTTATTCCGGGGGACATTTGTATGGGGTGTAGGTGAAATAATGGATCAATTACAACCAATTTCAATAGGCTTCGTCTTAAAAGACCCACGTGCCAAATTTCATTGAATTGTCTTTAAAATTGCGACCCATACTTTGTGAACAAAGTTTACATGGACAGCCAGCCATCCAGCCATCCGTCCAGCCAGACGGTCGGACATGTTAGATCGTTTCAAAAATTGATTCTGAGTCTAATCGACTCAGATTTTTAGACTTTAAGATGGGTGTTGGATGATTTTTTCTGTGCGTTACAAACATCAGCTCAAACGCATAATACCCCAACCACCTATGTTGGTGTGGGGTATAAAAATAAGCTTTTATTTAAAAAACATATACCTACTAAATATTATTAGTTGAATGGAAATTTAGGAGTAATTTAAATCGATCTAACGATGTCCGTCCTTCCGTCTGCCTGGCTGGCTGTCCATGTAAACCTAGTGCACAAAGTATGGGTCGCAATTTTAAAGATAATTCAATAAAATTTGGCACTTGGGTCTTTTAAGATGAAGCCTATTGAAATTGGTTGTAACCGGTCCATTATTTCACCTACACCCCATACAAATGTCCCCCCGGAATAGAGTTTAAACACTCAAAAATGCCTTAAAAATAAGAATATTTTAACGGAATTCGGTGCAAAGAAGTTCTGTACAAGTATCAATCTATGTACAAAATTTTATGAAGATTGGTTCACAATTGATCATATAAACTCCTCTTCCGAAAATCACTTTCACGTGAATAAATCCCATACGAATGTTAGTATCAAGTTAATATTCGATACAAATAAGTTTTGTGTAAGCAGAAACAACATTGTCAAATTATATGAGAATCGATCCATAATTTACAATAGTTTCCATATAAACCTTTTTTAACACCTGTAGCATTTTTACGAATGTTTTAAATATTTTAGGGTTTTTGAATTCAAAATTCGTAATAATACCTTACTTCATTTTTTAAAGAAGTTGTATTTGAAAACCGATTTCAAAAAAAATTTGGACATAATTTTTCATTATAAAAAGCCATGTTTCTATTATAAAATTTATTGATTTTTTTTAAGAAATATTAACTTTTGCAAAACAACCGTTTAACTGTTATTTCGGAATGTCAAAAAATGCAACCAGTTTTTTCAAAATACCAACAATTCAAACTATTCGAAAGCCGGTTTATCAAAAAAGTCGAATAATCGACCACCCTACGTGTAGGTCATGGAAAAATATTGTTACGTTTTTACCTTTTAAAAACCGTGATTTAATTCCTTTTTAAATAAACCGGATACTTTTGATTGCAAATAAAAGCAGTTTAGTAGTTTAAAAATTGTAACAACTCTTTATTTTACTTAAAATGTACAATAACAACAGTTTAAATAGTCACTATGTGTTCTAATACACACACACACACACACTTAAATTACACACTTTATTCAGCACACTTTAATAATGTACAAAAATATACAACCAACTTCAAGGCAGTTAATTTGTCTTTACTTAATGATGCTTCAAATTAGAGCCACTGAATGGTGTTTTCACGGCCAATTCATATACACTGCTTTACCATCTAGATGCTGCTCGAAAGCTCTATTTCTACAATAATCTTAACGGACAAAGTAGTATATTTGAATTCTAGAGCTTTCTGTGTTAATGTTAGCAGCTTAAACATTTAGTGTTGCCATTCTTACAAATAATGGTGAAAGCTTTTTATTCAATGTTGTATGTTCCACAGCTACGTTCCACAGATATGTTAACTGCTGTTAACATAAATAGAAAGGTTGAGAAGCATTGAGAAATGTTGAGAAGCATTATTTAACTTTAAACCAGACGTTAAAACCGTTATATTTGAATTCAAGTACAATTTCGTAACAATATCGTTAAAAAGTCAGTTTCCGCACCAAACGCTTTGAAGTTTTCAAATTATTAATATTTGAAATCTTGAGTTTTACTATATATATATATAATTTTTTTTATTAATTAAAACATGTTTTTAATACGAGTATTACACAAAATAATAAAAATATTGTAATTTTTTACATAATAATAGCTAATATACAAAAATTCAAGAAATATTTTAAAAATTGCTTTCGGTGAGAAATTTTTCATTTTAAAATAACATATTAGTGGTGGTTCAACATTGCATGAAGAAAACCAATATGTACCTATAATTATGAAAAGGGGAATTATATAGAACATCTTGGTCAAATTTTAAGTTTCTACGATAATTGGAACATAATGTCAAACTACTATTTATGTTGATAATCTAAGAAAAATCATAAAGTTTCATAATTTTAGCTATCTTTAAATGTAGCTCGCAAAAAAGGATTATGTAAATAAATAACACGCTGCTACAAAATGGCACCTTTTATTTTCACTTTGAAAACGCTCTATAGACCTTTTTTCAGAAATTTCCAAACACCCCCTAAATTTCGAGATATTGAGAAAAAAACGTTTTCAATATAGTTCTTGCACTATAGAACTCGTAGCTTTATAAATTTGAAGTCTATTTAAGATTTATATTTCTATTTAAGCTTTTTAACTATATTACAACCTTTTATACACACTCTCAAATTAAGTAATGATTTTTTCACCAATTTTAAAGTTCTTCATTTTTTTTTTCAAAATTTTGACTGATGTAAATTTTTCATATTTTTTTTCTATTTTTTTTTTATTAAAAAAATTTTTCATGCATTTTAGGACAAAATATTTTTTCATATTTTTTAATTGGCTTTAATAAGTTATTACAAAATAAAATCTAATAATAGGGCATTCAGACCGACGCGAAATTACGTACTTTCGTTATTTCGGCCGAAATCAAGTTGAAATTACGTAATTTCCCATACATTTTGACACTTGCGAAATTACATAATTTTGTGTAATTTCGGCGAAATTACATTGAAATTACGATGCCCATTTCCGTGCAACTCTGTACATGGTTGGAAAAAATACTTTTTTCTGCATGTTTCAACCGTGAGAAGAAAAAAAAAAAAACAATTGACAGCTGATCTTAAATTTAAACATAAATCTTAAAATTAATTATTAAAATGATTTTACAAAATGAAACCTATACTTTTTACATTTTTAATTGTTGCAAATTAATAATTTCCAATTTAGTAAGTAATTGTTTCTTATTTGTTTCCATTTCAAAATACTTTATTTACCTCTATAACAATTTAAAATGTAAACAATAAGTATCAGCTGTTCACGAAATTACATCAAATGTCATCTAGACAGTATGAACACTCCAGATTTCATTCGTAATTTCGGCATGAAATTTCGTAATTTCGCGCCGGTCTGAACAAGGCTTAAGTTCTACAGTTGTCGTTTAATTTAAAACCATTGAATTTTGTTATGTTTTCATCAAAAAGCCCTGCAACAATTTTTGCATCGTTGTATAGGCTTTTGTAGAAAAATTATAATAAATCGTATTTAAACCTGAATAATTAGTTTTATATTGAAATTTAATTATATTATTAATTAATTTAATTAACTTTCTAATTAGTTTAAAATTTTTTGACAAAAAATGGGCAGCTCTGAAAAAGTATAAAGAAAAAAAAAAAAAAACGTGTCAATAGAAAATATAAAAATAAAATAACTATAATTCAATTTCAAACCAATTGGACTCAATCTATCGTTAAAATATTAGCAATACGAAATATTTACATCATATCCTCAGTCTTCAGTGATATGTTTAATGTATAATTGTTTGGTAAGTAAGAGTTTGAAATATTTGATTAGATTACTAATCTTTCGATGGTATTTGTAGATGTTACCGCCACCGGTAACGGAGGTTATATGTATACAATTTCAAGATCAAATTCAAGATTCAATTCAAAGCTGTTCTATCAAATATTATTTATATATGTATATGTGGTCAGTTTATATTGATTGTTTTATTGACGATTTATTCAAACATCTGTTATATTGTTATTGGTATCTTGTCCTAGGTCACAAGGGCACTCAGAGAGGATAATGTAATCTTCATTGGAACATCCCGCAGAGATATAAGATATAAGATACTCGAGGTTAAAGATTACAAAAATATGATTTATACGTTATTACGTGTGATTTCTACAGGGTGCATATGACGTCAAGATTAAACTATATATGTACCAAGTTTCGTTTCCTTCAATCATATTTGGAGTTTTAATATTTCTTTTTTCGCTAAATTTTATTTGTATTTTATTATTTAAATATTTATATTTCAATAAATAATTATATTTAAATCCGCGCGTTTTTTTTATTAAAGGCAGTATTTAATTAATTGTAGAATTGAATCAATAAAATTTTCAGTTAATTTTAAGCGAATAATCAATCATAATTCTAATTAATTTGGCTAAAAAGTTTAATTAAAATTTAGGCCAAAATCAATTATTATAGTTAATTAATGTTATCAATTTGGTCATTGGAGCAAAATCAAACAAAAATTTTAATTAATATAAGCAATTTCGTAATTAAAGTCAACTTTTATTTTTTTCTGTGAACATTTTTGGAAAAATTTTATTTTTCAATCAATAAATCAATAAAATTTTTATTTAATTTTAAGCGAATAATCAATCATAATTCTAATTAATTTGGCTAAAAAGTTTAATTAAAATTTAGGCCAAAATCAATTATTATAGTTAATTAATGTTATCAATTTGGTCATTGGAGCAAAATCAAACAAAAATTTTAATTAATATAAGCAATTTCGTAATTAAAGTCAACTTTTATTTTTTTTCTGTGAACATTTTTAGAAAAATTTTACTTCTTCTATATGTTGTTTAAAAGTTAGTTTTTAATGCTGGACCAAAAAAACAAAAAATGCATACGGTTGAAAAGCCTGTTTCTTCTACTTTCTAAAAAAGTTTATTAAAAAAAATATATTTATTTATATTTTTTTATTTTATAATTACAATACAATTACAAATTATATTCTAATTCTAACCGAGCGGAGTAACGAAGACTATAGCTCGTTGTAGTGAAACAGACCAGAGTCTCTGGTGGGAATCGAACCCGCAACCCCCAGACTGACAGACTAGCTCACTACCAACTAGGCCATCGGGGCACCAAAAAAAAAAAAAAATCAACAAAGAATAAACGAATTAGGACTACATTTATCCAAGAACTTAGCCAAAATGGTTTTTTTTGAAATTTTGGTGATGTATTGCAAAACTGTAACGTATCGTATGCCATTTCCCGAGTGATTTTTCACTGTAGCAATGCGTAATTTTTGATATCACTACAGTGTTGTTCAAAACGTAATACATGTAAATTTGTAAATTTGTTGTCGAAAAGAAATTATACCACTAATGTACATACATAAGTACTTATGATACATTTTGTTTATACATATCTTCACCTGCAATGCTAAAGGACGTAGCCACTTAAAAATTGAAAGTTGTTTTTTTTATTGTATTCTGATGTACCGATCCAAAGTACATCAATCCAAAAAATTTTCAACATTTACAAAAGTCAAAAGGCCGTAACATCAATTTCATAAACGAAACAGATTTAAAAAAAAAGAATTTTTTTTAAAGTCTGGTTAAAAAAAAAAAAAATGAAAAATTTTACTTAATTCCTTTATTTTTAAAAAGTAAAAGAAAATAAATAAAAATTGTGATTACGGCCTTTTGCATTTTAGGTGACGATATTCCATACATACTTTAAAATATTTTAATGACTCTTTCAAATATGTATGTAAATCTATAAACTTTTGGCCAAAGTTGAGTTAGCGTAATTTGAAGATTAATCATAAAATAAAAAGAAACAATAATCGGCCTCTTTTACGATTATAAGTTTTGGAAATATATCTCACAGAAAAGTAGCTTTCCTAAAATATTGTTAAATTTTTCAATAAGTTTTTAAGCTTTTCTAAAAAATCTAAAAAAATGGAGTTAAGTAAAAAAGTTTATTTTAAATATTGGTTAAATGTTATAAAAAGGAAAATTGAAATGAAAATTAGATAAAAAAAATTAATGTGTTTTAAAATGATCGATCTGAAGGGGCTGATCTAATTACACTGCAATTTTTGCAATTAATTTGGTAACAATTTATCATATGTGGAATACGTATTACACTTCAAAGTAAAAAAAAAAAAAAAATGAGACATGGAAAGAAAGCGATTTTTTTCATCTTTAGTAGAATTAAATTACGTTCATAATTTTCTATATTATATTATTGCTCTTACATTCAAATTATTTTTTTTAAATACAGTGCAAGCTCGGTATTCGCGACTACCCATTATCGCGAAGGCCCAGTTATCGCGACAGCTTAATTTTTAAAATTGCAGGTTCTACAATCACGACAGTTTACGAAATGCGGCTTCTATTTTCGCGACTTTTATCTTGTTTTTTTTTTTATTTGATTACAATGTCTATAACCAAAAAAGGGAAATCCCCGTCTTTTGGTATATTAACCTTTTTGGATGATTTTGATCTTCAATTTTGTCAGTTTATTCGTGCCGTTTGATGTTTAAATCTATCTCTTAATATGGGAAAAGTTCAACATATTTTAAAGCCAACGATTTCTGAAAAATTAGAGATTTAAAAAAAAAAAATTAAAAGTAGAGATTCCATAATTCAATTTGCGTGAATTACAAGTTGCATAAGTCTTTGGTTTACCGCATTATAAAGTAATAAAATTTATTAAAAAAGTTCGTACGTACAACTGAAAGTGGCCCTGGCAAACGTTGTACCTTAAAGAAAGCTGAGTACCCAAGAATGGAAAATATGCTTTATAAGTGATTTGTAAAACATAGTGAAAAAAATGTTCCAATATTAGCAGCGATTTTACGATCAAAAGCCAGTCATTTGTATTCCAAAATTTATGAAACTAATACAGGTTTCAATGCCAGTGAAGGATGGCTGAAGAAATTTAATCGTCGACATGAAATTAGATTTTTCAAAATTATGGGTGAGAAATTGTCTACGAAACCTCATCTTATTTAACCATTTGTGAAAGAGTTTAGGGCTTGCAATGCCAACGAATCCGGTTTATATTATAGGATGCTTCCAAATTACACTCTTGTCATATGTAATGAGAAAACGGCTGCCGGAAGAAAAATATGTAAAGAGCGAATCACTTTTTGGCCCTGTTCAAATGCGAATGGCACAGACAAACTGAAATTGTTGGTTGTTGGAAAATCGAAAAGCCAAGCGCCTTTAAATGTTTTTTTTTTTCAAAAATTCTATAATATACAACTCTAGTAATAATGCCTGGATGACATTATTTATATTGAAGGACTGGTTCCATCACGAATTTGTTCCCCACATAAGTTAATTTTCACCAATTAGTAAAAGTTAATAAGTTAATAAGTAAAAATTTTTTAGGTCCGAAAATTTTTGACTACAAAAGATCTGCCGTAAAAAGCAGTTTTGCTTTTAGATAACGCGACGTGTCACCCAGTTGAGGAAATAAAAAGTGATGACGGTTTAATTATAGCAATGAATCTACCACCCAATTGCACTGCGCTTATTCAACCGTTAGATCAAAACGTTATCAACTTGATCAAATTAAATTATAAAAAACAACTGCTCATTCACTTGCTTGGCGAGAAGGGAACAAATTTGGAGCTCAAGCTAAAAAACTTCATTCTTAAAAATGCAGTTCAGATTCTAGCTACGTCCTGGGATAAAATATCAGTGTCCAATATCCGAAAATCCTTGAACGCCTTGCTCGAATTCGGTGGTGAATGGAGTGAAGAGGATAACATGAAATTAAATATTTTACAAAATTATAATTCAGGAAGAAAACAAGGATCTTTCAACTATTGGTACAATTGTAGCTCAAATTGGTATGGAACATCTTTTCACGAATGCTGACATAAACAAGTGAATTGAAGAAGAATTTCATGTGGAAAGTAATGAGGAGCAAATAGAATCGGAGGATTTATACGATAGTGGTCATAAAGAAAACAAAATTAAAGTGGACGATTGTATAATGTCGATAAACATATGCGTACAATGGACTTTGGATTCAGCTGTTATTTTAAATAATAATTCACCAAAAAAGCCACTCAAAATCTCCAATTTCTTTAAAAATGTTTAAAATGTAAATATATCAATAATAACAATTCTAATTTTAAAAATTACCTAAAATTTTTCAATTAAATTTTGGGTTCTGTTATCGCGAATATTTAGTTTTAGCGACAGGTCTGGTTTTTAATTAGTCGCGAAAATCGTGCTTGCACTGTATTAAAGATTATAAAATACAGATATACATTTGAAGTGATTTTCTTCTATTTCTATAAAAAGGTTTTGACTAAAAAGTTTTTGATTAAATTTTTTTTTGGTGTGATAGTTTTGAAAAGGAAATAATTTTCTGATTTTGTAAAGTTATTTTTGCGTTGACCCTCGTCTTGTTTTCAAAATAGTTTTCTTCTTTGGCACTGTATATATGTATGTACAACATCAAGCATTTCCCTAAATTGTATGTGTATGTATATCTACAAATATTGGATAAGCTTTCTGATAAGATAACAAACCAGCAAACAAGCACATTGTTGTTAAGTTAAGGGAAAATATTTTCTGTTGACTAATATTCTGACGAAAATATACTTTAGAGTATATTATCGTTTAAAAACAATGTTATTTTCATTTCATTTTCGTTTTTTAAAATGTACACAGATAAGTGAACAAATAACAAAAGTTGAAGAGATAAAAAGAAATGAGTACATATGAGAGAGAGAGAGAGAGAGAGGTGGTAAATGAATAGAGATGAGATACTCGTAGTAAAGTATTAAAACAATTTATAGAATGTTAGAATATTGTGTGATGTCTTGGAAGTGTTATATATAAATTGTATGACAGACAAATATTATTGCAATGTTTGCTAAAGATTTTGCATTATTTGTTATTATTATTATTTGTTTTTTTTTTTAATATTTCTTTAATTATGACACAAGAGCTAATTTTAACACTTACCTTTGCTAATTAAACCTAAAACTAGGCAAAACACTATAAACCAATTTTTAGTAGTTGTGCTCATTTTCAATCTAATTATCATTTTTATAATTATAATTATCTTTGGCTAAAAAAAGTTAAATTCATACATACATACATACACATATGTATATACATATACTACATAATAACTTTTATATAATTTTTTATATTTATCTATATTGACATTATATATATATATATAAATATGTATATATATGTACTTAATAGTGAGATTAAATTATATTACCAAGGTTAATAAAAACTATTTTATATAAATCATATAAAACACTTATTTTTTATATTTTTTAAATTTTCCTTTCTTTTTTCTTTTCTTTTCAAATATTTACATTATATTTGGCATTTAAAGAAAACATTACACAAATTTTATTTGTATATTTTTTGCATTTGCACTTTTTTTCAATTATTCCGCAATTTTTCTCAGTTTGTTATTTAAATACATTTGAATTTAAATTTTATTTTTTTGTACTACTTAAGTTGTATTTATTCCATCAACATGTAAAATTCTCTAAATTTATATTTATTTGTGTGTTTTTATTTTTTTTTTTTTATTATTATTATTATTTTATTACAACATTTAATTGAGCGTAAGCGTACAATCTCAATCTTTTTCTACGAGTACTCACTTGTGCAGAGTGCACCCCAAGTTAATATACTACTAGTTTGTCGCAATATCAAAATTCAACTAAATTATATTTGCGCCAATAAGACGATATCGAGCATTTATTCCACCTTCTACTACTATACAAAATATTCTATATTATAGGTATCTATAATACTAACATGCAAGATCACTTTATTGCTAAGATACAATTATTTAACTAACACCAGACCAGCAACATGTTTCTAAAGTTTAGAATCTAAACTAACGGCCACTGTCTGCATAATTTATTTAATTAAGTATTAAAAAGGTTTAAAAAAAATATTTTGTTTATATAAGAACAACTTAACATTCTCTGGCTAGAGGTAGCTCTTATTCGTTTGTATTTTTATTTGTTCAAAAAGTATTTGGTATCACTTAAATATAAATGAGATGTATGTAAGTATTTCGCATTTATTTAATAATAATGATTCAATTTTAAATGTATGACTTTTAACGTATGTAAATAACATTTGTACCTAGGGTTGTCAGATTTTTTCTGAGCCTCTGTCGCCAAACTTTTAACCAGAAATCGCCAAATAAAAATTTTATTTGGTTTTTTTTAAAGAAATACGAGGGCGGATTAATATTTCCATGACTTTTCGAACTTCCCTCGTAGTTATATGAAATGCAATACTATTCCCATCAAGTACCACCTGTTAATAGACTACTGTCAAATTTTGAGCAAGTATCGTCACTGACAGCTGTTCAAAACATGCAACCTCGTGTATTTTTCTAAAAATGGGAAAAAGTGAATTTCAAGTGCTCATTAAACATTATTTTTTGCGAAAAAAAAACCGTCAATCAAACTAAGGAAAAGCTCGATAAATACTATGGGGACTCTGCACCATCGTTTCATGGTGCATACATTGTGGTCGCTGAACGTTCTGGACGGCCAATGAGGTCAGTACACCCGAAAATCTCGAAAAAATACACGATATGGTGTTGGCTGACCGAAGAGTAAAAGTACGTGAGATTGTTGATGCCATAGGCATTTCATATGGCAGTGTGGTTTCGATTTTAAGTGATCAGCTGGGTTTAAGAAAGTTGTCTGCATTTGCTCTCAATTGACCATAAACGTAAACGTGTGACAACTTCAAAGGATTGTTTGGAGTTGTTGAACCGCAATCCGTATGAGTTTTTGCAGCGTTTTGTAACTGTGAATGAAACATGGATCCATTACTGTACTCCGGAGACCAAACAGCAGTCTAAACAATGTGTTTCTCCGGGTAAACCTGCTCCGAAGAAGACCAAGGTAAGTTTGTCGTCCAATGAGGTGATGGCAACAGTTTTTTGGGAAGCAAGCGGGATAATCCACATCGATTACCTTCAAAAGGGAAAAACAATAAACGGCGAATATTATGCCAAACTTATTAGACCGATTTAATGAGGATTTAAAAAGAAAACGACCCCATATGGCCAAGCAAAAAGTTCTTTTTCATCAAGATAATGCAAAACTCTATGAATTGGGCTACGATTTAGCCCTTAGTGACTACTTCCTATTTCCAAACCTAAAAAAAATGCTTGGTGGAAAGAGATTCTGATCCAACTATGAAATTATTGACCAAACAAATGCCTATTTTAAGGACCTCGAAATCGTATTTTTTAGTCAAAATAAATGACGACACTTGCTCAAAATTTGACAGTAGTCTATTAACAGGTGGTACTTGATTTGAATAGTGTTGCATTTCATATAACTACGAGGGAAGTTCGAAAAGTCACGGACTTATTGATCCGCTCTCGTACTAAAAAATTAACTAAAATGTTAAGTGTCGTACAATTTTTAGTACTTAAAATTTCGTACAATTTGTAAATGTAAATTCAGCTTTAACAAACACTGTGCTAGTTGCAAATTTTGACAAACTGGGCACCTTACTGATAAAGCTAATATGAGTACGCTGAATTCAATGGTGACAGCCGTTTTTAGAAGTTAGCGCTCGTATTCGAGGTTTTTGAGTTTAAACTTAATTGTGGAAGTAGCGAAGGGACATTATTTATATATATTAAACAATAAATTCATTTAATAGCGTCTACAATATATTTGATAGTAAGAATTCATTATTATACACTTCAATGGAATCTTAATTGTTTATATTGTTTAAATTCAAAAATTAACCCTCGTATTCACAAACAAATTTTAAATTTAAAATATATTTTAGAGACAAAATTTATATAGAAAATTTAATTTAAAATGCATTTAAAATTTAAAAGTGGTTTGTGAATAAGGGGGTAAATTATTAAATTTAAGCTAAAAAACTTTATTTTCCTAAACTCTTTTTTAGACTTTCAAAATGAATTATCTTTTAAAAATTCACATTGTTAAAAAATTAATCTCATTTTCGAGCACAGTGTAATTGAATAAAAAAAAGTACAGCTTAAAATACACTTTTCTGATATATAGCCCCTTTTAAGGTCATCAACTTTTAAAATTTATTGGACTTTATTATATTTTTTAAAAGAATAATTCTAACATTATATAACAACATTGGTCCTATTAAACTTATAAATTATTTCAAAGAATTAATTTATTCATGAACGTTTATTTCATTGTGACCGAAATCATGAACCCCTCCTTAATGTATTTGAAAGATGATGAAAAACAAATTATCAAACATTTAATACCTAAATATTGTAAAATATATTTTTTGGGGAGAAAATTTCGTAAAGTAAGTTGAAGCTATTTACAAATTAAGGCAAATACTAAAAATAGTCGATTTCTAGTAAGAAAATTTAATAGTTTTTCCCCTCAATTACCTTTTTAACAAAAATTTAAAAATTAGCCAAATAAATCGCCACCAAATTAGCCAAATATATCACCAAAAAATTCGGCAGTCGCCAAACAGAAAATTCAGTCGCCAAAAGCAATTAAAAATCGCCACGTTTGGCGAAAAATCGCCACATCTGACAGCCCTGTTTGTACCTTGTGAGGGTGAGAGTGTTCAACTAGTACGTATTTTAAAATATTGTTATTGTATTTAATTTAAAAGTGTTACAAAATTAAACTTTTTTAGCAGATGATTTAAGAAACTTACATATCTATTTATGTACTATATAATATATACATTTATTTGTGTAATTTTTTTTTCAATGATATATTAAAAAGTATTCTAATGAATATAAATTTTTTCGAAAGAAAAAACTTTTAATATTTTTTAATAACAAACTCAAAGTTCCGATCTTTTTAAACCTATAGAAAAAAAAAAAAAAAATATTTTTTTATTATAATTTTGACTATAATCTATTCTAATCTATGGTGTAATTATACTTTAACCTAAACTAAACTATAATATAAACTACTATTCCAGTGTACGATTTAGTCTATAGTCTATTCAGTAACAGTTTTTATAAATATAAAAGATCTGGAAATAACGAAATTCGTAAGTTATCTGGATTTGAAAACTTATTATTTATCGTCGGTTTGTGTCGTAAATTATGAAGTTAATTTTAGCTTACTAAGATTTTATAGTTGGAACAAAAAGTCGACTTTTCGACTTTTTTCGTTTTTTCGACTTCGACTTTTTCAATTTTCATATAGTCGATTTTTTGACTTTTTCCAATTTTGGTATAGTAGATTTTTTGACTACAGTGTAAGCTCGATTTTCGCTAATAATTAGAAATCAGACCTGTCGTGAAAACTGAATTTTCGCGATAATAGAACCCAAAATTTTATTGAAAAATTTTATGTAATTTTTAAAATTAGAATTGTTTTTATTGATATACTAGCTGACCCGAGCCGCGTTGCTGGCCCTAAGCAAACATTAGTGTTGTATTACTGAACGATTTAAATTGATATTTTAACGAAATTTACGACCTTTAAATAAAAATCTTAGCATGCGATCCAACGCAGTTTTAAATAACCGAACCAATGCATGACGTTCATGAAGAATCTGCTGCAGATCTCGAAGAATTCCTCTTTTTATTGTTGTATTGATTGTTTGGCGCTGATCAAGTTGATTTTGCAAATTGCCTATGAAGTAGATTTGGAGGAATTTATGTTGTGCGTCTTCATGCGGTAGCAATGATCCAATTCGATGGTGAATTTGGTCTTGGATCTGTTGGGTCGATTTGAAATAAGATTCAATGATTTTTTAAGAAAAGAAATAAATGAACTACTTTATTACTTTAAATGTGGGATTATATCCGCGTTCATCAATAACATCTGCTCCAAATGAAGTCATTTGAAAGCATCCGTTATATTTCTGCGTATTTGATAGAAAATGACGTGATTCTGGTGTTTCACCACAGAGCAAACTATGTAATGGCTCTGGTGGTAAGGGCAATGATGGTAATTTAACCTTGCCACTGAGACAGCATAATCCAGGCGTTTCTCCAGTGAACATCAATGCACCGCAATGGTTGCACACAACCTCCATTGCGGAAATTTGAACGGAAGGATGAGAGCTGTAGTCGAAATTGCAGTTGTAATGGAACGCTGCTTGATTCAAATCAGAACTTGAAGCAATTCTTCTTATGCGTTGATTTAAATTTTCAAGTTGTTGAATTGCTACATTTGCTCGACGATTTCTCATTACTAACCGAGTCGTTTCATTTCTCGCCTGCCTTTCTTCCTGCGTTTGTGATGTACGAAGTCGGGCCACACTAATACGGCGCTGTTCTCGTGCGATTTCTCGTTCATATATATTCAATTGATTGACGATATTACGATAAGTACTTGCATTACGTGTTCGACGCGAAATATTAGATCTCCGGGGTCGCGGCATTGTGAATAACACTTAATAACGAATGCCAAAAATACAACAAATGGTTTTAAATATCACAACCTCACTAAATGATGAGCTTTACTTGGAACTTACCGTTTGGAAATAGAATTCTACACCACCACCAGAAAACAAATTGCACAAAAAAGTAAGCGTTTCGATAGAAACAGAAACAGTAATTGTTATAATTTGTATTAAAAAAAATATTTTTAATGATTATTAAGGCAAAGAAATTATGACAAAAAAGAGTTTTTTTTTATCGCGGATTTTTCGCGAATTTTTTTTCGTATTATCCTTTTCTGGCCGGTGATCGGTCCGAATTGGTGAGAATCATCAAAATCGGTCTAGTCGTTCTTGAGTTATAACAATAGTAACTAACATCACTTTCTTTTATATATATAGATTAAATTTTAAACATTTTCAAAGAAATTTGAGATTTTGAGTTGCTGTTTTGGCGAATTATTTTTTAAAATAACAGCTGAATCACGTAGTTTATATAATGCTGTTGTCGCCTTATCATTTTCCAAAGTCCATTGTATGCATATGTTTATCGATGTTATACAATCGTCCACTAATTTTGTTTTTTTTCATAACCATTATCGCTTAAATCCTCCGATTCCGTATTTGATAATTTCATTTGCTCCTCATTACTTTCCACATGAAATTCTTCTTCAATTCACTTGTTTATGTCAGCATTCGTGAAAAGATGTTCCATACCAATTTGAGCTACAATTGTACCAATAGTTGAAAGATCTTTGTTTTCTTCCTGAATTATAATTTTGTAAAATATTTAATTTCATGTTATCCTCTTCACTCCATTCACTACCGAATTCGAGCAAGGCGTTCAAGGATTTTCGGATATTGGACACTGATATTTTATCCCAGGACGTAGCTAGAATCTGAACTGCATTTTTAAGAATGAAGTTTTTTAGTTTGAGCTCCAAATTTGTTTCCTTCTCTCCAAGCAAATGGGTGAGCAGTTGTTTTTTATAATTTAATTTGATCAAGTTGATAACGTTTTGATCTAACGGTTGAATAAGCGCAGTGCAATTGGGTGGTAGATTCATTGCTATAATTAAACCGTCATCACTTTTTATTTCCTCAACTGGGTGACACGTCGCGTTATCTAAAAGCAAAACTGCTTTTTACGGCAGATTTTTTGTAGTCAAAAATTTTCGGACCTAAAAAATTTTTACTTATTAATAACTTACTTTTACTAATTGGTGAAAATTAACTTACGTGGGGAACAAATTCATGATGGAACCAGTCCTTCAATATAAATAATGTCATCCAGGCACTATTGCTAGAGTTGTATATTATAGGATTATTGAAAAAAAAAAAAAACATTTAAAGACGTCTGGCTTTTCGATTTTCCAACAACCAACAATTTCAGTTTGTCTGTGCCATTCGCATTTGAACAGGGCCAAAAAGTGATACGCTCTTTATATATTTTCCTTCTGCGAGCCGTTTTCTCATTACATATGACAAGAGTGTGATTTGGAAGCATCCTATAATATAAACCGGATTCATTGGCATGGTAGATTTAGTGAAGAGTCAACCCATGCTCATCAACGTAATTCTTAAACTGTTTCACAAATGGTTCAGTAAGATGAGGTTTCGAAGACAATTTCTCGAACGTAATTTTTAAAAATCTAATTTCATGTCGACGCTTAGATTTCTTCAACCATCCTCCACTGGCATTGAAACCTGAATTGGTTTGATAAATTTTGGAATACCAATGACTGGCTTTTGATCGTAAACTCGCTTCTGATATTGGAACATTTTTTTCACTTTGTTTTACAAATCACTTATAAAGCATATTTTCCATTCTTGGGTACTCAGCTTTCTTTAAGGTGTGACTTTTGTCAGGGCCACTTTCTGTTGTACGTGCGAACTTTTTTAATGAATTTTATTGCTTTATAATGCGGTAAACCGAAGACTTATGTAACTTGTAATTCACGCAAATTGAATTTATGGAATCTCCACTTTTAAATTTTTTTAAATCTCAAATTTTTGAGAAATCGTTGGCTTTAAAATATGATGAACTTTTCCCATATTAAGAAATGACACGAATAAACTGACAAAATTGAAGATCAAAATCATCCAAAAAGGTTAATATAACAAAAAACGGGGATTTCTCTTTTTTGGTTATAGACATTGTAATCAAATTGTAAAAAAAACAGATAAAAGACGCGAAAATAGTACACGTTTTTCGTAAACTGTCGTAATTATAGAACCTGCACTTTTAAAAATTAAGCCGTCGCGATAATGGGTAGTCGCGAATACCGAGCTGGCACTGTATGACTTTTCCACTTTATGACTTTTCCGACTTTTTTCGACTATTTTTGTTGTTTGTCTTATAAAAACTTATAAAATATAAAATTCAATCAATTATACTGATTAATTAACAGACAATATATCCAATGAAGTTGCTGGTTACACACAAAAATATGTTTTTACAATACTACGAGTATAGGGTGATCCATTTCGAGGTTCCCTACATTTTTAAAGAAAAAAAAAAAAAAACACAGAAAATTCAAATTTAATAGAGAATGTTTATTATCACTTGAAAGAACATTCTGTGGCATTTATTTTTTGACACGCGTGATGTTTTCCTTCAAGGCCTGAATCGAAGCGGGTTTGTCCGAATAAACTTTAGACTTTACATATCCCCACAGGATAAGGTCTAACGGTGTGATATCGCGCGATCTTGATGGTCAATCTACCGGCCCAAAACGTGAAATTATGTGCTTACCGAAGTGTTCCCTCAATAAATCCATTGATTGATGCGATGTGTGGGAAGTGGCGCCGTCTTACTGAAACCAAATGTCGCCGAGATCACGAGCTTCAATTTCAGGCATCAAATAGTCGGTTATCATGGCACGATAACGGTCGCCATTGACTGTTACGTTCGCACCGGCATCATTTTTAAAGAAATCTGGACCGATGATTCCACCGGCCCACAAACCACACCAAACCGTTGTTTTTTCTGGATGAAGTGGCAGTTGTTGAATCTCTTCAGGTTGCTCTTCGTCCCAAATGTGGCAATTTTGTTTGTTTACATACCCATTGAGCCAGAAATGGGCCTCATCGCTGAACAAAATTTGCCTCGAAAACGTCGGATCTTTTTGGAACTTTTCAAGAGCGAAGTCGCTTGGAAAGGTCGAGCGGCTTCAGTTGTTGCACGAGCTATATTTTGTACGCTTTCAAATTAAGATCTCGACGTAAAATGCGCCAAGTCGTTCCATATGTTAGTCTGAATTGCTGCGAACGGCGCCGAATCGACTCTCCACGGTCTTCGTGTACACTCTGAGCTACGGCCGTTATATTTTCTTCACAACGTGCTGGACGTGGTCTATTCGGTCGAATATTATCCAATAATGAATACTGGGTCTCAAAATGGGTGATGGTGTTGCGAATAGTACGCTCATTAGGCCGATTATGTTGACCATAAGTTGAGCGAAGTGCACGAAACACATTCCTCACAGAACGTGAATTTTCGTAATAAAGTTGAACTATTTGTAAACGTTGTTCAGGCGTAAGTCTTTCCATTATGAAATGCCAAACAATACTAAACAAAAATAACATGACAGCATGACACGACTCACACGTGATCTGTCAAAAAAAGGCTATTGAAAAAAGTATCTCTACTTGAATCACCCGGTATTTCCAACAGTTAGATAATGGAGTTGAAATAAAAACTGCTAAGAAACTATACCTTTTGAATGATTTTTTCTCCTTTACTTTTTCTCGGCAATTTTCAAACCAAAAAGTCGATTTCGACTTTTTTCAAACAAAAAGTCGATTGTTCTATTATTCGAAAGCCGATTTGATGAACCCTACAGCAGATGTTATTTCCTTTCTTTCCTAAAAATAAAAAACATATTTTGGAAAAATACCCTGTTAGACTTCAGGGTTCGTTTTATTATCGCTAATCGTTTTTATGTATAAATTGTTCATTTTAAATTATTATCCAATTAGCATTGGAATTGTTGTTTATAAATACATAAATGTGTTTAAGGTATAAAAAAAGTTAAATAAACATTTAAAAGAAGAATATATGAATGAAATTTTTGATTAAAGGGAAAATTAAAAGCGGATGTACGTGTAAATTAGTAATTTAAAAAAAAAAAAAACATTTTGAAATTAACTGATATTTAAATAATTTTAAAAGGGAATAAAAAACGTTTGATTTTATAATTGCTTGTTATTTCAACAAATATAAATACATATATATACAGATATATATGTACATATATACCTACAACCAAAATAATACGAATGTGATTCGAATTCGTATTGCTTAGAAAAAAATTATTGTTACAATAATCATGATCGTATTGCGGAAGCTTCCCCCATCGGGAGAGATTTGCGTCACAGGCGATACATCAAAGCAATAAGAAATCAATACGACTGGAAGAAAAATAGGCAATTTTACTAGATAATTATCTAGGTGAAAAAAGAAGATACTACCAGATAATTTTCTAGAAGATGTATTAAATATATAGAAAAATTATCACTAAATAAATCTTGAAACAATATAATAAAGAAATCTTTTACATCTTGTATAGCATGTGCATAAATTCTAACATTATAAAGCACGAAAACTAAAACGCTCAAATAAAATATACATTTTTTGCTAAAAGACAAATTTCTTCAATAATTTTTTCATTTTTGTACAATTTTTCGACAACTGAAAAAATTGTAACTGAAAAATAAAAGTATTGCATTAATTTCTTCCAAATGATCTCAATGGGATTCATCAATTTTTTGCGGAGGTGATAATCACCGTACTGAAGAAAGGGCGATATTTTGAGGATAAAAATAATAAAAAATTTTAAATTTTATATATTTTTTCTTGTTTATTGCCTAATTTTCTTTATACTGATAAAAATACAATATTATAAAAATATTACTTTGATGATTTTCATTCAAATAATAAAAAGAAGTTATTGCGTAAATTTCTTCTAGGAAGATTTCTTCCAAATGTTTGTAGGGATATTTTGATATACGAATGTATTTTGTATTTATTGCCAAACCAATATTTTGGATAAGGCAAATAAAAGTTAAAAAAATAATTTATGTCAAATATTAAAAAAATTAAAAGAAATGAATAAAGTCTGTTCGTTTAAGCAAACATTTCATAAATTGAATACAGTTTTATTTGTTTAAAATAATTTTTTCTTTATTTATTTTGTTGTTTTTATTTGTCATGCGATGGTGCGCAATATGAAAACATGAGAATATTTTAAAATAAAATTACAATAAATTTCTACACATACTTTTAGGCTGCACGTATATGATTACCCTGTGCTAATACAAACACACCGGGTGAGTCAAATTGTTTTTACAGCCTTAAAGTATGCTTTGGAGTTTTTTTTAAAACACCTGCTGTTCTTTCTAACTTTCTGCGTGCCTGATGCTTTAAGAAAATTTTAGCAAAATTTTTAAAGAAAAGAAAGAAAATAAAAAAAATTGCGTATGCGTGTGTGTGAGTGAGTTGTAATGGACTAAATGAAAAAAAAACATCATCGTATGTTGTTTATAAATAAGTACACATTTATTTTTTCATGCAATAAAAAAAATTACATCTTTAAAGAGTAAATAAATAAAAATAATTTTTTTGAGAAAAATAAACTGCATATACCATATGTATAAAAAAAAATACATTTGTATAATTAAGTGTTAGTTGGACCCTAGGGGAATGAATAATAAACATAATAATAAAAAAAATCCAAGGGCACTAACTAATTAAGTATTTATTTACATTTTTTTTAATATAAATAATTATTTTTTCCAGGTAGTACATAATTTAAAATGTTTAAAATTGTTTTTATAGGTACATATATATATTTCTGGTGACAATCCTTTTTGACTGGTTTTGTATTTATCCATATATATTATATACCAAATTGCAAACAATGGTAAGACTAGAGAGCCTTTGTCGTTTGGGTTGAGACTAAAATCAGTGAATTCAATAGTTTTGCAGTAATATCAACTGAAAGAAAAATAAAAGCGTTAAAGTTAGTTTTCTTCTCATTGATGAATAGATAAAAAAGGAAAAAAAGGAAGTTTCTCATGAAAACCCGAACTCAAAATCTATATTTTTGGAGCCTAATTAAGGGATAATTCAACTTTATAGAACCTTTATCATACATAGAATACAACTAGAAGTTTGTGTGATAAATTAAAAAAAAAACTAATTTTTTTTCAAAACACAAAAACAAAATGTATGTGAGTGACTACATGTATTTTGTTGTTACACGAATTGAATTACATTTTTGTCTCTCACATAAACTCCTGCTTATATTCTATGGCAATCTATGTTATGAACAGGGAAACCACAAATATGCTCTACTACATTAAATATGCAATAAAAACGAAAAATAGCTCAAAAAAAAAAAAAAAAAAAAACCCGAAAATATGCACTAAACCACAACAAATTTTTGTATTTTTTTACAAAAATTATATTTTTCATTAAAATAAAGTTATAGTACGAGTACATTCGCCCGAAAAAAATTACTGAAAACTCAAAACGAAAACTCCAAAATAACAAGTTTTAAACAAAAATACATTTGAAAACGTTTAAATTTCAAAAGCAATATTGCGTGAATATATAAAAGCGTGTGCAACAAAATTTCCGAATTTAAAAAATTTTTAAATAAAAATATCTGAATGCAGCTTTTTTTCATTTCTTTCTGTAATTTTTTTTTCTTTTACTATACACATTTTTTATACCCTACACCACCATAGTTGTTTGGGGTATTATGCGTTTGTGTTGATGTTTGTAACGCCTTAAAGTATACCAATCGATTCAGAATTATTTTTTGAGTCGATTTAACGATGTCCGTCCGTCCGTCTGGCTGGCTGGCTGCCAATGTAAACCTTGTGCATAAAGTACAATTTTGAAGATAATTCAATGAAATTTGGCATATAGGACTTTTATGACACAAGGATGAAACCTATTGAAATTGGTTATGATCGGTCCATTATTTCACATAGCCCCCATACAAATGTCCTCCCGGATTAGGTGTATAACGATCATAAATACCTTAAATATAGCAATATTTTAATGAAGTTCGATATTTCATTAAGATCAGTCCATAACTGACCATAGCTCCCATATAACACCCTCTTCCAAAAATCGCTTTAACGTGCATAAATCACATACACATGTTAGTATCAAGTTTATATTCGACAAGTAAGTTTTATATACATAAGTAGAAATCACGGTAACAAATTTTATGAGAATCGCTCTATAATTTACCATAGCTCCCATATAAGCCCACTTTCGGGAATCACCCTAAAGTGCATAAATTCATATAAATGTTAGTATTAATGTAATATTCTGTATTCGTATATTTTATTTTACACTTGGTAAAAGTTCGGTCCACAATTATCCACATGTCTAATATGTGGACAATTCATAATGGTGTGGGGTATCATATGGTCGGTCTTGACCGACTATATCTTTCTTACTTGCTTTAAAATTTTCCGTTGTATTAAATTTTGTTTTTTTTTCCGAATCAAAAATGGAAAATTAAACTGTTTTTTACTACAAATTATAGGACATTGCACAATGGTCCCAAAACGATTTTTTTTTAATAATTCTGTAACTTTAGAACTACTGGACGTATTTGAATGAATGGACTATCCTGAGGTGTATTCTAATTGATTTGGTAGAGCACAGGTTCTTAGCGGTTCTGGCGAACAGGGGTATACATCAAAAGTTGATCACCTCGGGTATGAGAATTTTTTAAAAAATCGAAAAAATTGCATTTATGATTTGAAAATTGACATAGATAGTCCTTATAATTCCCAGCAAAAAATACGCTTACATTTATGAGAAATTTCTTTTACTTTAAGAGATATTTAGACCGAAGTAAAATTTTGAGCCATTTTTGGACATGTTTTTTTTAGTTTTTTCTTTGTAACTTTGTGAGCTCAATTTGAGTCCTAAAATTTTTCTAAAATATTCTCATGATTCTGTACAAAATTCTAAATAATTTTTGTGCAAGAATCATATATCTATGTGGTTCCGATAAAAAGTTATAATATTTTGAAATTTAAAAAAAATGTGATTGTTTGTGATTTTTCTCAAAAAGGTGGTGACAATTTTTCACTTTAAAATTCATTACTTTCCTCTGGACCATACATTTTTTTAATGCTTCTAAAAGAATGCGTAATGTAAATGCATGTAAAGCAAAACCATGCCTCTGATAACGACGGGGGAGCATTTTACTGAAAAAAGTAATAGCTTTCTGGTTATATGTGTTACTGTTTTTCTTTTATAAAATCAAATATGAAAAAACATTCCTTGGGGTAAAAAATTATCTTCAAAATGTCAAAATATGCGGAGTTAAAGATGTTCTAAAAGTAACAAAATATAATATAAATATGCACTAAAAATCGGTAAATGAAAAATATGCTATTAAGGATAAAATATGCAAAATTATTCACTTACAAATCGATGCCAAAATGCTTTATTTCTGTTCTGAAATGGATAAATATTTTATCGATGGCTTGATTTAACGTTCAGTAATAAAAATGCAATTGCATATTTGTGGTTTCCCTGGTTATGAAGTATTAAAAAAATAATGCTTATTTCATAAAATATTTAATAGCCTAATAAATTCATATTATGTAATGTTTTTTTATAATAAATTTTATTATTTTTGAAATCTTTCAGCATTTTGGCAAAAACTGCCATTCTTTGCATATTTAATTTATCAGGTTTTTTTTGTACTTTTAATTTTTTTTTTACGTTTATTTTTGAAAAGGTGAAAATTTTTTTTTGTTGCAATATATTCATTAGATATGCAAAACAATTTTTCAAAAAGATTAATACGTTTTTTATTTTTTAATATTTCAGAAAATGTAAGTCACAAATTTTCACTGCTCTTATTTTTTACAGCACTGTACATATACTATTACTATGGGCCGTATGAAAGACTACAGGCTGCAGTTTATTCCAGAAAAGTAAATATACATATATAGAGAAGTCTCTAGATTAAATTTATATCAAAAAATACAGTAGTTTCTCGCTTTAACGAATACGCAATTTAACGAATTCGTGATTTAACATACCTCCAAATTTTTTTCCATTGAGTAACTTATATTACGAAGAATTCATATATTTTAGTACTCGATATAAGGAATTTTTCCAAAAATGTGATTTGAAATCCATAAAAATAACAGAAAGCAAATGAAAATACATTATATTGAAAGATTACTACACCATTTGTTATTCAAAAGGAAGATAATAAATGATTTTTTTTCGGACAAGATTTTTTCATTTGAAAACTAATTTCTAATAAAAAAAATCAGTAAATGAAATCAAATTAAAAATACGTTACAAAACAGTTGTTTTCCTAACAGTTATATTCCTTTTAAATAACTTGTACAATATCATTTGGTATCTTGTACAATATCATTTTAACCATATGTGGTGCGTTTATGCTGAAAAAAGAATCCATTCGATTCATAATTACTTAATGAGTCAATTTAACATTATAAATATTTCAGAACAAAAATCCACTTTCTAGTATTAAACGTCCGATTATAATAGATCACAATTTCCTTACATTATTTGTAATTTAAACATCAACATGTGTTGGAGAAAACTATTATTATGCAAGAAAAAAAAAAAAAAAAAAAAAAAAACGTAAATTATTGATGTTCATGAAAAACTCGTTAGAATTTTTAATTTTGTTAATTAATTTTTTTCACTTTTAATTTTATAAGAAAACTAAATTGTGTTTTAACGTTAAAAAGTGAAAATGTAAAGTTTAAAATAAATCTTTTAAAGTAATTTTATTAGTAAAACCTATTCGCGATTTAACGAATTTTTCGATTTTACGAATTGGCCTGACAGTATACGAGGGCGGATCAATAAATCCGTGACTTTTCGAACTTCCCTCGTAGTTATATGAAATGCAACACTATTCACATCAAGTACCACCTGTTAATAGACTACTGTCAAATTTTGAGCAAGTGTCGTCATTTACTTTGCGTTTAACAGCTGTTCAAAAAATGCAACCTCGTGTATTTTTCTAAAAATGGAAAAAAGTGAATTTCAACTGCTCATTAAACATTATTTTTTGCGAAAAAAACCGTCAATCAAACCAAGGAAAAGCTCGATAAATACTATGGGGACTCAGCACCATCGATTTCAATGGTAAAAAAGTGGTTTATTGACTTTCGTTGTGGTCGCACAACGTTCTGGACGGCCAAATGAGCTCAGTACATCCGAAAATGTCGAAAAAATCCTCGATATGCTATTGGCCGACCGAAGAGTAAAAGTACATGAGATTGTTGATGCCATAGGCATTTCATATGACAGTGTGGTTTCGATTTTAAATGATCAGCTGGGTTTAAGAAAGTTGTCTGCAAGATGGGTGCCGCGTTTGCTCTTAATTGACCATAAACGTAAACGTGTGGCAACTTCAAAGGATGGTTTGGAGTTGTTTAACCGCAATACGAATGAGTTTTTGCGGCGTTTTGTAACTGTAGATGAAACTTGGATCCATTACTGTACTCCGGAGATCAAACAGCAGTCTAAACAATGGGTTTCTTCGGGTGAACCCGCTCCGAAGAAGGCCAAGGTAAGATTGTCGGTCAATAAGGTGATGGCAACAGTTTTTTGGGAAGCACGCTGGATAATCCACATCGAATACCTTCAAAAGGGAAAAACAATAAACGGCGAGTATTATGCCAACTTATTAGATCGATTAAATGAGGATTTAAAAAGAAAACGACCATATGGCCAAGCAAAAAGTTCTTTTTCATCAAGATAATGCAATACTCTGTGAATTGGGCTACGAATTGGTACCTCATCCGCCATATTCTCCGGATTTAGCCCTTAGTGACTACTTCCTATTTCCAAATCTAAAGAAATGGCTCGGTGGAAAGAGATTCAGCTCCAACGATGAAATTATTGCCTATTTTAAGGAAATCAAAAAATACTATTTTTAACGCAAAGTAAATGACGACACTTGCTCAAAATTTGACAGTAGTCTATTAACAGGTGGTACTTGGTGGGAATAGTGTTGCATTTCATATATCTACGAGGGAAGTTCGAAAATTCACGGGCTTATTGATCCGCCCTCGTATCATTCGTTAAACCGGAAAACCACAGTATTATGATTATGACCCACCGTGCAGTAATTTCTACCCATACGCAATGTAAAAGTTGTATTAAGTTCGTTTCTCATTAGCATTACCAAAATTCCTAAAGTAAATTATTAATTAAATACAACAACAAAAAAATCCATAAATATTTTATTTTCAAATATTTGTAAATACATAAACTAATGGTTAAATTATGTGTTTATATTTCTAAAAAATTTCATTAAACTTACAATACAATATAAAAATACATAAGTCAAATTTGAAATTTCTAAAAAAAAAAAAAAAAAATATGCGCACATTTTATTTCATGTAAATCATATTACAAGACTACCGACCGGTACGTGTTTAAATTTAAATTTAAACAAATATTTAGTGAACACTAAACATGTGTGTTCATTAAAAAAAAAAAAAAAAGATTGTTTTTGACATAAGACATTTCATATAAATAGAGGTTAGGAATCAACCTTTAATATCCAAAAAAAAAAAACTAAATGTAATGTAAACTTTTGAATATTTTAGAAATTATTAAGGCAGTCGATTCTTTTTCTGTAAATAATCTATAGGAAATAATTAACGTTTGTATACATATCAAATAAAGACGGACAATTCCTTTTAAAACAGAAAAAAAATGAGGAAAACTACTTTTGGTTTATTTTTGAACATACATAATAATAACATCGTTTAGCCGTCCTTGACCTAATTCCATTATATACAAAATTTTATAAATACAAATACAAACACAATGTCAATACTATATTCATACGAGAATATGTATTATAAGCTTTTTCCTCAATACTATATGTAACTAAATACATACAAAAGTGTACTAGCAAGCACAAGTACATAAGCAAGTTTTGATAATGTGTCATCTTAAAAATATTTGTCTTCCTTGTTTTTTCTTTTTTCTTTTTTCTTTTTATTTTTACCATATAGGCAAAAAATACCTAAAATACATAAATCTCCAAAGCCCAACCTATGTAAGTATGTCAGCCAGCAGCAGCAGCACTCCTACACATTAAACTTAACTCAACCTTTCAAAAACAGAAAAACAAAAATTAAACAAATTGTATAGAGAAAGAACAATATTAAACACTTTTTACGTTTAATGAACAGAAAAATATGAAAAATCCTTCCTCGAAATGACTCATCATCGTCATCGTTTCCATTAAGATGCGTTCGAACAAAAATATTTGTATTTTAGCGTGTGTTTGTTTGATTGTTTTTTTTTTATTCCTCATGCATACGCTCCGTTTTCTTTAAAGCAGGGATTCTCAAAAGTTTTATAAAGTGACTATAAATTTATACTCCTCTAAAGTTCAATAATACCCAGCAAAAAAAAAAAGAGGAAGTGCTTCCAAAAAAGAACTTTTTCACCACTTCAAAAATAGAAAATATGCACTTAGTTTATTTTGCACTTTAATAAAAGTTAGTGTTTTTTTTTATCAAGAAAAAACGTCTATAATTTTTAAGAATATAAAAATTTCACAAATTGCAAACTATTTTTATTATCTACCAGCTTTTCATGTATTTCAAAAGCAATGAACAAGAAGCATAAAAGAAGAACATCCTACTAATGATAAAATGGGTTAAGAAAAATGAAGCTCTTTTTCAGCACTAAGTACTTCCTTTCAATGATAACACAATGTTAAAATCATGACCTTTTTAATTATTTTTCAGTTTTTTTTTCAGGGTATTCTATGGATCAGAATGTATATTAAAGACCGGTCTAGAATAGACTAAATAATCTGGGGTATATCCTGGAATATAGACTATATTAGAAATTAGACTGTAGAACTTACTAAAATAATAACTTTTTCAGTTATTTTTCAGTTTTTTTTTCAGGGTATTCTATGGATTAGAATGTATATTAAAGACCGGTCTAGAATAGATTATATAGTCTGACCTATATCCTGGAATATAGATTATATTAGAAATTAGACTGTAGAACTTACTAGAATCATGACTTTTTCAGTTATTTTTTTTTTTGTTGGGTATTCTATGACTCAGTATGTATATTAAAGACTGGCCTAGAATAGATTATATAGTCTGACCTATATCCTGGAATATAGATTATATTAGAAATTAGACTGTAGAACTTACTAGAACTTACTAAAATCACAACTTTTTCAGTTATTTTTCAGTTTTTTTTCAGGGTATTCTATGACTCAGTATGTATATTAAAGACTGGCCTAGAATAGACTATATAGTCTGACCTATATCCTGGAATATAGATTATATTAGAAATTAGACTGTAGAACTTACTAGAACTTATTAAAATCATGACTTTTTCAGTTATTTTTCAGTTTTTTTTTTCAGGGTATTCTATGGATTAGAATGTATATTAAAGACCGGTCTAGAATAGATTATATAGTCTGACCTATATCCTGGAATATAGATTATATTAGAAATTAGACTGTAGAACTTACTAGAACTTACTAAAATCATAACTTTTTCAGTTATTTTTCAGTTTTTTTCAGGGTATTCTATGGATCAGAATATATATTAAAGACTGGTCTGGAATAGACTAAATAGTCTGGCCTATATCCTGGAATATAGACTATATTAGAAATTAGACTGTAGAACTTACTAGAATCATGACTTTTTCAGTTATTTTTTTTTGTTGGGTATTCTATGACTCAGTATGTATATTAAAGACTGGCCTAGAATAGACTATATAGTCTGGCCTATATCCTGGAATATAGACTATATTAGAATTTAGACTGTAGAACTTACTAGAACTTATTAAAATCATGACTTTTTCAGTTTTTTTTAGGGTATTCTATGGACCAGAATGTATATTAAAGACTGGCCTAGAATAGACTATATAGTCTGGCCTATATCCTGGAATATAGACTATATTACAAATTAGACTGTATAATTTACCAGATTGAAGTCTAGACTATCGAATATGTGTTGGAAATCACACGATTGTCATTTCACATGCGTTTTGAAAGTCGCCAAATTTATTTTAGCGTTTGCTGTAGTTCACGCGTTTTACTTGTTCGGTTTCACTCAATTTTATCAGCTATTTCTATTTTATATATATTTATATTTTAAATCGCCTATTTTCTTGCGATTATTAGCCACATTACACATATTATGAGATTTCAAATCGTAATCGTCAATTTTATACGATATGTGATTCTCATTACATAGCCTTTACATATCCGTATATGTTGCACTTTATACTAATCGAGAGACTACAATAAAGTCTAGAGTAACGGTTCTCAAATGGGGGTTCGCCAAACTCAAAGAGTTCATACAAACATTTTAGAGGGGTCACAAAGACCATTTACTTAGAAAAAAAAAGGAATCCATTAATTCATATATGTAGAGGTTCAAAGTGAACTAAATTGTAATTGTTTTCAATGTTCAAATTAAATGTGTGGAGCTTTAACAAATTTTAAACAATAATAGAAAATGGAGCGTTTATCACTATATTTATATAAATTTTGGACCGATCTTTTGAAGCATACATTTTTTAATAATTTACTTTTGAAATTTTGGCTTATTTTTAGTTCTAACTTCATAGCAGGACATGAAGACTGAAAATATTTCTAATAGCAACTTTATTATGATTTAAAAGGGTTTGAAAATAATTTTCTCAAATCACATTATTTATTTATTTATTTTATTTGTTTATTCCAATTAAAGAAATATAAATTTAGATTTATTTTATTAAGCGCTGTTTTTCAAATACATCCCAACAAACCAAATGATCTCTTAACGATATCATTTCGGTGTTAAAGAAGTCCGATAAATTTTTGTGTTCAAAAATAATAGAAATCCATCATAATTTTTTTTTCATTTTGATCGAAATAAAAAATATAAAAAATATCATTTGCGATATTTATTACAAAAGTTGAAAATTATTTTCAACCTTTTTCAACGGATGAAAAAAAAAAAAATTGTAAACAACAACAATTTCATTGAATAAAAATAATATTTAAAATTTATTCACACAATACATAAAAAAATACAAATAAATAAAGTACCCAGGTAAAAACTATTATATATTATTATATATGGCCCAGGTATGAAAATATATTGATATATATGGATCTATATAAAAACTAGTAAAGACTCGTATATGCAATTTTGTGCAAATTTGTGTAATATATAAATTAATATATAATATTATTTATGAACAATTTTATCATATATGAATCTAACTAAATATGAACATTTCTTGTCATATATGGTACTATGTATGAGAAAATTTTTCATATATGATAGCATAAAAATCTAGTTCAGAAACATACACTCAAAGTTAGTCTAAAAATTAAACATCAGAATTTTATGAATAATTTAGTTCCTTATTTAGTCACCTATGATCTTTTTAGTTTAAGTTTTTTTTTTTTTTTAATGATATTTTTTGTGCATCCTCAGCTACAAAAAAATATATATGGATCATATATTCGTGCATATATGAATTTTCATATATGTTTGGATCCGAAAATTGAGGGTATATGGAGATATATGACCATATATATATATTCATATATATTTCAAAACTTCTATTGTGAATTGTAACTCAAATATTTTATTTTATTTTTTTCATATATAAAATTTATTTATTTTATATACAAATTATATAATTTACAATAAATTTTTTTATACATAACTTTTGAATCAGCAATATATGCAAATCAAATCCTAAGATGTTTTAATGAGCTATTAACGAGAAATCCTTTAAAATCCATCTGAAAAGTATTTTCGCGCGTTAAGTAAGTAATGATAAACAATAAAAAGTATATACTCATGTAAGTACACTTGTAGCAAGTCGAACAATTCCATAGTAACGCGTTTTTTCAATGGAGGCAATTGTGCTCCTGCAAGGATAGTCTTCCACATTATAACAAATATAAGAAAGCTAAAATTTATATGATGTTTACAAATGTTAATCAGATACTTGTCTTCTTTTGGAGCTATCTATTCACAGAGGATCTTTATAATTGCAAAGATTTCAACATTTTTAAAAATTATTTATATTTTGCCAGATTTTTTTTTTTTTGGTTTCAAATATTTTGATTTTTAAATGTCATGAAAATTTTGTTTAGAATATGTTGAATTTTTATTGTAAGTACAAATTTGTTTAGTATTTACACCTATGTATTACTATATATATATATATATATATATATATATATATATATATATATATATATATATATATATATATATATATATATATAACTAAATATAAAAAGTAATAATCATATTCCCGATTAAATGATATAAAATAAAACCCAGTTTTTTGCATATAGTTCGCGATCGACGTATTGTGAAGCTATTATAACATTTATAGATAATAAAATTTCCTAAAACTTTCCTGAAGAGTTATATTGCATTTTATATTTAATTTATATGGTTTCATATATGTAAACTAATTTCATATATAAAACCATATATGATACAAATTTTACATTTATATTTCGATATATGTTAAAATAATTCATATATTTCACCATATATGTATCTATATATTGCATAGAATTCCATGTATGAATCAATACACTTCCATTTATAAGCCCATATAGAACAATATATCATCATACATTAGTTATATATAAAAATATATGATCATTTTTAGCTGGGTTGTTTGTACCACTTTTTTAAACTTTCAAACTAGGATTTTTAAAGTTTCAATATAAGTATATATGCTGTTTAATAGCTTTCTTAGTCTGCCATGACATAAAAATCTTATAGAAAAAATATAAAATTTAATGACAATAAAATACTGTATGTTAAAAAAAAAAATTAAACAAAATACATAAATTTTATAAAAATATTTAAAAAAGAAATCAATTCTCCACAATCGGTTGGTAAAATATTTTTGTATAATGACGTTAAGTGAGTGCATGATATTGATAATTATTTTCTAATTAATATTACTTTTTTGCTTAAAATAAATTTTTAAATCTACCCAGCAAAAACTTTGCTTTCCTGGTAAGTTAGCAGATATAATTGGAAACAAAAATAAACTACTTATTTTTTGCCTGAATAACTAGTTATTTTTGTTCGACTTGTCCACAAATTCATGTAGTTATTTTTTGATTCTAGGGGTACTCAAAAATATGTACCTAAACGAAAACAAAAATAAAAAAAAAAAACAAAAAAAGTTTGCAGTCAGTGAGACTCGAACTTGGACACACACCAACCATTCAGTTTTTACTGACTAACGTCTTACTCAGTACACCATCACGCACATAGCATCCTAAGCGACAAAAACTCTATTTAGTTTAAAATATCTTTTTAGACATTTTGTTGTAAAAAACTAACAGCTTCAGAATGGGGTTGAACCAACAACCTTCTTCTAGCCAACTCATCCACGTGATTGCAGTATTACTGTGCTATTATACTACTGAGTACTTATTAATGTAATACAGAGTAGTCAAATAATAATGACACCTCATTACCAAGAAACTACTTTAATAAGTAGTTGTTATTACAGAAAACCAAAAAGTTTTTGCTGGGTAGCTAAGGAGAGACAGCGGTTAAACAACAATTGCAAACTAAAATATCTAAAATATCATGATCTTTAAATACATATGTACATATATTAGACAATTCCATAAAAATTAAAAATTAAATATAATAATATATATATATAATAATATATATAAAAATTAACAATAATAATATATGCAAAAAAATGGAAATAAATACGATCTTTCATGTTCTTGACTTAACCTCCCTTCTTTTTATGCATTTGAGGGTCGAACACGCACTAGTAGCATTTTGTGGTCTAGATTTCAAAAACTCCCTTCACTGTCCTAAAGACAAGATAAATCTTTTAAGAATCATTTGCAAAAGTTTTTAATTCGTTAAAGACAGCTTATGATTTTTTTTTTAACAATAATTAAGGGAAAAGTTTTTAACCTGTATAAACAACATAACTTGCAAAAATAAAAAAGTTCATTTCATTAATCAAAGAATTAATTTTTTTCCAAAAATTCAGATCGAACAGGGAATTATCTAATATATGTACATATGTATTTAAATATCATGATATTTTAGATTTAAAAATTTGTTTTAAGCAAAAAAGTAATATTAATTAGAAAATAATTATCAATATTATTCACTCACTTAACGTCATTATACACAAATAATTTACCAACCGATTGTGGAGAATTGATTTCTTTTTTAAATATTTTTATTCAATTTATGTATTTTGTTTATTTTTTTTTTAATATACAGTATTTTATTGTCATGAAATTTCGTATTTTTTCTATAAGATTTTTATGTCATGGCTTTGCATTCTAAAAAAGCTCTTAAATAGCATATATGCTTATATTGAAACTCTAAAAATCCTAGTCTGAAAGTTTAATAAAGTTGTACAAATTTCTAAGTGGCCATCAAAAATGGTAATGCACAAAAAATATCATTAAAAAAAAAAAAAAAAACTTAAACTAAAAAGGCCATAGGTGACTAAATAATGAAGTAAATAATTCATCAAATTCTGATGTTTAATTTTTAGACTAACTTTGAGTGTATGTTTCTGAACTAGATTTTTATGCTATCATATATGAAAAATTTTCTCAAACATAGTACCATATATGTCAAGAAATATTCATATTTAGTTAGGTTCATATATGATAAAATTGTTCATAATTATATTATATATTAATTCATATATTACACAAATTTCTATATATGGACCCATATATTGCACAAAATTGCATATACGAGTCTTTACTAGTTTTTATATAGTTACATATATATCAATATATTTTCATAAATGGACCATATATAATAATATATAATAGTTTTTACCTGGGATTAACAATTTGATATTTTTCTCAAATGAACACCATTTTAAATTTTTAGTAAAAAAGCAAGGTTGGAAACCGAAACGAATAACGGTATCGGTATTCAATTTATTTTTATTTCGGTAACGGTATCGGTAACGGTATTTTAAAATATATCGGTATCGGTATACCGGTAACGAAACTAAAATTCCGGTATATACCGTTATTATTAAAGACAGAGCAAAGACATTAAAGAGTTAAATCTTCTATTTATTTTCAATTAAATTTCATTAAATAAAACTTTGAATTGAATATTTTTATATTATATATCACTTTAAGACATGAATATTCTTTGCATTTTGATTTTTGTGGCGGTTCAAAGTTCAAAGTATTTTCTGATTTTTTAAATACATGAAATTTAACACCATATATCTTCGGACCTAGTTTCAATTCATATAAGCTCAATAAAATTTTATAATTTTCGCCTAATAGTTTAAATGGCGTAGCTATCTGCTAACATATTGCCAGGTCGTTCATTCCAGAAGAAGATTCCTTCGCAAATCATCCATTCGATCAATATCTTTGTATAGAAGGCTAACGTTTCCGAATTAAGTTCCCCGAGTAATGTTAAAATCGATTGCATGTGACAAATATAAAAGCCTCGACAAACTGTAACGCATAATTGACTTGTTCCCCAACCCAGAGCGACTTTACGACTCATATCATGAACGTATAAGAATTACACTATAAAAGAACGTGTAGATTAGATTAGTAGATTAAAATATAAATAAATTTAAATTTATAAAAGAGGAATAAGAATGGGCAGAATTTTTTGTTAACATTTTAGAGACTCCACGTCCAAGGAAAATTATAGAAAATTACCGCTCACATTTAAAGGATATTTAAATGCATTGTCCTGGCTATAACTTTCCGAACAAAACGTTGCATTCTCTTAGAGAATTTTAAGAAAAGAACCAAATCTAAACGATATAGGAAAAGAAGCCAGAATAACGTAATAGTTTTTAAGCCTAATATAAGTAGTTAAAATATTTATGAGTAAACCTTGTTAAAAATAGATCAAAATTAAGGGTCGTTGTCTCAAAAAACGGAGACGTCATGGAAAATTTTTATTTCTCTATATACTCGAGAGTATTTACCAATTTACGCTCCCAAATCGTAGAAATTTCTCAAAAGCTGAGGAACGCAAAAAAATTAATAAATAAATAAATTGTGACCCAAAAACATTCCAGAATGAGGTCTTTCTGTTTTGAGCGCGTTTGGATAACTTTGGGTAACTTAGGCAAGTACGTCGAACTCATCTACCATATCTATCACAAAGGATATGAATTACGTAAAATTATTTGCCACTTTTGCCACTCTACCACTTTATTGACTTGTGTTAAGAATTTTTAGAAATCTATATACAAAAAAAAAAAAAACCTTAACATAATTTAGACGAAATAAAGTAAAGAACTGAAGTTAATTTTTTTTTTAATATTCTTCCTGTATGGATCGTTTTAGGAATTCTATTGAAACAAAGATATAAATAATAAAAGGACCTTAAAAACAAGGTTCAAAAAATATTACTTTAAATAACCTCTTATTATTAAAATTAATTTCATCTTTCTTAAAGCAAGTAAATTTATATGAGAAATAATTTTACACAACATATTACATAGAAAATAGTATATTTTAAAATACCGAAACTAAAATACCGGTATATACCGATATTGAGGGAAACGGTATTTGAATAACGGTATTTTTAGAAAATAATAATTTCGTAATTTCGTTTTATAAGGCTAAAGCTTGAATAAACCTCTGAACTAGAGTATTGACTAGGCTATTACTCTACAAAAATAAAATATCGATTCGATTCCTTTTTTACAAAAAAGTTATGGAAACACTGCTGTGTACAACAAGGGTGGATTTGTGAAACCACGAAATGAACATTTTCTAAAGCGACTAACGTTTTAAAAATTGAGTAACAATGAAAATTGAAAACTTTGTTTCTCCCATTACTAAATAGTGTGAGGGGTGGAACGAATTTGATCATAATGACAAAAAGAAAACAATTTATAAGAGAGAGCCAAACATTTTATTTATACATTCAACAATAGTGTGCAAACTGGAAAATTATAACTTTGCATTAAAAAAAAAAAAATAAATAAATAATAATAAATAAATAAATAAAAACCATACGCACACGCGACCCGCCACTGTGTCTTTTATTTGTTCCATTCTGTTCGTTTGTTCATTTGACTCCGTTTTTGTTGTTTGGGACTCTATAACTAGCAAAATATATTACCACACATCAGTTTCTATTTATGTCAAGTCCAGCGCGGTTGTTTTGCACCAGAACTTAAAAAACAAAAACGAATTTTTTAGTGAAAAAAAAAGAAATATATATTTAAATTCAAAACGATTGTGCAAAAAATAAAATAAAATAAAATAAAATAAAAATTATAATAAAAAATAAAAATAAAGAAAACAACACACATAAGCAAACAGAAAACCTAAATAAAAGGAATTTATTTTGTATTGGAGAATAAAAATAAAATACAAAACTAATAAAAAGATTTAATAAAAAAAAAAAGAAAAAAAATGCATTTGAATAACATCATTAAGGGAATTTTGCCATTGATATTTATTGTGGGGTTTTTTAAAATATCAGGTACTTGATTGATTAAATTAATTATTGAATGAATATGAAAGAACAACAACACTAAGCATTTAAATTAACTAATTAAGGAAAGGGAGATAAAAAAAAAAATTAAAAATGTTTAATGAAAACTAGAAATAACTATAAATGAAAAAGAAAATAAAAAAGGGGTGTTTTTTTTCATTTAAATTAATATGAAGCTATAAGAGTGTGTGTATACTTACACATACATATATATAAGTATTTGCTATGTGTATTTGTAAGTTACAAAATTTGCATTTGTCTATCCTTTGCCTAAATTTTTTTTTCCTAAAAAACACTGTTGATTTAAATTATTCATATATAAAATATATACGTTTTCTTATATCCGTCTTAAAAAAAAAATCAATATTTTAAATATTGAAAACTTTATATAGGATACATATTTATGTATGTATATATGTTGAAATATATAGGGTACGTACATACGTATATATATATAACTACTAGTGTATAGTAGTTTTTAATGCTTCTCTACAGTTCTACTGGCAGCAAGTCACATTCCTGGGAAATACCAAACAAATACAATTTTATAAATTTCCTGTCTCTAAGCAATATCTATACATCCGTTTTTAAATCTTGTGGCAATTACACATCCTGTAGTGTTATGTTTGTAATGTAAGAAAAATTAAATTGGTTACTTGAACGATATTTTGTAACTAAATTGTAGTTAGTCTAAAATTATTCCTTATAACCAATTTCCATTTTTTTTTTTTTTTTTGTTGTATAACAAAAGTAATTCTCCCCTGGCTGTTTAATTTTACAATATTTTCATTAGGGTATACCAGTCAGTACTGCAGGGATTTTTTTTACATTTAAATATTTTAATGTTTGCCTGTATAAAGCACCAGCAATTTAAGCTATTGTTAATTTCCAAATATTAAAAAAAAATAGCAGTCACTCCTTAAACAATATTAAGGGAATGTAGTAGTAATGTAATTAATTGAAATTATAAATATTCTAATAAAATAAGAAATAATGGTGGGACGTGACCAAAAAATTTTACGAGTTAATCGGCTGCCAAATAACTAACCAACCAACTTGTACAATTAAAATTTACTTGACCACAACAATTTGTTTTCTATGACAGAAATTTTATTTTTAACATAAAGTACTTTGGCAATAATATTTATTAGAAACTTGATAGAGAAAATACATATAATGCATATTTTTAATTAGCAACAATTAGTATTAACATTATAAAATTATAAAATTTTAAAAAGTTATATATTGGTTGGTGGGTTGGTTACTTGATTTCGTATGCATGAACATTTGTAAAACTTTTTTTTTTCTTTTTTTTTTTTTTTTTTTATAATATACATATGTGTATGTACATAAGTTCATTTACAACAATAATAAATGTATTCTAACTCTGACATCATCATTTCGTATTCGTATTATGGTAAAACAGACAAAAATACTACATTCAATTTTCATATATATATATAAATTTGTATGTTTTCTTACACTAATGCTGATAACAAATATTAGGAGAATTCAAAAAAAAAAAAATATATATATATATATATATATATATATATATATATATATATATATATTATATATATATACTCCTGTGAGCGATGCTTCCCACCTTTATTCCCTGGTAAGCTAGCAGGTATAATTGGAAACAAAAATAAACTACTTATTTTTTGCCTGAAGAACTAGTTATTTTTTGACTCTAGGGGTACTCAAAAATATGTACCTAAACAAAAACAAAAATAAAAAAAAAACAAAAAAATTTTGCCGTCAGTGAGACTCGAACTTGGACACAAATTAACCATTCGTTTTTAACGACTAACTTCATACTCAGTACACCATCTCGCACTTAATTTTCTAAGTGACAAAAACTTTTTTAGTATAAAATATTTTTTTTTAGACATTTTGTTATAAAATACTAACAGCTTTAGAATGGGGTTGAACCAACATCCTTCTGGTTGTTAGTCCGGCGCTCTAGCCAACTCATCCACGTGATTGCAGTATTACTGTGCTATTATACTATTGATTACTTATTAATGTAATACAGAGTAGGTAAAAAATAATGACGCCTCATTACCAAGAAACTACTTTAATAAGTAGTTATCATTACCGAAAACCAAAAAGTTTTTGCTGGGTAGTAACTTTTGTTCGAGTTGTCCACAAATTTATATAGTTATTTTTTGACTCTATTTGTGTTCAAAAATACACTGCCTGCCACTTGAATAAGGAATCACAATTTTTTTTTTTTTTTAACTTTAATTAAGTATATCTCCTAAACTAAAGTTCAGAAAAAAATATTTTTTTGCGCAATCAAATTTCAAATTGTTGGCTTTAGTTTTTTGAAGAAATAAAAAATATACATATTTTATTATACTAAAATTATGCATTTATTTAAAGACATGTATTTCTGTGCTACTATTTCGTGTGTCACTTGAATAAGGAATATTTTAAAATTAAGCAAACTGTAATTTATTTTGAAATTTTAGGTTATAAAAATGACTGTTATTATCTTCTAGCATTCAATTATTAATGAGTACTGTCACCATTTTTAGAAATAACCTCAAAAATGCGATTTGGCATCGACTTGTATAATGACTCTAAGTAATTTAGCGAAATTGAACTCCATGCTTCCCTTATTGCATCCTTTAAGGATTCTATCGTCTCAAATTGTTTTCCTCCTTCATAAACTTTTCTTGCAAGCCAAACCCCAGACATTTTCCATTGGATTCAGGTCTGGTGAATATGGGGGCCAATCCAAAAGTTTAACACCTTGTTGATTAATCCATTGTTTTACTGCTCTGGCGGCATGAATCGTAGCGTTGTCGTGTTGGTACGTCCAAGGTATGGGTCCAAAGAAATCATTAAATTTTGGAAATGCTTCCTCCACAATGTTTTTGTAAGTCGTTGCAGTCATTTTGTTGGATACAAAAACCAATTCTATGGTACCATAATACGAAATGGCACCCCATACCATTATTCCGCCCTCTCGGCTGGGTCTGTGGCTCAAAAATAATTCCTCCTTATTTAGGTCATGGAAGTAATAGTTATACTCGTCGGGACCATCAATATTAAACTTTTTTCATAGGAAAATATAACTTTAAACCATTTGTCGGACCATGTCATTGTATTTTTGGCAAACTGTAGACGTTGTGATTTGCGTTTTTCATTAAGTGGTGTTTTTTTTGCAGTTTTCGTCGGACTATGTATGGGCACGACTTTAAAATACGGTGCACTGTTCTTAGACTGGCACTGACTCTACTTTTTTCACGTATTTTTGATACCGACATGGCAGAATTTGATGCAATTCTAAGAATTTTTCGACTTTCTTTTGGAGTTGTTGCCATTTTCTTCCGCCCTTTCATGTTTTTTCCATATCTTTCCACGTTATTTAAATAATTGTACAGAACTGTCTTTCCTCTATTAATGTTTTTGGCTATTTAGACCGGATTCTGACCTTGAGATTTCAAAATCAGAATTTTTTCCTTTTCAGAATTATTAAGAGCCTTACCACGTCCCATTTTGAATAAAAACTATTTAAAAACTATCAAATTAAAAATTCTCTAGCCGTTTATATTGAAAGAAATTCAAATCGTAGCCTTCCTGAGTAATATTAAAATAATTCCTTATTCAAGTGACACACGAAATAGTACCACAGAAATACATGTCTTTAAATAAATGTATAATTTTAGTATAACAAAATATGTATATTTTTTTATCTCTTCAGGAAATTAAAGCCAACACTTTGAAATTTGGTTGCTCAAAAAATTATTCTTTTCTGAACTTTAGTTTAGGAGATATACTTAATTAAAGTTAAAAAAAATGTGATTCCTTATTCAAGTGGCCGGCAGTGTATGTACCTAAACGAAAATAAAAATAAAAAAAAATGTTTGCCGTCAGTGAGATTTGAACTTGAACACAAATTAAACATTCGTTTTTAATGACTAACGTCTTATTCAGTACACCAACTCGCACCTAATTTTCTATTTAGTATAAAATATCTTTTCAGACATTTTGTTATAAAAAACTAACAGCATCAGAATAGGGTTGAACCAACAACCCTCTGGTTGCTAAGCCAGCGCTCTAACCAACTCATCCACGTGATTTCAATATTACTGTACTATTATACTATTGAGTACGTATTTATGTAATACAGAGTAGGCAAATAATAATGATGCCTCATTACCGAGCAACTACTTTAATAAGTAGTATAAAATTGTTAAAAAATTAAAGACAAAATAATCTTTTCTGAATTTTAAATAACCATTAAACATAGGTTCTTTAAAAGTCCAAAATAATAAACTTCAATAATTTTTTAAAAATTTGAAAATAAAATTTAATCGTAAATGGAAAATAATCATCAAATGTAAATCTTTATGAGGATAAAAATATTTTGTATTTAAGATGATATGATCGAGTCAAATCGATTTGATATTTTTTTTTTTTTTTTTTTGAGTCTATTGAACTTTGCAGGCGAATAACACTGATCGGTAAAGAAATCCTCTTTTAAATAAAAATGGATGAACTAGCTGGTGTTTGATGTGTTAAACAATAATTTGCTTTCAGTTATTTCTAACACGTGCTGATTTTTTTATGGGCATGATTAATAGACTCCCTTAATAGGGCGGTCACACTAGACACTCGACAACGATTTATACAATTTAGATAAAAAAAACCCAATAGATTCTGACTAAAATGAACTTCAAATCTTAATATTATTTTTTTCTTCGCTCAAAAATTTCGAAAAAATTATAACAATTTGTTATTGCAAAATTCACAAAAAAAAAATAAAATAAAATAAAATAATAATAATAATAATAATAATAATATAATAATAATAGTAATAATAACAAGCCATATATCGAGGGCCTATATTCAAAACCCTCTATCTCTCTTATTTTGCAAGTATTTATTTTATTTTACATTATTTATTTAAAACCACGACTAAGTCTTACATATAATTCGTTTTTGACATTTTACTATATTGGCAATTTTAAACAGAAATAGAGGGTTTTGCACTTTTAAAATATTTAATGTGTATAAATTACGATATATAAGGTTTTTGCATTATAAAAACAAGATATAGTCGGTTAAGCCCGATCATATATGATACCCCACACCATTGTGCATGTCCATTAAAATTCGTGGAGGGGTCTTATATTAGACATGTGGACCGATACTTCTACTAAGTGTAAAATAAAATATACAAATACAGAATATTACGTTAATACTAACATTTATATTAATTTATGCTCTTTAGGGTGATTCCAGAAAGTGGGCTTATATGGGAGCTATGATAAATTATGGAGCGATCCTCCTAAAATTTTGTCACTATGATTTCTACTTATATAAAACTTATTTGTGTCAAATATAAACCTGATACTAACATGTGTATGTGATATATGCACGTTAAAGTGATTTTCGGAACAGAGTTTTATATGGAAGCTATGGTCAATTATGGACCGATCTTCATGAAATTTGGCACAAAGATTGAAACTTATACAAAACTTCCTTACACCGAATTTCATTAAAATATTGCTTTATTGTGGAAATTTATGAGCGTTAAACCCCTATTCCGGGAGGACATTTGCATGGGGGCTAGGTGAAATAATGGGCCGATCATAACCAATTTCAATAGTCCTTGTATCATGAAACTCCTACATGCCAAATTTCATTGAATTATCTTCAAAATTGTGTCCTGTACTTTCTGCACACAGACGGACGGACGGACATCATTAGATCGACTCAGAAAATGATTCTGAGTCAATTGGTATATTTTAAGGTGGGTATTGAATGATTTTTTCTGTGCGTTGCAAACATCAGCACAAACCAAAGCTATGGTGATGTGGGGTATAAATACATTTAATTACCATTTAATGTATGATTTTTAAACTACTTAGTAATTTAAAAAAAACCAGCATAATTCAAATAGGCTACTTTATTTTCGGATCGGAGCATAGGGAATGGTACCCTTCATACAAACAAAATAATAATTATTATTGGAGTAAACATTATTTATTGCTTAAATGAAGAAATATTAGAGCAAAAGTTTTAAAATTATATGGGAATAATTTCCTTATCAAGAATCATAACTGAGGTGAAAATAGTACGGGCAGCTCCAGGTGAAGTGTTAGCCCACATATAAGATAAATATTAATTATTGCATCTAAGGAACTATTACAGTGAAAGCCTCGAGATTTTGTAAGAGGGATTTTATTTTCAAGTTCCACAATTGATACTACAGGTGGGTAGTAGCCACCATACAAAACGATTATTTATTATTGTATATCTAAAGAACTATTCAACCGATTTAAATTTTTTGGTCAGATTCATATTTAGCATGTTATATTTAAATTGTTAAAAACTAAAATAATTACTCAGATAGACAGATTTGCACTAAAAGTTAAAACATTTTTTTTGGTAAGATAAAGGGATACAAAAACATTGATAAAATTGGAAAAACTATGAAAAACTATATGAGTAGATGAGAAGTTTCGTGAAATATTCCCTCGATATGGATCACGAAAATTACTGAATACACTTGTAATCAAAATTCCATGCAAATTTTCATGTGTTAGGGTATTCATTCGAATAACGTTTGTTCGAATTATTAGAACAATTTATTACGAATAATTATTCGAAAAATTTAATTATGGTGTTTTTCGAATAAGGAATAATTCGAATATCTTTATGTTAATATTCGAATAAAACGAATTATTTTTTTTTGTAATTTATTAGATTTTTTATAAAAAAAAATAAATGAATTTAAATGAAACTTCACAGGACAAATTTTGGAATTTGTTCCAAAGTCATTAGTTGTAGAACACTTTAGAATCTTTAATAATCTGCTTAGTGATGCTCCTATCAATTCTGGCACTTGTGGAGTAAAACAGCATTATGATAAACTGGTTTTAAATAATGTTTTTGATAACTAATGCTTAAGAACACGTTCTATATTACTTCACCATCACTTTTTTGAAGAAATTATTGGTTCTTAAAAGACTTGCTAGAACAGCTTAAGAAACTTTAAAAAAATCGTAAAAATTGCGAAAAAATAAAATAAAAATTAAGCAATTAACCAAAAATTAAATTGATTAGAATTGATAAAATAAAACAAAAGTTAATGATTTTGGTAACTATTTCTTGAATCATTCCCTAACGCTTCTATAGAACTATTTCTGAATATGACATTTTCGAATAAAAATCATTGATTAAAGAACTAGTTCTAGAATACTTCCCTGGAATGGGTGCTGAATGGATAATACTACCACAGAACTATTTTCGTGGATTCTGAAACAAGTTGTACAGAAATTTACAAAACCATAAATATTTTACTTTATTATTTTTTAATTATTCGAATAATTTTAAATACATGATCGAATAATTCGAACAGACGAAAATGTCTTATTCGAATTATTCGTTTTATTTCATTAATAGAAAAACCGAATAATTTGAATTCCCTAGTTTATATATATAATATTTTTAATACATGTAGGTTCTTTATTTAATTGTGAAATTTGTGAATTTAATTGTGAAATTTGTGCATCAATTTTGAAGATACATCTCAGCAAACGAAAATAAAAATAAAAAATTCCGAGATTTGAACTTGGACACAAATTAACCATTCGTTTTTAACAACTACGGTCTTACTTAGTACACCATCTCGCACTTAATTTTCTAAGTAACAAAAACTTCTTTTAGTATAAAATATTTTTTTAGACATTTTGTTTTAAAAAACTAACATCAGAAAGGGCTTGGTTGTTAATCCAGCGCTCTAGCCAATTCATCCACGTGATTACAATATTACTGTGCTATTACACTATTGAGTACTTATTTATATAAATATATAAATATATATATATATATATATATATATATATATATATAAATATATATATATTTATAGAGTAGGCAAATAATAATGACGCCTCATTACCAAGAAACTACTTTAATAAGTAGTTGTCATTACCGAAAACCAAAAAGTTTTTGCTGGGATGACTTATTTTATACGTAGCATAACTAGCTTTATGATTAAGTATAAAAAATGAATATTTTTATCGTTTTCATTTTTTTAAAAAATTTTTTAGAAAAAAATTCTTCAATTTTATAAGAAAAAAAACTGTACATTAATTTCTGAATAATTCGGAACTATTGAGAAGATAAAAAAATAATATTAAGATGACTGGAAAATAATTTTGAACCACATCTTTTGGTGTTTAATTTATCTATTTATCTAACCGTTCTCAAGTAATGGTGAAATATAGTAGTGTAACCAACCACCTTATTAATGGGAAAATATTAGACATGCCCATAAAAAAAAAATATGATAGAAAAGTATATGATAAAAAAAACTGAAATCATATTATTGTTTACCACATCAAATTTTTTCTACTACACCCATTTATTTATTTATTTATTTTTTTTTTTACTGACCAGTGTATCAAGATACAAATATACAATTTTCAACAGAATAGTTAGACAAGATTGGATTTTGCTAGATTTTGAACGAAAATGGATGTAATATATTTCCAGTTTCCACTTATTAGAATAGAATTTTGCCTGCATAGAAATGATGGCCTCTTAATGTTAATGCATATTTATATTAAGTATTTGTATGTATTTATGTCTCTTATATTATGATTGTACATTTATAAGCAATGACGAAGTCGGTAAATATGATGAACATTTGAAAATTGTTCGTGCATTTGAATTTAATATACACCATGTCAGGCCAATACATACATACATACATACAGATATACATACATACAAATGTATACGCATGAATTTATTTATGCACAATAATATTTAAATGCAAATCGTTGGCTAAAATGGGAGACTTGAGATTTTTATCAAATTTATATTTTTGTGTGTATGTAAACATTTATGTGTAAAATACTAATACATTTAAAGTATTTAATTATTTTCTTATGAAAAAGGGCGTATGATTTATTATTATTTTTACCATTCAATCATTCAATCCTTTAAAGTATAAATTTCAGAAATTTTCTCATCTTAAAAAAGAAAATTATGTACACATGTATTACTCATAACAAAAATGACAGAAATTGACTTTTCTATACGATATTGTGCTAAATTTAAAATAAAAACAAAAAAAAAAAATAAAAAGCAAATGAAATGAACCAACACACCACTCCTCTAAATTTTTCACCATTAACTTTAAAATGTAATACATACCTACATACATACATATATACATACATACAAACATACAGACATACATACATACATACATATATACATACATACATACATACATATATACAAACATACATTCATGTACATACGCATGTATGTTTAATTGTTTGTGGTGTACATATACACTCATACCAATAAATAAATATGTACGTATATTTATATACACATTGCATGTTTTTTTTTCGCATCATAATAAATAATAATTACTAAATGTATGTATGTACATACATGTATGTATTTGTATGGCAAAGTATGTTTGTACGAATAATTCAATTTTATTCGATTTCGATTCGTTTTTAACTTAACACAACTATGTATATTGTTTTGCCCTATTTTGGATTTGGAGGAAAAATAAGGTATCGATTACTATGTTTATACGCCTGGTTTTTGCAAAATAAACTTAATGTACAAATCATCAAATCACTGTTTTCTACGACAAATTTCATAAATAAATATATTTAATTATTTGTCGTGTTGGATAGGCGAAATACAACTACTATCATAGAAAATTCTATTAATTCTATATTTCCCCAAAAATTAATGAAATATACCAATTTTTATTTCTGCCAGAAATATAAATATGTGTAACATCAAAAATAATGGGTGATTCAAGTAGAGATATTTTTTTCAATAGTCTTTTTTTTTTTGACAGATCACGTGTGAGTCGTGTCATGCTGTCATGTTATTTTTGTTTAGTATTGTTTGGCATTTCATAATGGAAAGACTTACTCTTGAACAACGTTTACACTATCGTTCAACTTTATTACGAAAATTCACGTTCTGTGAGGAATGTGTTTCGTGCACTTCGCTCAACTTATGGTCAACATAATCGACCTACTGAGCGTACTATTCGCAACACTATCACCCATTTTGAAACCCAGCATTCATTATTGGATAATATTCGACCGAATATATTACGTTCAGCACGCTGTGAAGAAAATATAGCGGCCTTAGCTGAGAGTGTAGACGAAGACCGTGGAGAGTCGATTCGGCGCCGTTCACAGCAACGGCGACCGTTATCGTGCCATGATAACCGACTATTTGATGCCTGAGATTGAAGCTTGTGATCTCGGTGACATTTGGTTTCAGCAAGACAGCGCCACTTCGCACACATCGCATCAATCAATGGATTTATAATTTATAATTTCACGTTTTGGGCCGGTCGATTGACCACCAAGATCGTGTGATATCACACCGTTACACTGTGGGGATATGTAAAGTTTATGCGGACAAACCCGCTTCGATTCAGGCCTTGGGGAAAAAATCACCCATGTTCAAAAAATAAATGCCAAAGAATGTTCTGATAATAAACATTCCCCCATTAAATTTGAATTTTCTATCTTTTTTTTCTTTAAAAAAAGTAGGGAACCTCGAAATGGATCACCCGGTACTTCTGGGTTGAGAGAAAATATGCTCAATTATGGAAGAATGTCTCTGGATTGAGACAGGCGAAGAGTTTTGTTGTAATATTCCTGGGAACATTTCAGCAGTTGTTATTGCTCAAAAAAAGTGAACTCAGAGTACTAATGGATTTATTTAACGAACATTGTGGTCTTAGATAAATTAACAAGTAAGAATGTTCTATTCGGCGCCACCATCTGCAACTTTTTATACCACCCTAATTGAAAATTTCACCTAATATGTGAGGTTTCCGAGTTGAAATCAATCCTTGGATAATTTGTACAAAATTTTGATGCCGTATATATGAGTTTTAAAATAACTCCGTCCGAAAGTCCACCCGAAGTTCAATTATTTGACCTCAATACGCGTTCCGTTTGCATTGTCCATATTGTTTGAAGTTTAAACTATATAAGTTACAGACGTAGTGCTTTAATTTTCTGACTCACATATTTCAAAATCCAAAATCCTTGAATGACTTTTACCGAAATACGAATAAAACACAATTTTTGTTGTAATTTTACAAGACAAATATGTAAATTTGTAATAATTATTGTATAGTGTGCGTTAGCTGTTTTTGTGTGCAATAGCATAAAAAAAATCGGAGGCAAAAATGTTAACCGTTAAAAAGTTATTGAGTTTCGACTACTCATACCCCCACAGAAGTACACTGTGCTACGGACACAAAGTTTTTCTACTATATGGCTCATAACTTTTTTGTTTATTAACCGGTTTTTTTTATTTTAAATACCAAAAAAAAAAAACTTATAAAAGAGAAATATTTAAGCTAAATTTTATCCCCCTAGGTGGTCTACCCTGAGCCCTATCCTTTCAACAACCAGACAGACGGACATAGGCAAATCGTCTTGGAATTTCACGAGGATCCAAAATGATTTTACGTCTTAAAAAGATTATTATTATTATTTTTTTTTGATGGCACATTAAAATCCATTTGTATAAATATAAAGTGAAAATTACGCGCAATATCAAAACCCACTGAGTTATTCAAATAAAATTTATAATATTTTCAATATTTGATGGTATTTAGTGTAGCATATTTTAGGGTTTCCTAGTAAAATTTAATAAAAATTATTCATATTAAAAATCGCGATTTTTAAAAATTTTGCGAAAAATGGGTTTCGAATTATTATTTATTTTTATATTTTTCCATATATTATACGAAATGCTATTTAATATTGTGATCCTTTTTAAAGCCTAGTAAATTTTTTTCTTGGTCCATAAAATTTGTATCTTTAGAAATTTTTTGATGCGCCCCCACATTTCCGTTTAGCATTACAAGCATCATACAGTGTGCGATTCAAAAAATGAAATGGAAATACTTAGATTTAGATTTCAATAAAATTTCACATAGTGATAGTGGAGGTGTAGGCGAGTTTAAGTTTTAAGCTTGGACCATATAGACTTACAGGGGCGGGTCCACAGTTTCACAAAGTTAGACACCTCGAGTATAAAATTTTTTAAAAACGATCCTGATTCCTTATATCTGAACCGATTTAAAAGATTTTTATATAGGAGGATTCTGCTGGTCGAGATATATGCATAACTAATCTCCTTTAGTTTAAGAGATATTAGGCTTCAAAAATTAAAATTTTTACTTTTTAGCCTATCTTGGTGAAGTTTTTTTCGCTACAGTGGGTCCAAATTTTAACCGATTTTTTGGATTTTTATTTCATTAACAACAAATAGCAAAATTGTGTAAAGCTGGAATCAAAAAAAAAAAAAAAAAAAATTATACCTTTTATATAGTATAATGTGTTTTTAATTTTTTTGTATCGGTGGAAAAATATAGTAAAAATTTTAAAAAATTTCATTTTTGGAAATTTTTTGGGAATTGCGGAATTTCTATTGATAAATTTAAAAATGTGAAATTAAGCATCAAAAAATCTATTTAGGTATAAAATTTTATTCAAAAATATCCATTAACAAAAATTTTATTGCATAATTAAAATCTTTTCGCGAAAAGTCTTCAAGGAATTTTCTTATTATAAATATTATTATACAGTTTTGAAAGTAAGACACTATTACCTAAACAATGATGTATGATATGCATACCTTTCCACGTGTCAAAATTAGCGATCAAAATCAATATAAATCGTAAAAAAATTACTCACAATTGCCAGGTAACGTAATGGCTTAGGTAATGTTATTCGTCAATTAATCATTTATGTTAGACCTGAGACTTTCATTAATAAATATTTCGGAACAGGTACTATATTTTTAGTACAGTGTAATTTTACAACAAGTATCAATCCTTGTTTCAAAATTTGTATTCCGTTGAGGAGCGCAAAGACACCGCCCAAAATACCAAAAAAATTTTAAAATTAAAAAATTTTGTCACCAAAGCTCGACTACCCTGTATTTAACTATGAAAAGTCTGCACAATAACAAAGAACAACAATCATAAAATGAAACCTATGGTGCTTAAATATTACCCTCTATTAGTTTCAAAATTTGTAAGTTCAAGTCTGTAACTAGTATTATCATAAAACTTATAAGGGATTAAAGTCAGTTTCAGCCAGGTTAAAATTTTTTGATAATGGCCCATATACTCTTTGGGGTCTTATGAATGAATATTTCGATATGTAGTAAACGAAATGACAAACTCAATATACCCCCTTAATTACAATAATCGAATAGTAATATCATAAACAGGACAAACAAAACCATATTTTTTTAGAATTTTTGTATTTCGGTTTAAGTTTATTGAATAATTGTAAAAGTTTTATTGGACACTTGGTAGAATGGAATGCATTTTCTAGTGCGCCACGACCGTCATTAGCACTCTTCAGCGTCCCACCGTGGTGTTCTCTGTAAACATCATCTATTTAACTAACAAATTTTCAGGAAATGGAATCCGTAACTTATGTTCCCCATATGTTATTAATTAAGACGAATGATTTACGATAAAGCTTTTTACAATTATTTTATATCCTACAAATTCATGTAGTTATTTTTTGAATCTTGGGGTACTAAAAAATATGTACCCAACGAAAATAAAAATAAAAAAAAAACAAAAAATTTTTGCCGTCAGTGAGACTCGAACTTGGACATAAACTAACCATTCATTTTTACGGACTAACGTCTTACTCAGTACACCATCTCGCACATAGCAGCCTAAGCGACAAAAACTCTATTTAGTTTAAAATATCTTTTTAGACATTTTGTTGTAAAAAACTAACAGCTTCAGAATGGGGTTGAAACAACAACCTTCTTCTAGCAAACTCATTCACGTGATTGCAGTATTACTGTGCTATTATACTACTGAGTACTTATTAATGTAATACAGAGTAGTCAAATAATAATGACACCTCATTACCAAGAAACTACTTTAATAAGTAGTTGTTATTACCGAAAACCAAAAAGTTTTTGCTGGGTAGTAAAATAGAGCAATGTATAATTGTTATTGTTTAGCCACTTATTATGTAGCAATGAACAATGTTGTTGTTATTTGATTTGTTCCTTTTGTTTGTTTTCTATTTTTAGAAAAACTTAACAGTGAAGTCAAGTAACACTTTTTACACCGTGCCTTGTGTTGGATTAATTAGTTTATAGTTTTTTGTTGAACTTTATTTATATTTTTTAGAATTTTTGTATTTCGGTTTAAGTTCATTGAATAATTGTAGAAGAATACATTGTAAAAGTTTTATTGGACACTTAATAGAATGGAATGCATTTTCTAGTGCGCCACGACCGTCATTAGCACTCTTCAGCGTCCCATCGTGGTGTTCTCTGTAAACATCATCTATATAACTTATAAATTTTCGGGAAATGGTAACCATTTCATATAATTTTAAGAATTTTGGAATTGATTAATTACTAAAAATTTTTGCATATTTTCATATTAACAGCATGTTTTTAGTATATGTTATACATTACATTATAACTTTGGATATATATTTCACTAAAAAGTATAATTTTGCATATTTTACACTTAAGAGAACATTTTTCCATGACGCAATAGAATTTTTAACATAATTTATTATTAGTAGTGAGATTTTGTTTTCACAGTTTTTCAAATCACATTCCCGAATAATTTTCATATTATAAATTGATAGAAATTTTGTTATTTCCTGAAACAATGTGTTATTAGTTTTGAATATCTAAAAAAAGCAATAGTTTTAATTGATAATAAAAATTAAGTTATTTTAAAGATAAGATAATTTAAAATTTAGACAGAAAAAATAAAAAGGCATATTTTCTAATTTTAAAAGCATTTTGATGAAAGAAACCATCTGTTTTTCTCATTATGAGATAAATAAATGAAAATTTATATTAAAAATTATTATTTTTACACTTTCGAAAGCAATATTTTCATGGAATTTGTTAAAAAATCATAATAATTTATAATTTAAATATTGATAAAAAATATGCAAATTATTTATTTATAGCATTTAAGAACATAATACAATTATGATATTAAATATGAAAGAATTAGCTACTAACAGCTATGGTTTTAGACCGAATATAGGTTATATATATATATATATATATATTTTTTTTTTTTTTGAAATGAGTTGCATATTTTATTTATTTAGAGTGATTTGAGCATTCTTTATGATGTTGCAGTTGTATATTAAATGATATTGAAGAGGCTCGTTTTACAAAAATGATAGCTTGGCATGGTTGACTTGTTTAATACGAGGGCGGTTCATTAAGTCCGTGACTTTTCGAACTTCCCTCGTAGTTATATGAAATGCAATACTATTCCCATCAAGTACCACCTGTTAATAGACTACTGTCAAATTTTGAGCAAGTGTCGTCATTTACTTTGCGTTTAACAGCTGTTCAAAAAATGCAACCTCGTGTATTTTTCTAAAAATGGAAAAAATTGAATTTCGAGTGCTCATTAAACATTATTTTTTGCAAAAAAAAACCGTCAATCAAACCACGGAAAAGCTCAATAAATACTATGGGGACTCTGCACCATCGATTTCAATGGCAAAAAAAAGTGATTTACTGACTTTCGTTGTGGTCGCACAAGTACAAATGACGGCCAATCGAAAAAATCCACGATATGGTGTTGGCCGACCGAAGAGTAAAAGTGCGTGAGATTGTTGATGCCATAGGCATTTCATATGACAGTGTGGTTTCGATTTTAAATGAGCAGCTAGGTTTAAGAAAGTTGTCTGCAAGATGGGTGCCGCGTTTGCTCTCAATTGACCATAAACGTAAACGTGTGACAACTTCAAAGGATTGTTTGAAGTTGTTTAATCGCAATCCGAATGAGCTTTTGTGGCGTTTTGTAACTGTGAATTAAACATGGATCCATTACTCAGGAGACCAAGCAGCAGTCTAAACAATGGGTTTCTCTGGGTGAACCTGCTCCGAAGAAGGCCAAGGTAAGTTTGTCGGCCAATAAGGTGATGGCAACAATTTTTTGGAATGCACGCGGTATAATCCACATCGATTACCTTTAAAAGGGAAAAACAATAAACGGCGAATATTATGCCAACTTATTAGACCGATTTAATGAGCATTTGAAAAGAAAACGACCCCATATGACCAAGAAAAAAGTTCATTTTCATGAAGATAATGCACGGGTGCAACCGTGTGCAGTCTTAATGGCAAAACTCTATGAACTGGGCTATGAATTGGTACCTCATCCAACATATTCTCCGGATTTAGTCCCTAGTGACTACTTCCTATTTCCAAACCTAAAGAAATGGCTCGGTGGAAAGAGATTAAGCTCCAACGATGAAATTATTGACCAAACAAATGTCTATTTTAAGGACCTCGAAAAATGCTATTTTTTACGTAAAGTAAATGATGACACGGACTTATTGATCCGCCCTCGTAGATAGTTATTTGTGATGAATGTGTGTTAAATTGCAAGTTGTAGTGTGGTATGCAGGTGAGATTTTTAGGGGATTTGTTTTTAAAAAAATGATTGTAATTAGTCCTTTCATCTAGGTCATTCTGTTTTAGCGAAGAACTGATAATTTTAGCAATATCATGTTTGCTGTATGAAGTATATTTTACAATAGGAACATAGGTGGTATATTTAGCCGCTTCGTCAGCTAATGTATTACCTGATATGCCTACATGATCAAGTATCCACATAATTTTAGAATTTGGTGTGGTGTTTTATCAACATATCTTTTATTTTGGAAATGATAATACATTTATTGTTAATGTTTTGTATAGCCATGACCATTAATTTTGAATTAGTGCATTTTATGTACTTCCCTCGTAATTAATTAAAATAGCGGTAGCTTCTGCGACAAATATTGAAGATCTTTCATCTAATATAGCTAGAAAGTCAGTATCTAAGTGTTCATTTATGACAGCTATCCATTGGTATCCCATCGGTGTAAAGGATTTTCCAGTTTTTATTTTTATAGAATGTCGATATTTCGTTGAAATATGCTAAGTAAATGCTATTTTAAGTTTGATCTTTTGGTAGTTTTGTACATTGTATAATGAAGGCTGTATCCTTCAATTTCCCGGGTGGTTCTGTAGGAAAATATGGTTTTTGAGGTTTTGGATTTATTTTGAGTTTAGAAGGGCGCCTTAGTGCTAGAATAATACTAGATGGAATTCTTAGGGAATCTTTTCTCTAGTGTCGGCAATTCAGATTCGGCCACTAAATTTTTAATAGAAGAAAAAATAACTAATAGAAACAAATTTAAGGCATTTTCAAAATCTAACAATGTATAGTATAAATTTGACAGCTGTCAAAAATCTGAAATTATATTTACATTTAAAACTTTTGACCCCAACAGTAATTGACAGCAATGGAGAAAAACTATCTCCTAAAGCCAATCTTATTGAAGTGTTATAAAATGGTTTTAGTTTGTTTAGCTGGGATTTAGATGTTCTACCATATATAACTGGGCCATAATCGATTTTGGCCAAAATTAGGTTACGTGTAGCATTTAAAATAGATGTTGGATGAGCGTTGCTTCTTTTTGCTGCAATACATTTGATTAAGTTTAGTCGAGCTAGAAGCGATTTTCTAAGGTATTCGATATGGGTACACCATGAAAACCTGTGATTAAAAAACACGCCAAGAATTTTTAGATTATACACAGATTCAATCTGATTGCCTTGTATAGTAAAATTCGAGATCGTGCAAGAAAGTTTTTTACATATGTGGAGGCACCAAAAATATCGCAACACTCATTTAGTGTTGTAAAAAGTTGTTTGATTTTATTTTGAACATCAAGATCCACCTAGTTTCCATATTAGATATAGGTCATCAGTGTAAATCACGTGTTTAAAGAAGCTGTTGTTACAAATAATTTTATTGAGTTTGTCAGTGGCTATTAGGAAAAGAACTACGGTTAACGGAGGGCATTGTGGTGTTCCATTATAGAGAGGCTTAGTATCTGAATATGTTTGATTAAACTTTAAACGAAATTTTATGTTTGAAAGGAAAGAATAAACGAATTTTAGAATTTTGGTTCCAAATTTTCATTCTTTTAATTGTGAGATAACTGAGTGTATAACAATACGATCAAAAGCTTTTTCAAAATCGATGGAAATAACTGAAAGATAATATCTGTGAGATAATGTGGCTGCTATCATATGATCAAGATAGAATAGGGCTCTATGGTACCTTTGTTAGATTTCAAAGACATTTGCTGTGTATTCATTTTAAGAATTGACCAAGTGATTTTTTCGAAAACTTTACACATGCAGGAAATTAGTGAAATAGAGCGATAGCCTTCGACGGATGTTAGATCTTTGATTGATTTAGATACTGGTATATTGGTAGACGTTTTCCATTATTGGGGATAACACCCAGTTTAAATATTTGGTTGAAATTTTTTATGAGTTGAATTTTAAAATTATTGGGTAAGTTTTTTAGCATGGTATATGAAATTTAAACGAAGCCAGCTGTTTTACCTTTGAGGGATAAAAATTTAAAAATTCATGAATGAATTTTTTGCACTATTAACTTAGTAATGAAAATAATAATCTCTTTGAACCAATTCAAGAGGTTTTTTTTTTAAGTCGATTTAAAAATTAATTTTTCAAATATTTGTTTATTTTAGGTATTGAGGCTGCGGGAAATCAAAAGGGATCTGGTGACAGCAAACAAGCAATTGAGAATTACGATTACAGTGAGGAGGCTGATGTTTCCAATGGTGACGATTCAGCTCCAAAGTCAACAATTAAACCCTATTTTGAAAGTAATTTAATTACTATCTATGCAACAAAAGATGTTGAAAATATTACCCTAGAATGTTTGCCCAAAAAATTTAATGGTATTTATAAAATATTTAAATAAAAAAATGCAACTTCCATTTTAATTAAAAAAAAAAAAAAATATTTTTACAGGTTCCATACATCAAATCTTATGGTATAACGACGAACATCCCATTACCACTGGCAACATATCACTGTCACCTGAAAAATATGCTGTAGATAATAAATACCGCCTGACCATTCTCAACTATTCTAAAGACACCAATGGCAACTTCTCATGTGCTGTTTTGCCCAGTGACATACGTCAATATATGGCAATCGAATTTGGTGCCCCTCCAGAAAATATAAAAGATCAGAATGGTGCCGCCAGTACAATTGTTGTGAAAGTGGCATTAATGCTTATTTCTCTATTAGCAGTAGTTTCATTAAATAATGGCCATACATTTTAAATGAATATTATTTTAATTTAATTAGAAGAACAAACGTAAAAGAAAGATAATGAGAAACTTAAAATTGCGCGCATTAATGAGGCTGAAACTTTTTCTAATTTCAAATAAAGCAAATAATAATGTATGTACTTATAAATGATGCCTGGTTTAAAAAATATTACCTAAACAAAAAATCAAAAAAATCAAAAAGAAAAAAAAGCTTTGCTCCATTATTAACAAAAACCAATAGAAATCAAATAAATCCTTTTTAAAGCGATAAATTTAGGAGAAAAAAAAAAATAAATAAATAAATAATAGAAACAAATTTAAGGCATTTTCAAAATCTAACAGTGTATAGTATAAATTTCACAGTTGTCAAAAATCTGACATTATATTTATATTTAAAACTTTTGATCCCAACAGTAATTGACAGCTCAGCAGTGGAGAAAAACTATCGTTCCAATCACTATTTGAACAACATATACATATTACATATCGTTGGCTTAATATAAAAAAGATGTATTTAGATTTTTTAAATTCACTTTATAGTCATTTTGTTATAGAGCTTACTAGCATATTTGTGAAAATAAAACTAATTCATTTGAAACTTTGAGATTTTAAATTAATTGAATTCTATTTTAATATTAAAATAAAAAAAATATATTTTTCATTATTAACTACTATGTTTATATGTTGGCATATTGTTTTATTAAATAAACTTATTTATATTAAGCTGTCTCTTAAACATATATATTCTTAATATTCTTAATTGATCTTTGATTTTATTGCTACATAGATTTTGAAAAAGATTTTTAAAATAAATTAAATAATAGAGATCATCCAGTCTACACTTTACTTTTGAAAAGGCCTTAAGTAAATCTATAAAATATAAAAGAAAAAAAAAAATCAAACAGAAATAATATCCTCGCCAAGATCATAGTATTTTTTGCATTCTTAAACTAATAACAAAAACATAAAGAAAGCAATATGATCCGGTTGTTGATGGAGATAAACTGAAGCATGGTCAGGAGGGCTTTTGACATCTTTAAAATTTTAGACTACACTAACGTTCCTCGGTGGTATAATGTATATATATATATATATATATTTTTTTTTTTAGTTCAAACTAACCAATTTTACTTTCATATACATATATGTGCCGCTACACACTTCATCAGCATTCGTGTTGTCTTATCCATTTTGGTTTCATTGAAACCTAAACACCAAGTTTAAAAATTTACTCCCACATAAAAAAAAAGAAATTTTTAATTTAAAATATATTTTAGAGACAAACTTTGTATGAAAAATTTGTTTTAAAGGTTGTTTGTGAATACGCCTGTTATTTTTTATAATGCAAAATAATTTGAAAATTCAATTATATGTTGGAAAATTTAAAAAGAAAAAAAAAAAAAGTTAAAAAGTTTAAAAATGTCAAAATAGCAACCAGACCTTTTGCTTTAATTACATTTTTTATGTAAATGATGATTTTTGTATTTACAATTATGTATGTATTTATGTATGTGTATAAGTATATTTAATAGTTTTTTTTTACTATTTACTATTGTTAAATATATTTTATTTTATTTAATTAGAAATTATTTTTATACATATAAATCTATATTCTTTTGTTTTGTATAATTCCAATTATGATTAGCAAATTGTATGCCAAAAATGATAATTTCGAGTGCCTCCATATGTATTTTATTGAAATTTTTTTTTTTAAATTAAGTAATTTGCTTTTACATAAAAATCTAAGTTAAATAAATTACATATTTTATATGATCATACTCCAAACACCATACATAATAATACAAACTATAATGTTAAACCATTAGTCTGCCTGTAGGGGTGGGTATCAGTTCCCTGAGAATCGTAAACATAAAATTTTTAAATTAATTTCTAAGTATTAATGGTATGGTATTATTAAGTACGGTTCTACCGACTATTTCAATGCTCGCTTATAGATCAACTTAAAAATTAAATACTAATTTTATCAAAAAATAGTTTAACTTAAAAAACAAATACTAATTTTATTTAAAAAAAAAAATAGATTTAATGTCAAAATTTTTAGAAAAATCTCCATTTAGCAAATATATAAGAAACAAAAACAAAGTGCAAATCATCCCAGTGTTATTTTAGTGCCTGCATTTCTGCGTTATAATTTATGTAATTAATAATAATTTGAATATGTACCTTATTAAAATATATATATATATATAAAAAAACATATGTATGTTTGGAATTTAAGGTCACAAAAAAATATTTAAATATACATATATATAGTCTACATTATATGTATGTACAAGTATTTATGTATAAATGTTTGAAATTAAATACCAATTTTTAAAAAGAAATCTTTGTTGTATAGAGTTATCTTCCTTCGTAAGACTACAAACAAATATTTAAAATTAGATGATTCTCCAAAAAAAAAAAAATAAAAAAAAAAAAATGGTGAAACAACCAAAGAAACACACAATTTATTAAATAAAAAATAAACTTAAATATACTAGTAAAATTAAAAGTATTATTTTATTAAAAAATCAAAAATTTATTATTAATTTTTTCATTACTTTCAAAAAAAAAAAAAAAAAAAAAAACGAGAAAGAAAAATATAGTCGGTCAAGACCGACTATATGATACCCTACACCATTGTGTACGTGCATAAAAATTCAGAAAGTAAACTTACACCTGTATCCAATTTTAGGAAATGTAAAATAAAATATACAAATACAGAACAATGCGTTGATACTAACATAAAAAAGATTTTATGCACTTTAGGGCCATTCCTGGAAGTGGGTTTATATGGGACCGATTCTCAGAAAATTTTGTAATGTTGTTTCTACTTACATAAAACTTATTTGTGTAGAATATTAACATTCGTATGGGATTTATGCACGTTAAAGTGATTTTCGAAAGAGGGGTTTATATAGGTGCTATAATCAATTATGGACCGATCTTCATAAAATTTGGCACAAAGATTAATACTTATACAAAAGTTCCTTACACCATTAAACCCTTATTCCGGAAGGACATTTTTATGGGGGCTAGGTGAAATAATGAACCGATCATAACCAATTTCAATAGGCTTCGTCCTTGTGTTATGAAAGTCCCACCTGCCAAATTTCATTGCATTATCTTTAAAATTGCAAGCTTTACTTTGTGCACAAAGTTTATATGGACAGCCAGCCAGATGGAAGGACGGACATCGTTAGCTCGGCTCGAAAAGTGATTCTGAGTCGATTGGTTTACTTTAAGGTGGGTATTGGATAACCTTTTTCTGTGCGTTACAAATATCAGCACAAACGTATAATACCCCAACCACCTATGGTGATGTAGGGTATAATGAATTATTCTACTATTCTATTCATATTACAATAATGTTTTTGTGAATGATATTATGGAAAATTTAACGGAATTAAATAATATTTAATTAATTCTTTCGAAATAATATTTTCAAAAGCATATATTTATTTACATAATTATATTGAGAATTAAATCTTGATTAGATTTAAGAGAATTATAAATTATAAATTTAATTTATCTAGACGAAGCTTCGAGTTTTTAAGTATAAAAAAGCTACATCCGGTCAATGACTAAAAGCTAACTCTACCCTAATATATTCGACAAAATAGTGTCTCCAAAAAATAGTTTCTCCTGGAAGAACTTTTATAGGAAAATACCTAATACAAAAACATGATCAAGTGTCAAAGATCATGTTTTTGTATTAGGTATTTTCCTATAAAAAGTTCTTCCAGGAGAAACTGTTTTTTGGAGACACTATTTCGTCGAATATATTAGGGTCATTTCGACCCAATTAACAAAAATTTCAAAAAGTGTTATTCACAGCTCAAATATCAGCTAATCTCTTATATAAAAATAGAATTGGTAAGTTTTCAAATTAATTATTTTTTTTTTTTTAATGTTACTCTTAATTACCGTCTGCTACAAAATTATACTTTTTATTTTTACTCGAAATACTACCTGCAGAAAAGCAAGGACTATAAATTTTAAAAGATGTCGGAATTTTGAGATATTCTGAAAAAAAGAATAAACATTTTGAGTTTCATTCCTACCCTAAATATCCCGTAGCTCCTAAAATTTAATTTTAATTTTAGATTTAGACTATTTCGGCAATTTTAAATTCATTTCCCTATCCTTTTTCAAAATTTCGACTTTAATATATAAGGTGTACGTTCAAATAAAATATAACACATAATTTTCGTAATAACTCTTGCTGCTGTTAATTTTAAACATTTTTCTGGATCGCAATATCTTCGAAAGATATGTTAGATTTAAGAAGAGATCAAATTTTTGAAATCTATTGGTTTGTTCGTTTGCACTCAAAAGAAAAATATATAAATATATTTTTTAATTTTTATTTTGCACTTATTAGAAAATCTCAATTGAGTGAATTTGTAACAAAGAATAGGATTTTAGGAAAATCAAAAAGCTTAACAGAGAATTAGCGAATGAGCCGAAACTTGGTTTAGAAAAAGAAAACGTCATAATAATGTAATCCATAACCAAAAAGTGGAGATGTTGCTAACAGCTTAAAAATACATATTCTTAATATTCTTAATTGTTCGGTCGTGTAATGGCTCATTGCGTACTTTTTTCAAAATCCAATATGGGCCAACTAAAGGCAAAACATGGCCTTTTATTAAAAAATGCTAAGAAAGTTTTAACTAATAACGCTAAGAAAAATTTTTAGGTCCCAAATAATAAAAAAAAATATTAATAATGAAAAACAATAATAATAATTTTTCAGTAATTTGCATTGGACCACAAAAAATATATTATTGCTGCCTTTGTCATCCTCCTAGGTATAATTATTAAAAATAAAATAATCGAGAAAATGATTCCGAATAGTATCATGCTTACTCATGACTTTTTTACAAAACAAATTGTCGTATGACAATAAATGCAACAAGATTTGTGATTGTTTTTCTGCTTTAGTTCGAAAAACTCAAATAATTACGTCAAAGAGCATCATAAAATGTTAGGTTAGGTTAAAAGAGGCGGCATCTTCACACCTCCACCCAGAGACCATCCGGTCCATTGTGATCCCTTTATAAATACCAGAGAGAGAGAGAGAGAGCAAACAAACGAGTAAAGAGAAAAACCTTAGTAGAATAAGGCAATATAAATAGCGTGGAACCTAAGACCCATCAATCAACCCTGACTACCTCTAAGACATTTTATCCCCATTACGAACCCTATAAGGTTGCTGAGTTCTCTACCCGCAACCTTCTCCAGTTCGTGTAGAATATGGTTTCCAAACCACTTCAGTCTACAACGCTGACAGAGTATGTGTTCCACTGTCTCTAGCTCCTCCACATCATCGCACGTCCTACAAAAGTCTGACGTCCCAGTGTCCCAATTACTGGTCATATTCCCTATTACGAGGTGACTAGTAATCATACCAACAATGACCTTTAGATTCCCATGACTCATGCACAGAAGGTGCTTCGAATCTGCTGGTTTAAGACTAGGCCATAACGGTCTAGATACCCTGTAGACCATTCTACCCCTCCAAGCATGATTCGTCCTTTCTAAAGTTCATTCCTTTATGGCCATGAAATATGACCCAATTGGAATCCTAACCGTTACCTCTACAAAAGACCTGTCCAGCTCCGAGTCCTTACGAGCTAGCTTATCGGCTATTTCATTGCCGAGAATATCGCAGTGACCAGGAAATAAACAGTCTTATTCTGTAGGCATCCATTAGCCTTTTAAATCTCTATCTGCACTCAAGCACTAATCTGGACCTGACTTGTCATTGCCATTAGTGCTGCCTGACTATTCATATAGATAGTTACCTCAGTGCCCCTCTTTTAACATTCTCCTCCAGTAATCCTAGGGCTTTGTAAATGCCTAGAATTTCTGTCTGGAAAACGCTGCAACTATTAGACAAGCGTCATAAAAAAACATTAATACTAATCCTATAATATTTAGTATTTTCTGGCTTGATTTAGAATTTTGTCGTTACAGTAGAAGCACCCAAAATGGTTATGTATTCCCGCCAGTTTAATGAAAGATGAAAAATGTTAAAATAATCTTGAATAAACTTAGGGATCTTGTTTGTAGGTTTTCTTATAGATGCTGGCAGAGACGGGGGAATGTAATTAATAAAAGGGCCAATCTGTAAGAAAATATTTAATTATAATTACTAATATAGGAGTAATTATAATTGTAGGGATGAGAAAAAAACCAATAACAAGATCAGTGTTAAAATCCATAGGGCAGCTGGCTTGTTGCTGCATAAAAAATACTCACCTTTCTTTGGGTTAACTTTAAGAAATGAAGTGTAGATATTCTGTTGGTTTCAATTCAATTTTAGGGTTTATTATACTAAAATAATTTTATAGTTGATTTCGGGAGGTAAGTGTAAATAGCTCAGAGATAAGATAAGTTTAGAATCTTTCAGGTTCCGGTAAGTATAACTTTTAGGTTAAGGTAAGTATAAGTTTTTAAGTAAGTATTTTAGATGATATGATCTTTGTGATGGATGGTTAACAAGTGACCTTTTCTTCAGAATAGCAATACTAGTTACTAAGTAATGTATTCCAATAAATTTCGGTTTTTTAAAGAAACTCGATTTTAAATCAATCACATTTTCTTTTACAGAGTGTACTAAAAGTGCTGCCAATGTATGCAAATTACACTTAAAAAAATTAAATGTCTTATATTAATTGATATAATAATTAATATAAAAATTATAATGGATAATTATAACTATAATTTAAGTGTTCAACAAAACTAATTAATCATAAAATGATAAACTAATTCTGTTCTTTTTGAAATATTGACATTCTGAAAATTAAGAAACCCCAAATAATTTGATAATTTGTTATAAACAAATTTCTATGAATAATGATTTTTCTCATAAAAAAAAAAAAATATAATTAAGTTCCTTCTACTTGTATGCTACTGAGCTCAAAATTTAATTTTCATCATATTCAGTTCTTGGAGAGATCTTAAATTGCATGGTCTTATAAGTGGACATATTGTAATATCTCTTTGGATAATTTGGATAACTTTTATGCCCACATTTTCACTGGTGCTTTAAAAATATAGGTTGTTGTTTGAGAAATCTAAGCATTTTAATGAGATTCCTCTTACAAATTTTACATGCATGAAGGACTCAGAAATTATCAAAGATATTTAGATGTTTAAATCCGTAACAAAATCAAATAAAATAAATAAAACCATATCAAAACGAATAAAAAACAGCCATTTTCGCATTTGACATCTCCGATTTCAATGAAGTTCACTACAGTCAAGGGCTTTTGTAAGTGTTTCCTTTTATTAAATCATAACCTTTTAGATTCATTGGAATTCATTAGATTGGACCGGAAAGGGCTGTGAGTCTAAAAGTTTATGATTTGAGAAACACTTGCAATAGTCAATCTCTGTAGTGAATTCCATTGAAATCGGAGATATCAAATCCGATTGCTCTCCGTTTTGACATGGAATCAATCACTCATGTGAAAATATATACTAAAATAACCTTATATGTGTTAGAAAATTTACACATTTTGCATACACAAGAAATTCCATGAATTCCCACATGATTCCCTGGAAATACGGAACTGAATTTCCCGTGAAAAATTCTACTTACAAAGTATTAGTTCTTTAGCAGACCAGAAGAATTGAGGCAATTAAAAAATGGAATTGAAACGAAGTAAAAAGTTTTTAAGAAGGTTTAAGAAGGCCCCATCAATGTTGCCAAAAATTAAGAGGGAAAAAGTGCTAGATTTTACAAAGAAAAAATTATAGAAAATCCTAAAAATAAAAATTTATTAGAAAAAATGCTAAGAACAAAAATCGTTTATATTTGTTAAAAAAAAAAAAAAAATTGTTTAATATTTATTCTCAAATAAAAGCTAAACTAACATTAAAGAAAATAATTCAAAAATACATTGATAAATTGATTCCTAAGAAATTAAGAAGTAATGAAATTAAAGTTCAACAAATATATGAGAAGATTTTTAAAAACTTAATGTTATAACACGCAAAGTATTTGCTATCTGAATTATTGTTATATCTTCTTCAAAATAACACATTTTAATGAACATTTATAACGGGTGATTCAAGTAGAGATACTTTTTTCAATAGCCTTTTTTTGACAGATCACGTGTGAATCGTGTCATGCTGTCATGTTATTTTTGTTTAGTATTGTTTGGCGACATCGCTTCGCTCTATGGGCTCTTGAAAAGTTCCACGAAGATCTGACGTTTTCGAGGCAAATTTAGTTCAGCGATGAAGACCATTTCTGGCTCAATGGGTATGTAAACAAACAAAATTGCCGCATTTGTGACGAAGAGCAACCTGAAGAGATTCAAGAACTGCCACTTCATCCAGAAAAAAACAACGGTTTGGTATGGTTTGTGGGCCGGTGGAATCATCGGTCCATATTTCTTTAAAAATGATGCCGGTGCGAACGTAACTGTCAATGGCAACCGTTATCGTGGCATGATAACCGACTGAGCACATAATTTCACGTTTTGGGCCGGTCGATTGGCCACCAATATTGTGTGATATCACACCGTTAGACTTTTTCCTGTGGGGATATGTAAAGTCTAAAGTTTATGCGGACAAACCCGCTTCGATTCAGGCCTTGGGGAAAACATCACCCATGTTATTCGCCAGTTACCAGTCGAAATGCTCGAACGAGTCATCGAAAATTGGACTCAACGAATAGACCATCTGCGACGTAGTAACGGCCAACATTTGATAGACATAATCTTCAAAAACTAAATGCCAAAAAATTTTCTTTCAAATGATAATAAACATTTCCCAATAAATTTGAATTTTCTGTTTTTTTTTTTTCTTTAAAAAAGTAGGGAACCTCGAAATGGATCACCCTATATGAAAATTTTAAATGACACAAAAATTATTCAATTAGTTTTTTCCACTAAAAAGTACATTTTGAATAAAAAATTAGAATTTTTGACTCAAATCCAATTCTTTTACGATTACATTTTTGGATAACCATTACATTTTTTGGATAAAAACCGATATTCGTAAAATTGCAAAATTTCCAATAAAATTTCATTAAATGAATCAAATCAAGTTTTTACTAAAATTTGCATTTTTAACTAAATGAGTAATTAATTAATTAAAAAAATATAAAAAACAACTTTAACTAAAGAAACTAATAAAAAAAAAAACTAAAATTTTGTTTCTAATAAATGTTCATTAAAAATCGGTCCCAAAAAAGAATATAAAATATATTTTATATCCTTGTTAATTTCTTGTTATTCTTTCAATTTTAAAGAAATTTAGTTATTTTATTAAAATTTTCTGCAAATATATTAATATAAAATAATAAAATGCACAAAAATTAATACACTAAAAGAATCGCAATAACAAAATAACAATATAAAATCCAAATCTGACCTAGGATTGCAAAAAAAGCTTTAAGTATAAATTAGGAACATATTAAGGTTATAGAAAATGAATTCTTTTTTGAATTGCACTTTTAGAATTTTTGTTAAATCATTTTATTTTATATGATGAATACATTCGTAGTCATCCGGCCAGGAGGTGGTCATTTTAAAAAGTACGGTCTAGAGACGTCCTACAGAATTTTTTGCACGATGTTAGTATTTAGAGCTGCTTAGTACCATTTTTTAATTCAAGTTCGAAAACCTAAATGCTACAAATGTACTCATTCGAGCACACAAAGGTTAAAAAAGTAACAAAATATTCATAAGAGCTATTCGTTTTTTTTTTTTTATAATTTGTTCTTTTTATAATTTTTGAACAAAATAATAGCGAATTTGTAAATTGGATAATATATTCCTTAATTATGTATAAATTATTTCATGAAGATTTCATATTATCATTTAAGAAATTGATTCAGTTACGTTTACAACACTTATATTATCATAATTATTTTTATTATATATATATATATATATATATATATATATATATATATATATATTTTGGAATAAAAAAATTATATCTACCTAAATGACAAAATTATATTTGACATTTAAGTTAACTGTTTGTATTGGTTTTTACAAAGTTTATTTGGCTAAACATTAGGGTATCCATTCGAATAATGTTCGAATTTTATCAAATAATTGTTTGTAGAATTTAAAAGCGCGACTTTTCGAATAACGATTAATTCGAATTGAGAATCACTAGGCTATGAAAAATGAATTGCATGAAATAGTCTTCAATGCACTTTTAACAATTTCGCCAACTTCAACAATCAGCAAAAGAACCTTTTCAAAAAAACTAAACTAAATAAAAAAACTAAAGAGCAAAATAGGCTTTAATGTTATTATATATATATATATATATATATATATATATATATATATATATATATATTGTATTAATACAAGTCGATCTCTATTATATTAAAACAATTGATGATTTAATTTTATTTTTTGGTTTTGTGTTTGACACACTCAAAGTGTATTTACAAAGAATTATTAACCTTTAAGTTGTTTTTGTTTTGCTTTTACAATAAAATTTTTGAAAATTCATAAAAATGTAAACAATTCGAATAATCTTTAATGCGTGATGGAATTATTCGAATAAACCAAAATGCCTTATTAGAATTATTCGAGCAATGAAAAACTCGAACAATTTAGATATTTTACTAAATATTCACCTTAAACTTCGCATCTTCATTAAAAAACTACAAGTTATTAAAAACATATGCAAAATATTTTTCCCATAAAATCTTTATATTTTCACTATATCACCTAGTATAGTCCAAAGACAAATAATTCTTAAATTTGAAATTCCCATGATATACTGGGATGGTCAGGTAGCGGCAGAATAGGAATTGAATTATTAAGTATTGGCGAAATCCTATTTTGTTTATTTGCTAAAAGAAACTTAAATTTTTATCAAATAGTTTAAAAATATTATTAAAGATGTGTTTAACAATCATTTTTTGTTTAAATAATCTATATTTATATATTGTGGAAAATTTCTTTTCTGCTCTTGAATTAGATTTTTTGATTTTTGATTTCATTCATTTAAATTGCAATTCATTGTTCTAATTCATTTGAATGAATTCAAAATCAATTCAAACGAATTTAAAACGAATTGCAATTCACTTTAACAAATTCATTTGAATTGGAAACGAATTGCAATTCATTTTACAGATTCATTTGAATTGAAAACGAATTGCAACTCATTCTACAAATTCATTTGAATTGGAAACGAATTGAAATTCATTTCCGCCTAATTCGTTCGAATTGATTAAAATTTTATTAAATTCTAATTTGTTGTAAAAAGACTTAATACAAAATTTAGCTAATTCGTAACGAATGAAAATCAGAAAAGAATGATTCATTTACAGCTCTGATATTATTATTATAATATTATTACTGGAACCTATCCAAAAACTAAAAACTGCAAATGTTGAGTTATTTTAGACTTATCGTTAATTATATTTACCTGTATTTAAAAGTAATATTTTTTTTATTAATTAAACTATTATTACTTAAAAGTTTAAACAAAATAAATTTTTTATTTTTTGGTTTTTTATAAGTAATAACAATTTGATATTTAATTAAATAATCTATGGTAATTTACAGATATTTTTAATACAAAAATGTTCCTGAGATATTTTCCCTTTTTTCTTCTCAATTAACATTAACATTAGATTAACAACTTTAATTATTAAAATTAATTAAAATTAATTGTAAGAAGGGCCATTACACCCACGATTAAAATAGAGCTTGATACAGACGCCATGGCACCATCATTACCACCATCATTTCCTCCATCATCTTTTTTCTTAATTATAGTTATTCTTTCTTCAACTTCTGGATAGATGAATTCCCGTTGATTCAAATATTGCAACAAGGCATTGTAATCGTTTTTCTGTAAACGTTGGGGCTGTTCATCCTCAACGAATTGGTGACCATCGCCACCATTAATAAGGAATTGTTGAACAATAACATTGTATGATTTATTCAATTGCAAAGGTTCATAGGCGGGTACTTTACATTCGGCACATCTGACATGCACCGATACCACACGCTCATTAATGTTCTTATTGTAGTCATAGACTGTGCGCACGCCGGACATTTGTAGGAAACCTCCATTAGAATCTTTAGCTTCCATGGCAGCTGAATGTTCCAAAGCTTTTAAGATTGTTTTACCCGTAATTTTTGTTATGAACAAATCGTTTTTAAAAGGCAATACAGAGAGTAAATCAGTGGCGAGTATGGAACCATCGGAGCGTTTTTCAATAGAACTGCGCAAGCCTAGTTTAGGGGAAAAAATATATTTTTGTTTTAATTGAGTGTTGGCTTTAATTTGTTACATTACATTTACCTCCTCCTTGTACAAAGGCAATGGGTGCATCTGTCCAATATGAACCACCTTGATTTTCCAATACTCGAGCATATATCATGGAATCTGTCACTAAATTACCAAGATTACATTCACCACTGCGACAAATTTCAGCACGGCCTTCTAAATGTACTTTTGTATGACCAACAACATTTGATTCCAAAGCGGTAATATTGGGCCTATAGACTTCCAGTAGTTGAAGAATATCGTCATCTCTGGGTATTTCGGCATTTAATAGTATGGGTGTACCATCGAATTCAATTAGATTTCCAGCACTATCAAACTAAAATTAAAGCCTTAGGTTTTTAAATATCTCCATTATAGTAGCTTGAATAATAATCCTCACCTGAACATGTAATTTTCCCAAATACTTGGTATAGGCATAGGCTTGGACGACGGGAACTTCTTTGCCATTAGGCTGTTTAACCACTGTGGGATAGGGACCATCAATACGCTCGGCATCGGGTTGATCACCATTATACAAGAAGGTGTTGGTATGACCGCCTATGACAAGGTCCACATCAGGGCATTTCATAGCAATCTCTTGATCCTTTAAGTAGCCAGAATGGCCCAATGCTATGATAATATTTACACCTTGAGCCTTAATACGAGCAGCTTCTTCACTAGAAATGTATTTATTTAATTAAATAAGTTTTTTTACTTTTTGTATTGTTTTCAGCCTCTCTAACATACTTGATTGTTGTTATCTCATCCAAAAACTCCACTTCATTAGGTACGGTCAAATATTTGGTTTCAGGCGTTACATAACCAATGACACCTACTTTTACACCACGTACATCAAAAATTGTAGAATTGTAAAAGTTTTTGGCATTGGCCAATTCAGGTTCTTTACTGGCATCTACATTTGTAGCCAAAACGGGAAAATTGACTGCATTAAGAAAAGGCACTAGACCTTTCACATTTTCATCAAATTCATGATTTCCTAAAGACTATATTTTTTTTATTAAATATCCAACAATTTCCAAAATAAAGTTTAAATAACTTACTATAGCATCCGGTTGCAATTTATTTAAAAAGGCGGCCGTTATATTGTCTTTAAAGATCGTAAACCAGGGTGTACCTGTATAAGTATCACCAGCATTAAGATATAATACAGCAGTACCACCTTCTTTAGCTTCCTGGCGAAATTTACGTACTCTGTACAAAAAGGATTATGTTTGAAAAAAAAAAAATAATGTTTTTTGGTACTTTTTAATTTCATAATTTACATACTCATGTGCTACTCTGGCAAAGCCACCATAACATTTATTGGTATTAGCCATTTCCGGTGTACACTTGCCACTGTCTACACTTGTCTGTTCAAAACGGGCATGCATATCATTGTTGTGCAATATAATAAATTCAATTGCCACTTCCTTACCGACGGGATTACCATTAATTTGGTCCAAACACAACAACAGACCACATATAGAGACCAACAAAAATTGGCTTTTTCCCAACATATTTTATTAAAATCTACTACGAATTATACAAATTAATCACTTGTAGATTTTAATTTATTAAAATCCAAAATAAATTTTAAATAAATTTTTAAAAGTTAAAATTATGTAAATGTGTATCTTAATGAATTTATGAAAGTAATAGATACACATTCATAATAAATGAAAGATTTTTAATGATTTGTTCCAAAAATATGCTCTTAAGTTAATTTTTAATGTTATTTTTATGTATTTTTTTTTTTTTTTTACTTTAGAAAGAAAAGCAGACATCACCGTTGTATAATTTTAGTTCTACAATTTATATTTAATTGCAAAACCAAGGGGTATATACGAAAAGATTTAGTGATAAATACAAAATAGATATTTAATTAGACAAAATGTTTTTTGTTAGAAATAAATTACTTATTCTAAAATAGGTATTATACCGTTAATACAAAAATGATATACAGTGCAAGCTCGGTATTAGCGACTAGCCATTATCAAGGCGGCCCGATTATCGCGACAGCTTAATTTTTTAAAATTGCATTTTCTATAATAGCGACAGTTTACGAAAAACGTGTTCTATTTTCGCGACTTTTATCTGTTTTTTTTTTACAATTTGATTACAATGTCCATAACCAAAAAAAGGGAATTCCCCGTCTTTTGGTATATTAACCTGATGATTTTGATCTTCAATTTTGTCAGTTTATTCATGTCATTTGTTGAGTAAATACAACTCTTAATATGGTAAAAGTTCAACATATTTTAAAGCCAACGATTTCTGAAAAATTAGAGATTTTAGAAAACTTTAAAAGTGGAGATTCCATAAATTCAATTTGCGTGAACTACAAGTTACATAAGTCTTCATTAAAAAAAGTTCGTACGTGCAACAGAAAGTGGCACTGGCAAACGTTGCACCTTAAAGAAAGCTGAGTACCCAAGAATGGAAAAAAATGCTTCATAAGTGGTTTGTAAAACAAAGGAGAAAAAATGTTCCAATATCAGCAGCAATTTATGATCAAAAGCCAGTCATTTGTATTCCAAAATGTATCAAACTAATACAGGTTTCAATGCCAGTGAAGAATGGTTGAAGAAATTTAAGCGTCGACATGGAATTAGATTTTTAAATATTACGGGCGAGAAATTGTCTTTGAAACCTCAACTTATTGATCCATTTGTGAAAGAGTTTAAGGATTACGTTGATGAGTATGGGTTGATTCTTCACCAAATCTACAATGCCGACGAATCTGGTTTATATTATAGGATGCTTCAAAACCACACTCTTGTCACATGTAATAAGAAAACGGCTCGCAGAAGGAAAATATGTAAAGAACGAATCACTTTTTGGCCCTGTTCAAATGCGAATGGCATGGACAAACTGAAATTGTTGGTTGTTGGGAAATCGAAAAGCCAGACGTCTTTAAATGTTTTTTTTTTTTTTTTCAATAATCCTATAATATACAACTCCAGTAATAACGCCTGGTTGACATCATTTATATTCAAGAACTGGTTCCAACACGAATTTGTTCCCCACGTAAGTTAATTTTCATCAATTAGTAAAAATAAGTTGTTCATAAGTAAAAATTTTTTAGGTCCGAGAATTTTTGGCTACAAAAGATCTATCGCAAAAGGCAGTTTTGCTTTTAGATAATGCGTCGTATCACCCAGAGGAGGAAGTAAAAAATAATGACGGTTTAATTATAGCAATGAATCTACCATCCAATTCAACCGTTAGATCAAAACGTTATCAACTTGATCAAATTAAATTATAGAAAACAACTGCTCACCCATTTGCTTGGCGAGAAGGAAACAAATTTGGAGCTCAAACTAAAAAACATCAATCTCAAAAATGCAGTTCAGATTCTAGCTACGTCCTGGAATAAAATATCAGTGTTTAATATGCAAAAATCCTGGAACGTCTTGCTCGAATTTGGTAGTGAATGGAATGAAGAGGATAACATGCCCTTAAATATTTTACAAAATATAATTCAGGAAAAAAACGAAGATATTTCAACTATTGGTACACTTGTAGCTGAAATTGGTACGGAATATCTTTTCACGAATGCTGTGATAAACAACTGGATTCAAGAAGAATTTGATGTGGAAAGTAATGAGGAGCATATGGAATTATCAGATAGGGAATCGGAGGATTTATACAATAGTGATTATGAAAAAAAAAACAAAATTAAAGTGGACGATTGTATAACATCGATAAACATACATATGCATACAATGGGCTTTGGATAATGATAAACCGACGACACCACTATATGAACTACGTGATTCAACTGTTATTTTAAAAAATAATTTGCCAAAAAAGCAACTCAAAGTCAACAATTTCTTTAAAAATGTTTAAAATGTAAATATGTATATCAATAGAAACAATTCTAATTTTAAAAATTACATAAAATTTTTCAATAAAATTTTGGGTTTCGTTATCGCGAAAATTCAGTTTTCGCGACAGGTGTGGTTTTTAATTAGTTTGCTCTGTATTACAAATGAAAGTTTCATCTCTTAGTTGTAAACAAGATACAGATTTTATTTGAGAGACAAATGCACGCAGCTCTTCTTTTGTTTTACAATTTAAAGTTATAAATTTCTTGAAAAAGTTCTTGCAAAAATATTCTCCAATTTTTTTTCCGTTTCAAGAACTTTGAAATAAAATCTCCATAAAGATACCGAACAAATTCTAAAGTTTTTGAACACCTTATTTTTGTTTTTTTTTTTTTTTTTTTTTGAACTTATTTTTAAAAACCAATTACATAAGTTTATAAACTATATATGCAACTGCAAAAATACTTTTAACTGATGTCAAAAAAAAAAAATAATAATAATAATAAAATTAAATACGATCAAATCTTTATATACACATACTTTACTTCATACATTATAGAATTTAATAAAAAATAAATAAACCCGATTTATTGAATATTTCATGATTAATTGTTGCAATTTCGTTTTCTTCTGAATTTTGTTTAAAAACTTTTTTGTTAATCTCTCAACTTGAATTTCAATTATTTACTGCATAATTGTTTTTTGTCTAAATAGAAACAAGTTTACGCAATATATTTGTTTTGATCTTAAAAAATTTTTTGTTAAAAATATCTTGTTATTTAAAGAAAATTAAAAAAAGGCAAACAAAAAAAAAAAAAAAAAATAAACACTTATATCACTTTTTGTTAAAATGACTTCATATCTGCTAAGACTTGATGAAAACTAAAATTTTTTATGCTACAATTGGACAAAACGGCATAAAGCTGCAAAAAAAGAAAACATATTTGTTTAAGTAGCTACATATGTTATTTATCATATTATGACACACATTGGATATGTACATTAGGGGTATAACTTTTTGTAGTTTTTGAATCAAATATCAAAATTCACAGGGCATAGCGTTATAGGGCATGAAGAAAAAAAATAATAAATTTTCGCTATCGTTAAAAAAGTTTCCTCATCAAACTCGTTGAAGTTTTGAATTTAAGATTTTTAAAATTTATTATTAGAAACAATCTTGTTTCTAATAATAAATATTGTCTCACTGGCACCACCAAGGCGGCTTGTCTTCTCGGATAAAATTTCATCCTTGATGTGTAGCTCATACGTGGTAGAGAAAATGCTGTCATGCTACACTCTAGGATAGCTTCGGTCCTAGAGACCGTAGCATTGTGACAGGTATATATAATGTACCATTGCCTGGACTTGTCTGGAGCCTATAATGGGAGAAAAGGACCTTTTGAGCCTGACCAGAAACTTAACACACGATACCACGATAGTCAGTAGCCCCTGGTACGGCAACACCTGTTTGTCAATGTTGTCGTACTGGATTAGGTTGAGGCCCTTCGGGGAGCCACGTGGTAATTGTGGTTTGGACCTAAACCGCAGGAAGGGGTTTATAGTCCCGATGTGGTGTTGTATAGCAACACACTTCGCCAATAGTGCGGCGGGAGGTTAGATAGCTCCAAATCCTAAGCAAGGAGGAGTGGACTTATCCAGACAATGAGTCTCTCTAATTGCCACCTGTATGTTCTTAACAGGCACATGGGGCCGTTGGTAGGCGCATTGAACCTCACCCGGTGCTAAGACCACCGTGAGGTTAGGCCATCATGGCAGGTATCCACGTTAATCTTGAGCACATCTGTACCGTTGGCACATTTTTTTCATAAAAAGTGATAACATTGCACTTTCTTTTGCAAAAAATTCATAATGTTTGTTTTTATAATATTTTAACTTTTTATTCGTTAAATATTTCGTTAAATATTCGTTAAATATAATGTTGTTTTAGTCAACATTAATATTAAAATTAATTTTAAATTAATTTTCCGTTATATTTGGCGGTTAAAATGCTGATTTTTATAAATTTTCTAAATTAAACAAAAGCTGAAAAGACCAGTAAGACTTTACCATTTTATTTTATGTGGTTATTAAGGAAATAATTATGCACCCTTTGGTGTTGAGCAGAATATTTAGTACAGTGTCAATTTTTATTACCAATATGAAAAATATAAACTTTTTTAATATGAAAAATATAATAATTTAATAAAAGAAATTTTCAAATGATTTTAGAAATAGTTTTCGGTGTGCAAGGGTTTTTCATCGAAAAAACCTTTAAGTATCAGTAAAACATGAGCTATAGCTTTTTTTTTTTTTGTAAAAAAAAGTTATACCCCTAATGTACATAAATAATTTAAAATATGTTTTACTTTAATTTTTTTCTCCTTTTTAGGTAGTTTTTATCTTCATTACAAAATAAAACTCAAATTGCTTAAGACTTTTGAGAATACACTTCGTGATAAAAGTAAATACAAAACAAATTTTAATTAAACACACGATCGATCGAATAGGAGATAGTTCTATAATTAGAGATTTAAAACTATTTCAAAAAAGTGATAGAATTTCGACCAAAGATGATTTTTTTCAAACCGAAACCGAACTGGAAATAATATTCGGTTAAAAAATTAATATATTCGGCCTAATCCTAAACAACCTTGTTAATATGTAGAATAGAATGGGGAGAATTCAAGATTGTCTTGTAAACATAGCAATAATTTAGTGGTACTAATTAATTTTCTTTTCCTTTATCACAGATCTTTCATTCATCACAATTTATATTTCAAATTACATTTGAATCGGAGGTAGACGTGATTAAATGTTTTTTCAATACTCTCCCAAATATTTCACTGTGTTGGTATACTTTGTGATAACTTTCTTAGTTTTTACGATTTAATAAAGATTTTGTTCAGTGTTATAAACTTTTTTTAAACTGTTTTAATAAATAAATTTAAAGTGTGAAAAAATTATCATTAGTTCATAACCTAGTGTTTACATTAGGCAAATTTTTATCAAAACAAACGTCAAAATCATTGCGAATATATACAAGGTAACCTTAGTTAAACAGCTGATTATTATTTTGGTTGTTACAGTTGTCAAACTGCATATATAAAAAACAATAATGAATTCGCCATATTATTGTTTTTGTGCAAATGTTGCCACCTTTCATAAATTCGCGTAAAGTTTGACGTTTGTCTTGATAAAAAATTGTTTAATGTAGACCTATGTAAGACTCCTACTGCGGAGCATTCTCCGGGCCGGACCCAACTTATCCTCCAGGAACGTCTTAATCAGCTACAAAGTTCTTAAGGACAGCGCACGAAAAATTTATTGTAGACAATGCTTTTGCAAATTAAACCAATTGGTCTCTTGGAATTTTGATTTTATTAAAGGCTGTTATACGAGTATTAAAGTTTAAAATTCAAAATTTAAAAGAAAAAATAATTGTTTATACGTTTTTAAAAAAAATATTTAATATTTTCTGGATACCCTCTATAGGAGCTTTATTGTGTTATCGATTACATTTTTTGTTTGGAATGGGTTCACTTCTTTTCAAACGCTATTTTATTTTATTTTATTTTATTTTTTTAATACTTAAAGTTAACTTTAAGTATTCTTTAAATATTTTTTTACTATGACCCAATACATTTAAAATTAGGGCTCATCAAATCGACTTTCGAATAATCGAACAATCGACTTTTAGTTGAAGAAGTCGAAATCAACTGTTTGGTTAGAAAATTGTCGAGAAGTCCACTTTCTTGTTGCCAGATAGTCGAAAAGTCGAAAAAACCGAAAATAATCTGAAAAAGTCGGAAAAAGCCGAAAATAGTCGAAAATAGTGAGAAAAAGTCGAAAAAATCAAAAATATTCGGAAAACTCGAAAATTGCTAACGGTTGGAAAAAATATCGCAAAAACATATTTTTGCTTGAAGAAAGTCGAAATCGACTGTTTGATTAGAAAATTGTCGAGAAGTCCATTTTCTTGTTGCCAGATAGTCGAAAAAATCGAAAAAAGCCGAAAATAGTGAGAAAAAGTCGAAAAATAGTCGAAAAGTCGGAAAAAATCAAAAATATTCAGAAAAATCGAAAATTGCTAACGGTTGGAAAAAATATCGCAAAAACATATTTTTGTTGAAGGAAGTCGAAATCGACTGTTTGATTAGAAAATTGTCGAGAAGTCCATTTTCTTGTTGCCAGATAGTCGAAAATAGTGAGAAAAAGTCGAAAAATCGGAAAATAGTCGAAAAGTCGGAAAAAATCAAAAATATTCGGAAAAATCGAAAATTTCTAACGGTTGGAAAAAATATCGCAAAAACATATTTTTGTGTGTGACTAGCACATTCACACATCATTGCATACAGTGTTAATTAATCAATATTAAATAATGCATTAATATTTTTTTAATTTTTTTTTTTAAGACAAATAACAAAAATCAAAAAAAAAAAATCGAAAATAGTCGAAAAGTCGATAATAGTCGAAAAATCGATTATTTACAAAATGAAAAAAAGTCGAAAAGTTGACTGTTTGCTTCAACATTAAAAACCTATTTAAAATGGACAGAGTTTTGTACAGTTTAGTGGATTACCTTACTTTGGCTCATCGCACCATTTGTCACCCAGTTACTTTCTTGTGGTAACAATGAGAAGGAAATGTAGTCAGAAAAATTAGGATTTTTTGTGTTTTCTAATGATAGGAAAAAATCTTTTCTGACATTTCTTTGTTAAAAGTGTCATTTGTTATGAATTAAGTGTTTTTATCTCACATTTACAAATGTCTTGCCAGACCAAAATTTTATTCGATAATTTCGATTTTTTTTACACAATATTCATCTGATACATTTCCCTTAACATCTGTGATATAGATTTCATGATAAGTATGTTGTACGCCAGCACGTACTTTTTATTATCCTTTAGTTAGTATTCATATTTTTGAAAAAAATAATCTCAATAATTTTCGTCCCCTCTTTTGCGTTCACATTTTTTTTGTCGTTTCTATTAGGAACTTGTTTCACTTAATGGGATTTTAGGCCAGCTTTCTTAACTTTTCTGGTAAAAGATACAGATCAATTTAAAGAATGAGTTACATTCCATCCAGAGATGTAGAGATTTTCTTTTAAAATTCGTATTATTTTGTATGGAATTCTACTGTCTGTAAATCGCCCTTTTCTTTGGTTATTAAGATTATTTTCGATGGTCATGAACTCTTTGTCGCAACTCATCTGAGTTCCTAGTAATTGTTTTATATGCTTGACATGTGTTTCAATAATAAATTTGAATTATGTATTTGAAAGAATTTTGTTCAATTTTCATTTTAAGAAAAGCAATTATACTATTACAACAAAATTTAGCACATAGTTACTGGGAATAATACGAAATATAAGCAAATTAACGTTACTAATTTTTTCACGTATAATAAAAATTATAAGCGTTAAAGTGTACTTATAAAATGTATGATAGCTAACGAGTAGCTAACTTTTTTCTATGTTAGTCACTCGTTGGCAAACATACAAGCTTGGCAAGCTGTTATGATTTTCATAATTCACTGATTTTGGATCTGATTTTTATTTATTTTACTTGTTTTTTTTTTTTTTTTTTTTTTGGAGCAAGTGGTTGACTGCCTATTCAATTATGTTATGATCGGATCATAAGTTCAACTAGACCTAATAAAATAGGAATAGGTTTTTAATACACAAAATGTTTTATTAAATTTATAAGGAATCGGTCTACAACTCTCAATTTTGAAAAAAAAAAAAAAAATAAAAACGTTTGTAGTAATTAGATGATATAGTTGCACGTTAGGAGTTCACTATATTTTAAAACGAGAAAAAAAGATATAGTCGGTCAAGACCGACTATATGATACCCTACACCATTATGCATGAGCATAAAAATTCGGAAAGGACTTATATTACACCAGTGGCCAATTTTACTAAATGTAAAATAAAATATACAAATAGAGAGATGATTTTATGCACTTTAGGGATGATTCCTGGAAGTGGGTTTATATAGGAGCTATGGTAAATTATGAACCGATTTTCATAAAATTTGGCAATGTTGTTTCTACTTACATAAAACTTATTTGTATCGAATATTAACTTGATAATAAAATTCGTATGGGATTTATGCACGTTAAAGTGATTTTCGGAGGAGAGGTTTATGTGGGAGCTATGGCCAATTGTGAACCGATATTCATGAAATTTGGTACAAAGATTGATACTTGTACAGAATTTCTTTTCTTTCTATTATAAAAATTAAAATTATAAAAATGTTCATATTTTTAAGGCATTTTTGAGTGTTTTTAAACTTTATTCCGGGAGAACATTTGTATGGGGATTAAGTGAAATAATTGACAGATCACAACCAATTTCAATAGGCTTCGTCCTTGTACCATAAAAGTTCCATGTGCCAAATTTCATTGAATTATCTTTAAAATTGCGACCCATACTTTGTGCAAAAGGATTACATGGACAGACAGCCAGCCAGACGGACGGACGGACATCGTTAGATCGATTTAAAAATTGATTCTGAGTTGATTGGTATACTTTAAGGTGGATGTTGAATAACTTTTTCTATGCGTTATAAACATAAGCACAAAAGCATAATACCCCAACTATCTATAGTGGTGTAGGGTATAACTATATGTATGATAAAATCAGGTATTTAAACACTTCATTTACAAAAACTTTGTGAGAGAAATGTTCCAAAAGAAGAAAAATTACATTACACATTTATGCATAGCAAAAGAGAAAAATAAGATTTCATACAGGATACCAGGAAAAAAAGGAATAAGTATTTCCAAAAAAAATAAAACGTTCACCACTTCAAAAGTAAAACTAAATAAATGCAGAAAATGCACTTGTAAATCATTAATAATTCACCTAAAAAAAAATAAAAATAAATGTCTTTTTAGCAGAAAAAGGGGTTAATTATTTCTCACAATTTAACCAACTAAAAAGTATTTTTATTAAAATATTTATATAAAAGTTATATAAACTTTTATGTAAGAGAAAAACTTCAAGAGCGGTAAATATAAATCATAAAAAACATTTTTGCAGCTCTAAGATTTATTTTCCAATGAGATGTTTTAAAATTTCTATAATTTGATTGTACAATAAAAGTCGCCACGGCGGCTTGTCTTCTTGGATTAAATATTTCCTTGATGTATAGCTCATACGTGGTAGAGAAAATCCTGTCATGTTACACTCTATGATAGCTTCGGTCCTAGAGAGCGTAACAGTTGGGCAGGTATAAAAAGGTGCACCATTGCCTGGACTTGTTTGTGTTTCTATAACGGAAGAAAAGGACCTTCGGGGCCTGACCAGAGACTTAACACAATCTGGTACCACGGGAGCCAGTAGCCCCTGGTACGGCAACACTGACTTGTCGGTGTTGTCGTACTGGACTGGCTGTTGGAGAGCTCCTTCGGAGAGTCACGTGGTGGTTGCGGTTTAGACCTAAACGGCAGGTAGGGGTTTATAGTCCCAATGTGGTGTTGCATAGCAACACACGTCGCCAATAGTGCGACAGGAGGTTAGATAGCTCCAACTTCTAAGCAAGGGGGAGTGGACTTATCCAGACAATGAGTCTCTCGAATTGCCACCTGTGTGCTCTTGTAGGCACACAGGGGCGTTGGTTGGCGCATTGTACCTCACCCAGTGATAAGACCACCGTGGGATAAGGCTGTCATGGCAGGTGCCCACGTAAATCTTGACCACATCTGTGCAATAAAAGTACGTACTTTTAAATTACAAAAAAAAAAGAAAGAAATACAAATGAAATTAATGTTAAAAAAACGTTATTTTTAATCAGGGATCGACGTTCTTAAAATTCACATTTAGTATTTGTATATGTTCTATATAGCATGGAAAATTTTTTCAAATTTATAATTTAATATTTAGCCTTTAAAAAAATCTATTGCTCTTAAATAATTTATTTTCTTTAATGAAAACTAAAAATTAATATTAAAACAATTTTCTTAAAAAAAAAAGTATTAAAAATATATGAAATTTATTAAATAATAATTTTGCCATATCTCATTGCATATTTCTTTCAGTGTTTTTGAAAAATAATGCGACAGCATAACCTTACAGTTCGAAAGCTGATTGATTTTGCTAATCTGCAAGAGCATGTAGGCAGGGCTGTCAGATGTACAGATTTTTAATTGCTTTTGGCGACATAATTTTCCGTTTGGCTACATGGCGAATTTTTTGGCGATTTTTTTTTTTTTTTTTTTTTTGGCTATTTTTAAAAGTTTTATTAAATAAGCATTTCGTCATATTATTACTTATATGCAGAATGCAAACAAAAACATGTTTTTGAGAAAAATGATAAGTTGACTTTTATTTTTTACAAAAGCTCACGTCGAGAGTTTTTCATAAATTCTAATATATAAGTTAAAGACAAAACCTTATTTTCTTTTTTTCTTAAACTTTTGGAATTGAATTATAGATGTGTTTTATTGCTCAAGCTGAGTGTTACATAGTGTCTACATTAGAAAATTTTTTATCAAGACAAACTTCAAACTTTGTTTTTTTATATATACAGTTTGACAACTATAACAACCAGAATAATAATGTGCTGTTTAACTAAGGTTACCTTGTATATATTCGCACTGATTTTGACGTTTGTTTTGATAAAAATTTGCCTAATGTAGACACTAGGCTAACGTTAACTGTTAGTAAAAAAAACGACATTAAATCGATTTGGGAGCACTTTATATTTATTTGTAAATTGCAATTTGGGAGCACTTTATATTTTTTTGTCATTTTTATATTCATAATTGCAGCTCTATTCCAGTAATTGTCAAATTTGCAAATTGTAGACAGAATTTAGAGGAAAGCGTATCCGTTCTAAGAATTTATGTGTATTTAGTTGTTTTTCTAACAATTTCTCACTAATTCTGACTAAAATCTGTAAACTTGATAACTACTGTTCATGAATTGAGAGCTCTTTTATTAACGTTAAAGTTAACATGTATAATTCTACACGATAACTTCTAAAGTATAAAAATTTAAATTTTCTATGAAATTTCCTATGAACGTTAGCAACAAAACACAGTTTATATCATTTACTCGTATTAAGATTTAATCAAAAGGAGACATATCCTTATACCAAACAACAAACATTTTTTTATATTCTTTCATGTGGGTCAACAAACAAATATACCATTATTTAAATTAAACAAAATGCGATTACTGTTTAAAAATGGCGTTTAATATATAAAATAGTGTTTAGTTTGTTTGAGCTCAAAACAGACAGAAAACAGCCCTTTTCGGATTTGGCATCTCCAATTTCAAGGAAATTTACTACAGATTTTTGCTATTGGAAGTGTTTTTATTTTTAAATCATAAACTTTTCTGGTCCAAAAATACGACGTTTTGGAAAACGAGAAAAAGATAAAAACTTCACAAAGTTCTACTTGTTTAATAGCTAATAACTTCTAAACTATATATGGTAGATCTCTAGTTTTAGTTTAATATACAAGACAAACATATAACATTTATAACTATATGTATATAGTTTATTTATATCAAAAGTTCAAAGGTCAAAATTGGTCATATAACAATCAAACCGTTATATCTCTTAAAAAGACGATATTTTCTAAATTCTTAAAAAAATATATAATGTTGATATGACTCTTTCAAGATGGACACATATTTAGTTTAGAAGTTATAATTGCTGTCCGTTTTGATAGGGAATCGTACTATTTTAAGTTATAATTTTATGTTTTATTCAAATACTATAGGTTTCCTCAAGCGCTGGAGGAGAGAGTTTAATGATCCTTACTTTTCTAAGCAATTATTCATATCTCTTGTAAGATCTCTCTTATAAGGTCTGGGATCCTCAATACGAAGTTCATATAAAGAAAATTGAATCGGTCCAGAAACAATTTCTCTTGTTTTGTCTTCGTAATCTTCCATGGAATCCTAATATTAATTTTTACCAACATATGAAAGTCGATTACAGTTTATTGAGCTCCCTACTCTTGAAAGTAGGAGAAAATAATATATGAATATTTCATTTGTAGTTAATTTAGTAAACGGTTCAATTAATTCTGAGTTCCTGCTTCATAAAATCGAATTCGTAATCCCAAATCGTCCAACTAGAAATTATATTCCTTTAAAAATAAAATATTTTCAAACCAATTATGCAATCAATTCAACAGTTTCTATCCATATATTGATTTCTCATTAAATCCAATCCGCATTAAGAGGAGTATTTTTAACTTAGTTAAATAATAAGTTTTTGTTATTGAAGGATTATGAAAATATTTTATTGCTAATAGCTTTAAGAATAATATATATGCTAGCCTATAAGAAATTGTAATTTCATTGGCTATGACAACCCTGCATGTAGGTATGAGAGCATTTACACTTCTGCGCTGTTTTGTGGGTCTGACAGCCCTGCTTGTAGGTGTGGAAAAACTAAGTCTGCGCTATTTTGCGGATTTATGCTTTAAGACAGAAAGTGTATTTTTTTAAATTTTTCAAGCGAAATTATTTTTATTATGCTTATAATTACATAATTTATTTAAATGTCCGTTAACCGGTTTAACCGAAAAGCCGTTTTTTTTTTTATAAACACTAATCGGCCCCTATAGTATCATTTATTGCGTATATAAAATATTGTAGTGTAGTAAAACTATATATTCCCAGCAAAAACTTTGCTTTCCTGGTAAGCTAGCAGGTATAATTGGAAACAAAAATAAACTACTTATTTTTTGCTTGAACAACTAGTTATTTTTGTTCGACTTGTAGTTATTTTTTGACTCTAGGGGTACTCAAAAATATGTACCTAAACGAAAACAAAAATAAAAAAAAAAAACAAAAAAATTTTGACGTCAGTGAGACTCGAACTTGGACACACACTAATCATTCGTTTTTACTGACTAACGTCTTACTCATTACACCATCTCGCACATAGCATCCTAAGCGACAAAAACTCTATTTAGTTTAAAATATCTTTTTAGACATTTTGTTATAAAAAACTAACAGCTTCAGAATGAGGTTGAACCAACAACCTTCTGGTTGTTAATCCGGCGCTCTAACCAACTCGTCCACGTGATTGCAGTATTACTGTGCTATAATACTATTGAGTGCTTATTAATGTAATACAGAGTAGGCAAATAATAATGACGACTCATTACCAAGAAACTACTTTAATAAGTAGTTGTTATTACCGAAAACCAAAAAGTTTTTGCTGGGCATGTACTTTTTATTTAAGCAATTCGCACTTTTTTAGCACAATTTTTATAGAAATGTTTTTTAACATGTTAAACAAACCCCAAAAGGAGACAATTTTACAAAAAACATTGTTTTTTTTAGTAATTTACAAAATACACATGCACACACACAAATAAAATCTCGTATATGTGTATTTTTTTGACAGTTCATCTTATAAGATGGTTGTGTAGAGAAATCTCATCACAACAGTCTCATAATACATCTTATAATACTAATATTTGAATCAATATGTGAAATAATTCTCTCAGAGAGTGAATTTGACACTCTCTGACACAAAAATATTACATATTATGTTACGTCTAGACGGGCTGATAGGAATAGTTTGCATTATTATCACCGGACACTGTTCGATTATATCTAGGCTAAGCAGATGGTATAAGGGCACATCCGATATTTTTAGGTTAGGAGAGGATATTAAGGAACTGTAAGTGGTTGAACACATACACGACGAACTGGGTGATGTAACTAGGTGCAAACTGAAGAATATTGCAAGCTTTGATATGTAAATTGTAGGTCAACTTATTTTTCTACTTGCAACATTATGAAAAATTAACTCGAAATAAAAATATACTACTGAAAAAAGTACTTTATTAATTTAGCATTATTTTTTACCATTTTTAAATAATTTGTAGCATTTTTAGCTTTATTTTTAACTCGATTTAGCTTAATTATTTTTTTACATCTGGTCACACTGTTTAGGACTAGACTACTGGTTAAAATTTTGCAATATTTTCACGCAAAAGTTCATGATATGTTAACTTTACAATAAAATTAAAATTTTATAAATTTTCAGAGTTTTCAAACTTTTTACTTTTAAAAAAAAAAAAAATTTAAGTTTCAGTATTCGAACAAAAATTAAGCCGAAAAATTTAAACTAAAACTGAATTTTTGGCCTAATCCGAATATGTGGTCGAACTCTACATACTAGTAATGATATGTTTGGTACTGATATTTGTTAAGATGGCCGAAAAAGTAGAAAATTCGAATTTACGCTTTTAATTCTTTTGTTTATTAACAGTTTTTAACTGCAAAACAAATTTAAAAATCCAAAAAAAGAAATAATAATAATAATTATAATAATATTTGAAAATTGATAAGGTTTTGGTTAATATGTGCGATACTAAATTATAAAATTTTATTTATTATTTATGGACCTATATATAGGTACACATATATAAATGGTTAAAAAATATTATAGATTGATTAGATTTGCAAAATAACGTGATTATCGTAAATAATAAACAATTACGTTCAATTTAAACACATGTTTTTTTTTCCATGGAGAAATGTGAAATTCTTTGATTAGGAAAAAACCTTTCTGGGAAATTTATTACATTTCAAAATAAATTCGCATGTTTTTAACAAATCGCATGTGTTTGTTGTGATTTCTAGAAAGTTATTGTTAAAATAAATAAACAATAATCCAATATCTATGTATAAAGTTTTTTTAATGAGCTAATTGTAATAAAGATATGAGGAGGGAGATCATGTGCCTCTGTTAGTTAAACAATGTAGTATAGAATTTGTTATTAGAATTTGTTATTAGAATTTGTTATTACTATACCTGTGCGGTTTTAGTACTGAAATGACATACTGAATGTCAGTCAAAGTTAAAAAACAGGTAAATAAATTTATATGTGTAACGATTATTTTTCTACTCATGAATTATGCAGTTTTTATCTCTAAATGAGAGTTATTTGACATCTCTTATGTACTCAAATGTTAGATATTTTTTTTTTTTTTTGCATTATTTTTATTTTAAGATTTGTAAAAGTTTTGAAATTTATTTCAAATGAAAAATCTAACTTTTTCAAGGTTTGTCTTTGCTCTAAAAAGTAAACATAAATATAGGTTGAGAGTTCAACCGTCCTTCCCTTTTTGCTCTCAACCATCTACACAACTCCATTTGTATATATTTTTTTCATGGTAAAAGAGACTTTTATGACATCTGTATTTCAAAACTCAAGTTTATTATACAAAATATTATATTTTTTTTAAAGAAACCACATATTTGTTTCCAGTTATTGTTAATTAATTATTAAAAAAAACATTTAGTAGGGCTTGTGTTGGCAGAGGTGTTTAGAGAAATAACAAAAACTTTCAGTTAAAAAAAAAAAAAAAAAAACTCTTACATTAGTATAATTTTATTTAATTAACACTTAATTTACTTATTTCAAAGGTATTTTTTTTAATTATTGAATATAACTGTCATTTGATAAATTTATTAACTTTTATTTGGTTATATTTGCTCCCTTTGAAACTTCATTTAAATAAAAAGAAAAAAATAAATAAAAAATAAAAAAAATCACCAAATAACCATATAAATGAAACAAAACAATTTAAAGTTTAAAATGAGTTTAAAACAACGAAAAAAAAATAATAAATTTATATTCAAAAGTAAATACCCCCGTTTTATAGTTTTTATTTTGTATATTTCGCACTCGATGCTTAAAAACCAACTGACACGTACAAAACGATTTTTATTTTTAAGAGCAGAGAAAAACCACCATTCAGTCATCGCAAGCTCTACAATTCAATTCAAATAAGATCAAACAACCGACAATCAAAAACAGACGAATGAAATACATGACACTATCTGAAATAAGTTAAAAATTGTTTTTGTTGCACTATCAAAAGCTAAATAATAAAAGAAAAAAAAAAATAATAAAATAAAGTAAAAAAATAAAAACAATTTTTTAACACAATACTAAAAACAACATCAATGTTTGAATTATTTTATTTTATTTTATTTTTATTATTATTATTTTTTTTTTTTTTAGTTATTTACTTATTTTCTTTAGTTTGCATCATTTATTTGGAGAAATACTCTAAATGGTATTGTTAAGTGCACACTATTGTGAAATAGGAAATAAATATTGATTTAAAGAAAATTTAAGATCGGTAAGATTCGGATAGTATTAGAGGTGCACGTTATTGGCAAAACATTTTGCATTACATATACACTATCTGAAGTTAATATTCTATAGTAATGCATCTCTCTTCCACGATCTTTTATTCGAGAACATTATAGAGGATCGCCTGTATAGGCAGCCATGATTATCAGTGAAGTATATATTCATTCCCACTTAGAACTAAGGAGATGTCTTTAAATCTGGTAGTTCAAAAGGAAATAAATATTGATTTAAAGAAAATTTAAGATCGGTAAGATTCGGATACTATTAGAGGTGCACGTTATTGGCAAAACATTTTGCATTACATATACACTATCTGAAGTTCATATTCTATAGTAATGCATCTCTCTTCCACGATCTCTTATTCGAGAACATTATAGATGCAGCCGTGATTATCAGTGAAGTATATATTCATTCCCACTTAGAACTAAAGAGATGTCTTTAAATCTGGTAGTTCAAAAGTACTTCTGACTTTCAGCTTTAATTGTCATTTCTAAATACCGTACAAGCTCGGTGTTCGCTACTATCCATTATCGCGGCGGTCCGGTTATAGCGAAGGCTTAATTTTTAAAATTGCAGGTTCTATAATCCCGGCAGTTTACGAAAAACGGGTTCTATTTTCGCGACTTTTATAATCTGTTTTTATTTTTTTAATTTGATTACAATGTCTATAACCAAAAAAAGGGAAATCCCCGTCTTTTATGTATATTAAACCTTTTTGGATGATTTTGATCTTCAATTTTGTCAGTTTATTCATGTCATTTGTTGTGCAAACACATCTCTTAATATGGGAAAAGTTCAACATATTTTAAAGCCAACGATTTCTGAAAAATTAGAGATTTAAAAAAAAAAAATTTAAAGTAGGGATTTCATAATTCAATTTGCGTGAATTACAAGTTTCATAAGTCTTAGGTTTACCGCATTATAAAGCAATAAAATTCATTAAAAAAGTTCGCATGTACAACAGAAAGTGACCCTGACAAACATTGCACTTTAAAGAAAGCTGAGTACCCAAGAATGGAAAAAATTCTTTATAAGTGATTTGTAAAACGAAGTGAAAAAAATGTTTCAATATCAGCAGCGAGTTTACGATCAAAAGCCAGTCATTGGTATTCCAAAATTTATCAAACCAATTCAGGTTTCAATGCCAATGAAGGATGGATGAAGAAATCTAAGCGTCGACATGAAATTAGATTGTTAAAAATTACGTTCGAGAAATTGTCTTCGAAACCTTATCTTATTGAACCATTTGTGAAAGAGTTTAAGGATTATGTTGATGAGCATGAGTTGACTTTTCACCAAATCTACAATGCCAACGAATCCGGTTTATATTATAGGATGCTTCCAAATCACACTCTTGTCACATGTAATGAAAAAACGGCTCCCGGAAGAAAAATATGTTAAGAGCGAATCACTTTTTGGCCCTGTTCAAATGCGAATGGCACAGACAAACTGAAATTGTTGGTTGTTGGAAAATCGAAAAGCCAAGCGCCTTTAAATGTTTTTTTTCAATAATCCTGTAATATACAACTCCAGTAATAACGCCTGGGTGACATCGTATATATTCAAAGACTGGTTCCATCACGGATTTGTTCCCCACATAAGTTAATTTTCACCAATTAGTAAAAGTAAGTTGTTAATAAGTAAACATTTTTTAGGTCCGAGAATTTTTGGCTTCAAAAGATCTGCCGCAAAAAGCAGTTTTGCTTTTAGATAAGGCGACTCGTCTCCCAGTTGAGGAACTAAAAGTGATGACGGTTTAATTATAGCAATGAATCTACCACCCAATTGCACTACGCTTATTCAACCGTCAGATCAAAACGTTATCCAGTTGATCAAATTAAATTATAAAAAATAACTGCTCACCCATTTGCTTGGCGAGAAGGAAACAAATTTGCATCTCAAACTAAAAAACTTCATTCTCAAAAATGCAGTTCAGATTCTAGCTACGTCCTAGGATAAAATATCAGTGTCCAATATCCTAAAATCCTAGAACGTCTTGCTCGAATTCGGTAGTGACTGGAGTGAAGAGGATAACATGAAATTAAATATTTTACAAAATTATAATTCAGGAAGAAAACAAAGATCTTTCAACTATTGGTACACTTGTAGCTCAAATTGGTACGTAACATGTTTTCACGAATGCTGACATAAACAACTGGACTCAAGATGAATTTCATGTGGAAAGTAATGAGAAGCAGATGAAATTATCAGATACGTAATCGAAGGATTTATACGATAGTGATCATGAAGAAAACAAAATTAAAGTCACGATTGTGTAATATCGATAAACATACATATGCATACAATGGGCATTTTTAAAATGATAAGCCGACAACAGCACTATATGAACTACGTGATTCAACTGTTATTTTAAAAAATAATTTGCCAAAAAGGCAACTCAAAATCTCCAATTTCTTTAGAAATGTTTAAAATGTAAATATGTACATCAATAGAAACAATTCTAATTTTAAAAATTACATAAAATTTTTCAATAAAACTTTGGGTTCTGTTATAGCGAAAATTCTGTTTTCGCTACAGGTCTGGTTTTTAATTAGTCGTGAAAATCAAGCTTGCACTGTATAAATAAATAAATTCGAGTTTTGCATAACCCCTTAGCACTGAGTTAAAAAATTTTCAATAATTTTCACTAGTATTTAAATAATTCGTAGTATCAGATATCCTAAATTCTATAAATCAATGAAAAGTTTTTAATTTATTTTTATCAAATTAAATCAAATCGATTAGACTTTAACAAACGAATTATTTGACATCTGACTCTAGATCCTAGAACCATGCAAGACAAGCAGAATATATTTAAAATAGTTCGGACATGACCAATTAGGCGTAGCGATCACTATAATCCCCTTAGTACTCTCTGGTTTATTTTTAAGTCAAAGCTTTTCTTTTTAATTCATATTTTTAATGAACAAAGTATGTAGAGTAACTAGGTGAACAACAGTCATTTTAAGTATATTTTTTTTTTTCTAAAAATGAATTTCTATGACGTATGGGTATATAAACGTCGACTTAACCTCTTGTGAATAACATTCTGACTTTTATTTTGCTTTTTTGTCTTGTTTCGAAGTATTTTGAACTTTTTTTTTTTTTTTTGATAATTGATTTTGCGTTTGTGTGTGTATGTTGGAATTTTTGCTAAGCGTTTTAAGTGTGAAGCAGTAAATTGCAGTATATGGTAAATCAAAAACTTTTTTCAGTCTCTTTCATATCCATTTCAATCCAGAGCTGTCAATGAATTTAAACTTTGAGTTTTTGTGTAAAAGCATTTTAAGCATTTTCTACGATCCTTGCGTCTGGTATTTCGTTAATAACCCATTTTATGTTATATTCAAAACACCAATTTATTCTGCATTTGGATATAGACATATAAGTTCACATCAACCAACAAAATAATAGTTTTGAGATTTCAAATGTCATGATCATGATAGTACGATTTTTGGGAGAAAAATCTGACAAAATTCTGTCCCACAAAAAAAAAAAAAAAATCGAGAAAGTGTTGTAAGTGCTTCACTATCACACAAACATTGCTGTATTTTAATTAGCTGCTCCAGCAAATATAGCTCTGTTCGCATGGAAGATGTTTGATTTTTTTGATGAAATTTTAAAAAAAACGAAAGCAAATCGGGCGGACTTGTAAAAACATTTGCTAAACATATTCAATTCTGCCACAGAGACACAGAATCGAAAATTTTTGGAAAAAAATCTGTAACTTGTATACAATTTTAAGTGCACTGCGTTCAGAAGCTAAGCTATGTGTGTACCTCTGACATAGAAAATTTTTAACCGCTAGCCAAACTTTTGTTTCTTGTCTGATTTCAAAGATTTTTATATCTTCTGAATGCTCTTGCTTGCATGTGCTATTTATCTCTTATAATTTTCGAGTTATTTACATTGAAATTTTAACTAGAATTTCGCAAGATCTTGGTCCAGTTTTTTCCATATATAACACAACATTTTCGAACGATTTTATTAAACTTTTCTGTAATTTGTTAAAGGAGAAAATATGGTATCGATATCTTTACCGAGTTCAAAAATAAACGATTTTGTATCTGAAAATTGCCAAAATTAGGATTTTTTGTCTACACTCTTTACCATAACATACAACTAGAAGTTTAAGTGGGAGGCACTTCAATTTAAATTTTCAAAAAAAAAAAGAAAAAAAAATACTTAAAAACAAAATATATGTGACTACATGTATTTTGTTGTTGCATGAATTAGATTTTCTACAATTGAATTAGGTTTTTGTCTCTCACATAAACTTCTAGTTGTATTCTATGCTCTTTATATTCTAAAATAAAATTTTCCCTAAGAACATATAAGGATTTTATACTTTTCTGAAAGGTTTTTTTACATAGATGATTTTAAATTTAAAAACGAGGCCAATCATCCAATAGGATTAAGTACACATCGTACCGAGTTTGGCCTATTTTGTATCGAAATTGTAAATTTAGCCTATATGTTTTAAAATCCCAAAACATGGATCTACATACAAAATGCAGTTTCGGAAACTCTAGTGTGTTCCAAAGAGTTTTCCAATGGCTCTGAGCAACCATAGATCCACTTCTGAGTGGTTTGTGGAGTCCCCCTTCCAAACTTAAAATTGTACACTCATCTGCTACTCCAATTTTATATAAAGCCGATTAAAAGATTTTACATATTTATTCCAAAAATCATAGTTTTTTTTTGACATATATAACGACTAAATCATGGCACATATCATATTGTATTATGTCCTAGCAAAAAACGAGTAAAAAATATAATTTATTGCATATTTTGCACTTTTTTGGAAGTTATTAATAATTACCTCAAAAAAAAAAAAAAAATAAATAAAATTAATGTATTTTTAGCTGGGAAAAAGGTTAATAAGTTCTATAAAAATTATTATTTTTTAAAATAGCTAAAACATTATTATTAAAAAATTATATAAAAATAGTTTTAAGAGAAAAACTTCAAAAGTAATACACAAGGATCATAAAAAAAGAACATCCTACCAACAACAACCATTGGTTAAGAACACTAATTCTGCAGCTCATTTTCAACACTAAATACTTGCTTTTAATGACAACACAATGTTAAAATCATTACTTTTTCAGTTCTTTTTTATACCCTACACCACCATAGGTGGTTCGGGTATAATGCGTTTGTGCTGATGTTTGTAACGCACAGAAAAAATCATCCAACACCCACCTTAAAGTATAACAATCGACTTAGAATCACTTTTTGAGTCGATCTAACAATGTCCGTCCGTCTGGCTGAACGATTGGCTGGCTGTCCATGTAAACCTTATTTTAAAGATAATTCAATGAAATTTTAAACGTAGGACTTTCATGACACAAGGACGAAGCCTATTGAAATTGGTTGTGATCGGTTCATTATTTCATCTAGCCCCCATACAAATGTCTTCCCGGAATAGGAGTTTAACGATTATAAATGCCTTAAATATAGCAATATTTTAATTAAATTTTGTTTCAAATTTCATGAAGATCGGTCCATAATTGACCATAGCTCCTATATAAAACCCTCTTCCGAAAATCACTAAGTTTATATTCGACACAAATAAGTTTTATATAAGTAGAAATTACAGTGACAAATTTTATGAACATCGCTCCATAATTTACCAAGCTCCCATATAAGCCCACTTTCGGGAATCACCCTAAAGTGTATAAATTCATATAAATTTTAGTATTAACATAATATTCTGTATTCGTTTTCTATTCTGTATTCGTACATACACAATGGTGTGGGGTATCATATGGTCGGGCTTGACCGACTATGTCTTTTTTACTTGTTTTTTTCTGGGGTATTTTGGGAAAAAAAAACTTTATAACAAACGCTTTCTTTGATTCCAATTTAACCAAGTCATTTTATTTATTAATATATCAATTTAACAAGATTTGCGTTTAAACAGAATTGTTCGGTAAGAAGAGTATTTTGATTTGGGCACGATTCAATACTGGAACTAGAATTTCTGCTTTATTAAATATTTAGCTTAAATAGGCCTGCGAATAACCCTGATTTATTTTTTAAATATGAATAAAATTTTTATAATAAATTTTATATTTTCTATTTAAAAAGATCTACAGCATCTAATTAATTTTATTTTTATGCAATAAACACAAATATGTCGTTTTTAATGGAGAATTAAAAACAAGTTTTTAAATTTAAATGATTACATTATTAAAATGATCTGTTTGTTAAATGTTAAATATGTTAAATATCTTTCGCTCAAGACTTCTCTATCATCGTTTGCTATTAGTTATTATTAATTAATGTGTTAGACAAATGTTTCGGTTAAGGAACGATTATTTTTATAATTGATCTGCGGCTGCTGCTTTGGCTGCTTCTAACAATTGTTGACTCACATTAATGGAGTGTCAGTGAGTGGAATCAACAAGTGTTTTTTTTTTTTTACTTTTAATGATAATCATCAATAATATGTATCTATAAAAGTACAAACAGATTGTATACATACATATGTATGTATATATGTCTATATGTTATACAATATTTATAAATATTTATATAAAATTATATCTTCTAAATGTAGTATTGAAGTACATATACATACAAATAAGTAAGTGAATTTAAACACGCTTTCTTAAATTCTGAACTCAGTATTTGTTTAATTGAGGTGACGGTTATAAAAAATTTAAATAATTTTATCTGTCATTTAAATAATTATTTTATTATTTATTTGTGAGACATTGTTTTTTTCCATCATTCGCAAAATAATATACTTTTTTAGTTATTCTCAAAGAAAATTTTTCTTAATAACATTTTTAAAATTCTTAATAACCACTTAAGAGTTTTAATCGTTATTAAATTATTAATTTAAATATCTGCTACAGAAATGTATCTTTGATACACATATTCGTATTATTAGATCCATAAATTTCTAATAATTTATAAATTTGTTTGTACCTAATCTATACAAAATATGCCGAATTATTGAAAAAAACAAATAAAGTCTTTAATTTTCATTTATTAACATTTAATAAATTGCTGTTAAAATTCATAAACAAATATTCCAAGTCTGTAAAAAATATATATTAATTGGACCATTTAAAATCCCTGATAATTTTTCTTAAAATAAAAATTTTATTAGGAATATAAAACTGTTGTTCATCTGATAAGATAATTTTTTTTTTATTATTTAATATTTATATTTTGTCACATAACTAGATAGATAGATAGATAATAACTATGTAATCTATCTACTAGGTATATAAATTTTGAATTAGTTTAGCAAATATAAAAATGTCATAGCAAAACCTAATTAAGATTTATTTTATATTATAGTTTTATTTAAAATTAATGTAGTTAAAACGTTCCATTAAATTTTTTAATCTCTTGTTAGTTTCTTATAACCTAGTGTCTACATTAGGCAAATTTATATCAAAACAAACGTCAAAATCAGTGCGAATATATACAGTTAAACAGTTGATTATTATTTTAGTTGTTACAGTTGTCAAACTGCATATATAAAAAACAATAATGAATACGCCATATTGTTGTTTTTGTGCAACTGTTGCCAGCTTCCACAAATTCGCGTTAAGTTTGACGTTTGTCTTGATAAAAAAATCTCTAATGTAGACACTATGTAAAGGTTTTGGTGTACAACAATTATTCTCACATGATTGGCGACATGTGTCAACATAGAAAATGCTACTTTTCCACAAAATTACGGCTGTATGCTTACTGTGCTAAATTCTCGTATCTCTCATGGTTTAAAAGATATTTGACTTCAAAAATTAAATTTCTCATTTTTTTGTTTTTGTTAAAAAAAATATTTGTTGGCATATTCTGAAATACTGGACCTCAAGAAAAGGTGTAAGTGAAATTTTGAACCTACATCCATCCAGCAGTGGCCAAAAATAATCAATTTTGGAACAAAAGTTCAATTTTTTGAGTCTGTAAATAATTGGTTGTTGATTTCGGTAATAATAATAAATTTTGTCATACAAGACAATCCCAGCAAAAACTTTTGGGAAAAAATTAAACTACTTATTTTTTTGCCTGAATAACTAGTTATTTTTGTTCGAATTGTTCACAAATTCATGTAATGGGTGATTCAAGTAGAGACACTTTTTCAATTGCCTTTTTTTTTTTGACAGATCGTGTCATGCTGTCATGTTATTTTTGTTTAGTATTGTTTGACATTTCATAATGAAAAGACTTACGTCTGAACAACGTTTACAAATCGTTCAACTTTATTACGAAAATTCACGTTCTGTGAGGAATGTGTTTCGTGCACTTCGTTCAACTTATGGCCAACATAATCGGCCTACTGAGCGTACTATTCGCAACACCTTCACCCATTTTGAGACCCAGCATTCATTATTGGATAATATTCGACCGAATAGACCGCGTCCAGCACGTTGTGAAGAAAATATAGCGGCCGTAGCTGAGAGTATATACGAAGACCGTGGACAGTCTATACGGCGCCGTTCGCAGCAACTCGGACTGACGTATGGAATGACTTGGCACATTTTACGTCGAGATCTTAAATTGAAAGCGTACAAAATACAACTTGTGCAACAACTGAAGCCGCTCGACCTTCCCAAACGACATCGCTTCGCTCTATGGGCTCTTGAAAAGTTCCAAGAAGATCCGACGTTTTCGAGGCAAATTTTGTTCAGCGATAAAGCCCATTTCTAGCTCAATGGGTATGTAAACAAACAAAAATGCCGCATTTGGGACGAAGAGCAACCTGAAGAGATTCAAGAACTGCCACTTCATCCATTCATTGTGGGCCGGGGGAATCATCGGTCCATATTTCTTTAAAAATGATGCCGGTGCGAACGTAACCGTCAATGGCGACCGTTATCGTGCCATGATAACCGACTATTTGACGCCTGAAATTGAAGCTCGTGATCTCGGCGAAATTTGGTTTCAGCAAGACGGCGCCACTTCCCACACATCGCATCAATCAATGGATTTATTGAGAGAACATTTCGGTGAGCACATAATTTCACGTTTTTGGCCGGTCGATTGGCCACCATGATCGTGTGATATCACACCGTTAGACTTTTTCCTGTGGGGATATGTAAAGTCTAAAGTTTACGCAGAGAGAACAATAAAAGTTGTACAAGATATTTATCCACTGTGCAAATCATCGCGAACATTAAACTTAAAGTTTAAACATAGAATAAATTAATACATGAATATTGTATAAATACAAAAAAAAAATAAAAAAAAAAAAATAAAAAATAAATAAATAAATAATAAAAAATTTTTCTAAAAAAATTTCTTGGAAGGTTTTAGAAATTTGCTTTCCTGCGAGAGTTTTTTTTTTCTCAAAACGACGGGAGACATGGGTTTTCATTACTAAAACATTATTGGCCACTCCGTGGTACTATGCCAAAAAATTGGTTATAGGCCTAATGTACATAAACGAATTAATGAATTTTCTAAGTGACAAAAACTTTTTTAGTATAAAATATCTTTTCAGACATTTTGTTATAAAAAACTAACATCATCAAAATGAGGTTGAACCAACAACTTTCTGGTTGCTAATCCAGAGCTCTAGCCAACTAATCCACGTGATTGCAATATTACTGTGCTATTATACTATTGAGTAATTATTTATGTAATACAGAGTAGGCAAATAATAATGAGGCTTCGTTACAGAGGAACTACTTTAATAAGTAGTTGCCATTACCGAAAACTAAAAAGTTTTTGCAGGGATTTTCCAAAAATATCCATATTTTCAATAACAATAATATTAGCATAAAGAAATATATAGCAAAATTCTATATATTTATTCGATATTTAAATTTTCCTATTCCTTATCAAAGACTTTATAACGTATATAAAAATCATTCCAGTATCGATAACCGTTATGAAAATATTTATAGTGAACTATTTGTAAATTTTCTTAAAACATTTTTTTCTTAAACAACCTTTATTTTAGAAAATGTGTTCTATATTTTTTTTTACTAACTAAATTATATATACATCATTTGAAAGAAGGCATAATTTCCTCTTACTTCTCCTGTCCAAACTTTAACAGTCCTAAATCACTCTTCCATCGCAAATTTGCACTAAGATGTGCTTTTTCTATCAATTTTCTCTAAATTTAGGTTTGCAAACATTTTTCATTTTTAAAATATTTTTAAGTAAAGATTGCGTAATAAAATTTCATATTAAAAAATGAATTTTACTTGGTTCAACATTAACTATTAATTAATATTTTTACCTTGGGAACAAATGTGGATACCAGATATGTTGACTTCCTATACATAAAAATGAACTTCATTAAAAGAATTAATTAATTGGATTTAACTATCCATTCAAATATAGAACTTTATGTAAAATTATGGTGGAATATCTTCCGCTTGGAGTAGCACGTCAAGAGAAATATTCAAAACTTGTAAATACCATTAATAATTCTTTTGGAATTAAGTTACAAAAGATGTTGTGAATGAAATTGAAAAGTTTTTAATTGCACGCGATAGAAGAATTTGAGAATTTAATTACAATTTATCTAAATTAAAAAACAAGCTCAAACTGAATGGAGACTGAAATAAGCACGGTTATCACTAAAAAAGATCTTTGGACATCCAAGTAAACCTTATGAAGAACTACAGCCAAGGACACAAAAAAGTCAAGATAATATTATAAATAAATACTCTCTAGATCTGATTAAAGACTCCTTTAAAATGGCATTGACAAGGAATGGAGCAAGTGAAGTTGGACAAAATATAGATATAATACCATAAACCTTACCGCAACGGATGGTAGAGAGTATATCAACTCCCAAATCTGATACGGAGTTACGAATGAGGATTCCTTAGCTCTCGTTCCTAATTTGGGTCTAACGAGAAATAAGTACGATATATTAAGGAGGGCTCTAATGGAAAAAGGATGGGGAACATTAGCATCTACCAAATTGTTAAGGACAACAAGGAAAAGCATTTTATCGCCGAAAATAGACGTAAATAATACAAGTGCAAGTACTGGATTATCGAACCTCCTTGAGAAAACTGTAGCGAGAATTATATTTTCTTTTAACAAAGAGGATACAGAAAGGTGTCATAATTACGAGCTAACATTAATTTGTAAGTAGAGTTGCGACGGAGCCACTGGATTTTCTGAATACTGACAACAATGTAAAAATAAAGCTTTGCTTCAATATTTATGGCATCTCTGGTTCAATTAAGAATGAGGTTATAGAATAAATCATCTTTATCCGCACCTTCGTTTCAAGAAATATGGATTAATACTACAACTGGATCAAAGGAAACTACAAATTCTAGAAAAAGTCTTGTAGATAAATAGATGCGGAAAAAATTAAATTTGAAAAAGAACTTAATGAAACGAACAACGAAGAAGCTCCTAAATTTGGAATTTCATCAATTCATGCTCAAATTAGATTTATGGAATATTCTCTTCATTAAATACAGGAGTATCGAAGGAAATTAAAAAATTTCTTCAAGAAACAACAAAGATTCAATATATATGAGAGTAGTAAAGGCTACAAAAATCTGTTTTCTTTTTCATATGCCTCGCTTATGCACAGTAGGACAGAATCGAAAAATTTTACAAGTAAATATGTAACTTCTAATCAACTGGTTGGATTTACATAAAAGATTACATACGTATTATGTAGGATTAAACGATAAAGTAGCGTAGTTTTGGTTCTATAAAATATATTGACAGCAGTCTTGTCGTATATTATTAAGTAGGTATTACGTTAACTAGACAAAAAAAATCTACTAAAAAAAATTTGAGTATATAGTTTTTCTGATTTTTGGAATTAAAGTAAACTTTGTTAAAAAAAACGGTTTTGGGAAAACTAGATATCCCAGCAAAATTTTCGCTTATTATCGAATTTATTTCGAATAATGAGATTTTTAAATTTTCCTCATAGAATTTCCACTTATTGTAAGTCTGGAAAAGAAGTTTGCAAATTCTTAAGAACATAACAGCTTAAATTAATACTTTGGAATTTTTGTAACATTTAGTCTATATGTCAATTTTTTTACACAAAATAGTTAAAATTCGGGAGTGTCAATACTTAGCCTTATTGGGTGACTAAGTTCGTATTCTTTGAAAAAAAAAAAAAGATAAATACCGTATACAAAATTTTTTTGTAGGCCTTATGGAGATCTTTATGAAGATATAAACGTTTTTGATAAGAAACAAATATTGGAAATTGGTTAAATATTTTTCTAGTCCGAAGTATCCTACTTTGAGCCTCCAACACTTTGATATTAGGGGTCCGTGAGGCCAATTTTCTGCTAGGCATTAGGAGTTTAGAAGTTAGTGTAGGAACACAACAATGCCGGCAACGGAACGGTTTGCTACACATTTGAGATTTAAATTAAAAATATTATATTCTTTGCACATTCCGGTGAATTATTGCATTCAGTAAATGAAAATGACAAACCGACATTTACTAAATCAAGTTATTTTCTAAATTTTCATACGTAAAAATTACTTACAGAATATTTGTCAAATCTCATAATAAAAATTTGAAGGCCAAGGAAAAAAAGAATTTAAGAAGGATTTAAGAAGCGTGGAATAATCATTGATAAACCCGCTAATCCTTATGGAAGCTCTAACGATGCCAGACGATTTTTTGAGGAACATCGAAACTATATCTTTAATTATTGGACTCGATTACAACTTAGCACGTAATTTCGAAATAATATTGGCGACGAAATCAGTGCAGAGAAATTCAAAAAGTTTGTGAATAAAATAAAGATCCATGGAGATTAATGACACCAACAGTACACAAAGTACTACCTCATGGAAAAGAAATTTTTGGAAATAATATCTTTCCCTTAGTAAAACTAACTGAAGAAGCTCAAGAAATAGAGATCTAAAGGAATACCGGCTTTGTAATACACGAAAATGTTCAATATTAGCCAACAATTCTGATTTAATGTATCATTTGATGTTATCATCATATCCAGTTTTTTACGCAATAAGAAGTAAACTGTCACCAAAAATAAGCTTTGAAGCGGAAAAAGACGATGCTGACGCACAAGATATTAAAAACCTTATAACTTTTGATATTTAAAATTGTTTTGTTGAAAATAAATGAGAAATTGCTGTTAATATTTATTTATATTTACGTATAACTTGTTCCTATTAGGTTTATCATATTTATATATACATAAAAAATATATATATATATATTTATATATACTTTACATATAGATAATAACTGATTATAAACAGGTATTTAGGTATACATTATATTTATACGTATATACATTTGTTCCCAAGGTAAAATTGTTGATTGATTATCTGCACCTAGTAGCAGCCTAATTATTAACATTATTTTTCGGAAACATATAATCTTGTACCTGGTGAAATTAATTTTTAATATGAAATTTCATTACTAAAAAAATATTTTAAGAATAAAAAAATGTTTGCATACCTAAATTTAGTGAAAATTGATAGAAAAAGTACATCTTAGAGCAAAATTTGCAATGGAAGAGTGATTTAGGTCTGTTAAGGTTTAGGCAGGAGAAGTAAAGGTTAACATATTATATGTATATCAATGGATAGGAAATTATGTCTTCTTTCAAATCATATATACATAATCATACATAGTTAGTAAAAAATTATTAAAACACTTTTTTCTAAATAAAGGATACAATAGTTCCTTACGAGTATAAATATTTTCATAACGGTTATCGATATTGGAATGATTTTTATATATGTTATAAAGTCTTTGATAAGAAATAGAAGAATTTAAATATCGGATAAATATATAGAATTTTGCTATATATTTTTTTGAGTCAAAATTTTTATTATTGAAAATATGGGTATTTTTGGAAAATTGCTTCGTGTGTCTAAATTTACCGGTAGGGTGTGATAATTTTTTGTAAAATCTTTAAAAACATATTGAACTAACTAATTTAATTGGCAGAAGTGCCGAAATCAATAATCAATTTTTTTTACAGACTCAAGAAGTTGAACATTTCATCCAAAATTGATCATTTTTGACCACTGCTGGATATAGGTTGAAGGTTCAGAACTTTTCAAAATTACACTTACACATTTTCTTGAGGTCCAGTCTTTCACAAAATGCCGAAAACTATTGAACTTTTTTAACAATTTTTTTTTTTTAAATTAATTATATAAAGTTACTTTTTGGCTAAAAATTTCAATTTTTGAGACCTATTTTAAAATGTTGACTTTGAAATTTTGTTCTTCTTAGCGAATTGAGATAACTAAAAAAATCGCTAAAAAAAATAAAAAATTAAATTTTTGAAGTCAAATATCATTTGTCTTGCTTAGGAGAATTCAAAAATGTAAAAATATTTAAAATCGGTTTATATTTGTAAGTTACAAGCTCCAATATGTTTTTCACTTTCGGGGTGGCCCACTGTAGCGCCATCCGTGCTCCAGCTACGCACCTCCAGCCAGCAATATTCTGAAAGTTTAACTCCTCCTCTAGCGATTTTTGAAGTATCATCTAAATCGGTTCGGACATATTACCATTTATTTTGCAATTGGTCCCACTGCCAAAAATTAAAATCTGATTTTTGATATAATTTTTATTACATTTGAAAGCCAACGCATCAGATAACATAACATGGTAGTTATAACGACGCAAACTTGAATATTTTTAATTAATCATTGTCAAAAAAAAAAAAAAAAAAACTGTCTAAATTCTTATACAAAAAGTTTTTAAAAAATTGCAACATTTTTTGAAAATATTATTTTATTGCCAATCCTCTGATGTAAAAATTATGTTTTTAGTATATTTATGAACTGTAGAAAAGTTGATTAGTTTTATCATCATAAAAATTTTAAATCCAAACTTTAATGGTCCAGACGTTTATTTCAACAGGTTTCAGAGGTTGAGTCTAAACAGAATAGTATACTCCCAAGCGCCATGAGTTAGGATAAATAAAATTCTGCTACTACAACCTGCTACCCTTCTTACCATAACATTTCTAATAACCACTTATTTAGAAAATTAATTATTTAATATTAATGATGATATGATTAGAATACGATCGAACAAAAATATATTTTAAGTATTTTAATGCATGGAATATTAATTTCAGAGTGGATTCTTGGAAATTTTTAGCAATTTTTAATATAGAGTTCATAAAATAAAATTTTAGTACGTATAATTAACTTTTTCTCAAATTTTAGTCGTTCTAACTAAGTTGGACTCAATTATCTATTACGCGTAATCGTATATGTAGGTAATTTATCTAATAATGGTGCGGAATAAACAACCATGCAGGGGTTGGTCGTATTAGAAAAGATAACATTGGACAATACAAAACTGTCAATTTATCACGAAATTAACTATATCTTTAAATTTTTGAGGTTTATTTTGATAAATGTATTAAATATTATTATTATTTTCAAAATTTTCTCAACAAAACAATTTATTTCGATTGGTTGCGTTATATGTAAGGAAAATCTCCTATATCTCCTCTTCTGCTTAACCGATTTTTACGAAACATATATCATTGGAAAACTTATAACCACGAGGGCGGATCAATAAGTCCGTGACTTTTCGAACTTCCCTCGTAGTTATATGAAATGCAACACAATTCCCATCAAGTACCACCTGTTAATAGATTTCTGTCAAATTTTGAGCAAGTGTCGTCATTTACTTTGCGTAAAAAATAGGATTTTTCGAAGTCTTTAAAATAGGCATTTATTTGGTCAATAATTTCATAGTTGGAGCTGAATCTCTTTCAACCGAGCCATTTCTTTAGGTTTGGAAATAGAAAGTAGTCCCTAGGGTCTAAATCCGGAGAATATGGCGGATGAGGTACCAATTCGTATCCCAATTCATAGAGTTTTGCCAATGAGACTGCAGATTTGTGCACCCGTGCATTATCTTGATGAAAAAGAACTTTTTTCTTGGCCATATGGGGTCGTTTTCTTTTTAAATCCTTTTTAAATCGGTCTAATAAGTTGGCATAATATTCGCTGTTCATTGTTTTTCCCTTTTGAAGGTAATCGATGTGGATTATCCCGCGTGCATCCCAAAAAACTGTTGCTATCACCTTATTGGCCGACAAACTTACCTTGGCCTTTTTTGGAGCAGGTTCAACAGAAGAAACAACTCCAAACAATCCTTTGAAGTTGTCACACGTTTACGTTTATGGTCAATTGAGAGCAAATGCGGCACCCATCTTGCAGACAACTTTTTTAAACCCAGCTGATCATTTAAAATCGAAACCACACTGCCATATGAAATGCCTATGGCATCAACAATCTCACGCACTTTTACTCTTCGGTCGGTCAACACCATATCGTGGAGTTTTTCGACATTTTCGGGTGTATTGAGCTCAATTGGCCGTCCAGAACGTTCAGCGTCATTTGTACTTGTGCGACCACAACGAAAGTCAGTAAACCACTTTTTTTACCATTGAAATCGATGGTGCAGAGTCACCATAGTATTTATCGAGCTTTTCCTTGGTTTGATTGATGGTTTTTTCATTTCATATATCCACGAGGGAAGTTCGAAAAGTGATAGATTTATTGATCCGCCCTCGTTTATCTTATGCTTAAGCTAGTTAAATTATTTCGATATTTATCAAGTGTATCTTTGTCCACATTTATCCCGCCTTCCCCTTTTGGTATGTGTAGAAAATTTGTTTGTGAATCAAGCATTATATTGTTTATTCACATACCAAATTTAAATTGTTTACACAGAGAAATAACGGAGTTATTAATTTTTTGCCGGAATTTACCACCGAGTACTGAGGACTGTCAATGATATCAATTGCCGACTCAATCTATGGAATATTAACTCTCTATCGATTTAATTAAAGAGATTTTTTAAAGATTTTTATAAATTTTTTCCTTCTTAATTAAAAAGGAAATTTTTCAATAATCTGTTTTTTATAATAAATTTGTACTGTTTACGAACTAGATTAGGGATCGTTCAGTCAAAAAACGAATAATAAATACATTGCTCATATTGTATTTTGAATGCATCGTTTGAAATGCATTTCTTAATACAGATAGTTTTATAAATTACTCCGTAGTAATATGAAATTCTTAATTTGTAAATAAGTAAATATGCAAGTACATATGTACATACATATTTATATATATTTTTAATGTGTTTAAATTCACATTGCAGTTTTATCTTACATCTTTTAATTCAGTACAATTAGTTAAGGTTTTATTTGTAGTTATTGTAAGAAATTTGAGTAAGTGACACGTCCGAGGTAATAAAAATTGCTGACGTTCGAAATAATTTTATTTTGTGTAAGTATTTTTAGTTATTGTAATATTGTAATATTATAGTAATATTGTTTTTATAATAAACTATTGGAAATTTCAAGCATATCGAAATTTTTAAAAGAAAACGTTAATTATTTTCTTTTTAAATAATTTAATTATTAAAACAAAATATACATCATTGCATGCATTAATCAGAGCTGTAAATGTATTAATGTAAATCATTCATGCACTGAATTAGCAAATTTTGAATTAATTCTTTTCACAAAAAAAAAAAAAAAAAAAAATGAATTGAATGAAATTTGAGTAAATTTAAATTAATTTGGTAAAAATTAATTGCAATACATTTCCATTTCAAATGAATTTATCAAATGAATTGCAATTCGTTTCCAATTGAATGAATTTGTAGAATGAATTGCAATTCGTTTCTAATTCGTATGAAATTGTCAGAGTGAATTGCAATTCATTTGAATTGAATTGATTTTGAATTAATTCAAATGAATTAGAAAAAAGAATTAGCAATTAATTTCCAACTCATTTGAATTGAATTGATTGAAATTTGAATTGATTTTGTAAGTAAATCTACAGTAAGCTTCACTGTCGTTTTGTTATACAAGTAATTTTTTATGAAAAAGGCAGCAAGCATTATTCTCGTTTTGTATATCACCTTGTATAGTCCAAAGACAAAAAATTCTTAGATTTGAAATTCTCATGATATACTGGAATTGTCAGGTAGCGGCAGAATAGGAATTGAATTATTAGGTATCGGTGAAAATTCTATCAAAATGGGAATATTTTGTTTATTTGCTAAAAGAAACTTACATTTTTATTTTTATCAAATTTCCATTTTTCATTCCCCTAGATCTGCTAGATCTTTTTGATTTCATTCATTTAAATTGCAATTCATTATTCCAATTTATTTGAATGAATTCAAAATCAATTCAATTCAAACGAATTGGAAATTAATTGCAATTTACTTTAACAAATTCATTTGAATTGGAAACGAATTGCAATTCAATTTACAAATTAATTTGAATTGAAAACGAATTGCAACTCATTCTACAAATTCATTTGAATTGAAATTCATTTCTGCCTAATTCGTTTGAATTGATTTAAATTTCATTCAATTCTTTTTTGTTGTAAAAAGAATTAATTCAAAATTTAGCTAATTCGTAACGAATTAAAATCAAAAAAGAATGATTCATTTACAGCTCTGGTATTAATTCAAATCAATTGCAAATGTAGATTTTGAAAAACTAAATTATAAGACACATATTAAATTAAAAACGAATCCCAAAACTATATCTTATTAATAATGTTATATATCTTATGTCTTCTTTATTATTTTAAAGCATAATTTTAGGCATATTAAAAATTGCAATTCGTTTAATATCATTTACTGTCCAACCGTGAGATACGTACATACATCCATAACATATGTACATTAGGTTGCATCGTTTGTATTAAGAAGAAATAAGATATCGCAGTTTCCAACTAAAATGAATAAATACGCCTGCCAAACCTTTTTCTTAAGATACACAGAGGGGTAAAACTGAGAAATACGACGATTAATTGAAAACTGAAAATTAATATTTTTAGAAAGTAATTCTAATTCTAAAAGTAAATCTAATTGATTCTAGGTAAAAATAGATAAAATGAAGCAACATTATCTGTTAAAATTTTTTTTAATTTATTTCATTCTCTCCGTGTATTGCACTGTCAAAGTCACACTTTGTTTGCAATTTTTAATCACAGTGGTAAAAATTGAAAACAGAACATTTTGTAGCTTATATTTTTGTATTTTATTTTATAATAAGTAGTTATAGTTATACACCACCATAGGTGGTTGGGGTATTATGGGTTTGTGCTGATGTTTGTAACGCACAGAAAAAGTTATCTAACACCCACCTTAAAGTATACCAATCGACTCAGAATCACTTTTTAAATCGATCTTACGATGTCCGTCCGTCTGGCTGGCTAGACGGCCGGCTGGCTATCCATGGCACAAGGACGAAGCTTATTGAAATTGGTTGTGATCGGTCCATTATTTCACCTAGCCCGAAATAGGGGTTTAACGATCATAAATGCCTTAAATATAGTAATATTTTAATGAAATTCGGTGTAAGGAAGTTTTGTATAAGTATCAATCTTTGTTCCAAATTTCATGAATATCGGTCCATAATTGACCACAGCTCTCATATAAAACCACAATCAAATACACATGAAAGTATCAAGTTTATATTCGACACAAATAAGTTTTATAAGTAGAAATATAAGTAGAAATTATAGTGACAAATTTTATGAGGATCGCTCCACAATTTACCATAGCTCTCATATAAGCCCACTTTCGGGAGTCACCCTAAAGTGCATAAATTCATATAAATGTTAGTATTTACGTAATATTCTGTATTCATATATTTTATTTTACACTTAGTAAAAGTATGTTCACATGTCCAATATAATACCCCTTCACGAATTTTGATGGACATGCACAATGGTTTGGGTTATCATATGGTCGGGCTTGACCGACTATATCTTTCTTACTTGTTTTACAAGTGAATGCTTAGTATTTAGAAATATATTTACGTATTTTTTGTTAAAGTTAATGTTGCGGAAATAGTTTTAATATTTTTTTAAATCGGTTTAAAAACCGGCATTTTTTACATTTATATAGAAATTCAAAAAGCTGGGTGAAAATAAAAATATTGTATTTTTTTTTTGTTGCATGAAAACCAAAAAATAAAAACACATTATGCGATTTGGAAGAAAAAGAAAAATATTAAAAAAAAGAAATTCAAAGAAAAATATTATCGTTTTCATAACAAAAACTAATTAAAATTAAAATAACAAAATTTTAAAATAAATATTTATTAACTTAATTATTTGCTTTATTTAAGAAGAGAATTTATAGAATTTTCAGAAAATACTTAAAACAAGCAGAAAAGTAACAAAAGTTTTGCCATAAGTCACTTTAATGCGCAAACGTGAATTGTGAATTTTGCCTTGAAGTCATTTATGGACCGATCCTTCTGAAATTTGGCTGTAAGATTAATACTTAAATGAGATTTATTTTTACAAAATTGTATATTTATGCGATCATTTACATACATTAGAATTATAAACGAAAAAGTAATTCCGGAAGGTTATCCTGTATGTGAGACCGTTCCTCATGAAATTTGATAGTATGAATTTTGCTTAGACATCTATGATGAATTTTATTTAAATACGAATATATTTAAGATATTTATGAGCATAGGTGAAATGAAATATGAAATTTAACCAATTTTGTTGTGTTACGTTATTGGACCAAAATAGGCACAAGTATCAAACTTCATAAAGTTACCTTTAAAACTGTGACCTACAGATTGTAGAAATTATGGTTTTTAATGCAAGGTCAGCCGGAAGAGCAGAAGTTTACGCTAAAAACATGTTAATAATTCAAAAAGTACTCGTATTCTTTCGATGAATTGATGAGTTAATTATTGTAACAAAATTATAAACAAAGCCTCCCCTGAATTAATTTTGCGATATTAAATTTTGATATTGTTCCTTAGGCAGAAATATGAAAAAAAAAATCCGATATCCGATAACGAAAATATAATGCCAGAATGAACATTTTGAGAAAAGGTATCTTAAAATAGACTAAATTTTCATTTAAGCTGAAAGCAACATCGATACCTATCATTTTGAGGCCACCCTAATGTAGATATGTTTATTTTAAATAAGCGCAATTTCTTTGGAATTAAATGAGTATTTGTAATTAAAAATTAAATATATTTATAAACTTTTAAATCGTAACACATTGTTCTGCATAATTTACAGTTTATAATTAGAATATATGTATGTAAGTACGTATACAAATTAACAGGAAGAAGCTATAAAATTATCTTGAAAAAAAGTAAAAAAATAACTACTACTAATAAAATCAGCTTCAGTCTTATAAAAGTTAATTAAGAAGACTATAGTCAGAGGTCAAATGAAAAATTACACTGGTCGGAAAAAAAATCCTCCCTTAAAGACGAATAGTTGGACTATACAGATTTTGATGTGCTAAACACGAATCTACCTTTAGTTTTTTCCATCAGGTCTGAATTTTTTATGGGCGTGTCTAATTTTTCACCCATAATAAGGTCACTACACGATTTATATAAATGATGTAAATAAATGATTTTATATGCTTAATATTTTCGGAGTTAGTTAGAAATTAGTGTTTGAAAAAAAAATTTCATACAGAATTGAAGATTTTTTCTTATAAGTTCGTTTAAAAAGTAAAAATTCCGAAAATATTGAACGGATAAAAAAAATAGCGTTACGATAATTTGAACATAATTTTAGTCGTCATATATTGGAGTTCTATTCTAAACCGTTCTCGAGTTATACAAGTGTTAATGCTGAATAAGGTTGTCATATTAGTCATGCCCATAAAAAATTAATACGCGATAGAAAAAAAGTGAACGCTGATTATATTTTTGTTTAAAGAAAAAAAAATATATTTTTTTTTGCCGACGAGTGTAACCTTAATTGTAGGTATTTTAATCATAGTATTACCAGCTTTATGATAAAGGATTAAAAACTGCACATTTTTGCCGGTTTCATTCTTAAATTTTGCATAAAATATATACATTTATATATATATATATATATATATCTGGAAAAAAAAAGCAGGCTTTCTACAAATCCTTTCTTTCTACAAATCTTAACGGAGACAGAGTTTTAAATTTCTATCAGGGAGCGGAAATATATATATATATATATATATATAATTTCCTAAGCCTGTTTTCTCTTTCCATAGCTTTCTGAAGCTCCCAGACAATGTGAAAAATTTAATTAAAATTTAATTTAAATTCAGCTTACTTGTAATACTATTCGTCATAAAAATCCTAATCAAGCCAGATTTATATATAATTTCCTAAACATATTTTCTCTTTCCAGAGCTTTTTCAAGCTCCCATACGACTATTCGCCTAACAAATCCTAACGTAGTCAGATTTCAAAATTGCTATCACTATTCGGAGATATTCGTATTTATATATAGTTTTCCAAGCATTTTTCACTTTCCAGAGCTCTCTGAAGCTCCCACACTATTCGTTCTACAAATCATAACAGAGCCAGATTTAAAAATTTTTATCAGGGAGCGAAGATACGCAGATTTATTTTTTTAAATTCTGTAATATTTTTAAAAGTCGGTTTTGGTTTTAAAAAGTTTAAATTTGCTCTCCAAATCTTACCGGAAATTGATTAATTTTTTTTTGATTTCTTTTTTTTCCTTGTTTTTAAAATTTTACCTTTCATTTCATTCTTCAATTTCGATTTTTTTGGGAGAGGAAAAGCGTTAAAAAATTTTTCAAAAATTTTGGATTTTTTTGTGCATTATTTTTATTATTATATTGTATTTTTACCGGTATTGGCAGGCTTATACGTCCCATATTCGGATGTGCCGAATATATGTACATATACATAAGTATAGTTGTGCAATATCTTTTTTTTTTTTTAATTGGTCTAAAGGGTCTTCAAAGAGTCGAAAATGGCTATATCTCCGCCATTTGGTGACTGATTTTATAGATTTTTAATAGAAATATTCTAGTAAAGTTTTCAGATTTTTGTATGCAATATTATACACATTCCTAAATTATCGGTCGTTTTTAAGAACGCAATTTCAAACGACACACAATGTTCAATGTTATTTCATACTAATTTCAACTTTGGAATAAAAACATATAAAATTCAAAAAGTTGAAATAGAAAAGCTTTAAGAAGTTTGAGTCCAAATAGCAGAGTAAAAATAAAATAAAATTCTAATCAAAATTATTTGTTCACATAATGAATGGTGAATAAGATACATTCGTAGGTTTTAAAAACTTTGAATGTTTTATTGACGGAAATTGATGATTTGATATCTTCTAACAAGATCACTATACAAGAAAGGACTAGGGTCTATACTAGGATATACAATTATTCGGGTTTTTATATTAATCGGTTAAGTCGACAAATAATTTTTAGAGGGTTAATATTTGATCGGTTAATGACCGATTTATGGTCAAATATCCAAATAGATTTAGTAAGACATGTAAAACATATAAATAATATTAATTATAGTATTTAATCTATTAAAATAGGTTTGTATTTAGAAACATAATGTAGATCAGATTCCTTCACAAAGGGTTCATCTTATCAGATCTTTCGTCTATTTGTGTGAAAAAAATTGCATTTTTTACGTAATACTACAAAATATTCTCCTATTCAGCTTTATTTAATAAATCAGTCTTTTTAATGTTACTCTCTTTATTTTCTGCGCGGGAATGATTTTTTGTCATAAAAATATATATAAAAAATTAATATTGGTATTTTTACGTAATTTTTTTTTACTTTTATAACCTTGAATTTACTTTACTTAAAACTATTTTTTCAAAATTTCTATTACCACATTTTTAAATATTTATGAAGTTTTAATATTATAATCTTTTCAGATCGCATTTTATTTAACATTCTATCTCAACAAAAAAGGAACATCCAACAAAGTTAATAAAGGCCTGAACTTGTGATCCAGAAGTAGAGCAAATTAGTATCATTTCTATTCAATTGAACATAAGCTTGACATTGGAAGATGTTATCATTTTTAACAACTATTCACAGAAAAGGAAGTCATGTTTACGATTTCATGTAAAATTGCAATGAACATCCAAAATCTTTTTTATCCGCGCAAGGAAATTAGGTTTAATTTTTATATAAATCAACATCATTTTAATAAAAAAAATTATGCATAACATTATTTTTAATTCAATGAAACTCAACATTTTATATCGGAACATTTCATTTGAATCTGCTTTTAATAATAACTTTGAATGAAAAAGAAGACTTATTGATACTTTGGAAGTAATGAAAAAATACACTCCCTAAAAATGATTTTCAATTATTTTTGCTGGGATATAACAGACATTGAAACAAAAAATGTAGTTAACATAAATTTATCTTATATATAAAAGCTGTTAGAAATTTATAAATCCAGAAAACTAAATTTCGGTTATTCGACACAAGTTATTTGGTTTATTTGTTATTCGAAAATAGATAATTTTAAATTATTCGAACAGTTAATCGACCGAAATTAATCGAATATCCGAATGAAGGTTAATTGATTGGATGCCCTAGTACACTCTGGAATGGTACATTTTATTTATTTTATATAAAATTAAAATTTTTGTTAAAATGTAGAACTTTATTGAATAAAAATAATGGATTCATTACTTTTAATATTTAAGATATTAAATAACCATCATAATTAAAAACTTTTTTAATAAATTTGTTTAACATAACAACATATATTTATTAAATTAGGTATTTAAAAATAGTTAAGTTTATTGTTTGTTTTGATTTATTTTTTAATAAATATTTTATACTTAAAACATAATGGATATTATATATATTATAATTTTTCTATTTTTCTAGCTAGTTTAACATTTTAATGACTACAATTTCTTCATTCTTGAACATCCTCGTGTATGGGAATAGATTCTGGTAAGAATACAGGAGGTAAACTAAGATCTACTGGAGGTGCTGCTAGATTTTTTGTATGCTCAAAACGCTAAAAATTAATTAAAAATTAAAATTATTAGTTATAACATTTGCTATAGCTCAAAAAGATAAACTTACACCACTGGGCCCATTTCGTGAACCATGTCCTATTTGTGGCATTGAGATAGAAAAACCCAAAATAATAACAATCAAAAAGATCACTAAAAATTTACTCATATTGCAGGCAATGGATGATGTTAAGAACTTTACTGAAGCTTGTATTACAAATTAATATAATAAAACTTATGTTTTTCATCAATTATATACTTTAGACAGATCTCAGATCTCAGTATGATGATGACTTATTTTTAAATAATTATTTTTAATTTTTCTTTTAAAAACACAAACACACGTATTTACATGTAAATGTATCCATCCACCACCACCACCACCAAGATCTTACATACTTTCATTTCATATTAAAAGAATGCTTATAATTATTTTATTAACCCAGTGAGAATATTTCAAATACCTGTATAACTAACTAACTAAAATGACGAATATGAGAAGTTAAAAAACATTTCAAATGCATACGTACATGTGTGTAGGAATGTAAGTTGAATGCAATTAATGTTAAATAATTTAAAAATACTTTTAAACAAACATTGAAGACAGGTGTTGTTGGGTTGTAAGAACAGGAAGTCTTAACGTGCCGTTGCTAAGTTGCTTACTTGTACCTGTCTGGTTACTTGGTTTGCCAGTGAAAGTAATTCGTTAAAATTATTAACACAATATGAAAGGTGTCATTCAAAATGTTCATATATATTGATTGATAATAAAATAAGTATTAAGAATTATTGGCACTATGCTCACCCATTTTACAATGCATCTACATATGTACATACATACAGTCAATCACTGCGTGACAAAATTCATGAAAGATCTAACACGTTTCTTTTTTAGAAAAATTAAAAGAATCTTTATACCGTTTGGGGAAATATAAATTGTAAGCTACTAAAAATGTATGAGTTAAGATATCTCAACTAAAAGCAATTTGAAACAGTAAGTTTTCCACAGGATTTTTAAGATCAATTATTTTGAACAAATATCAATTTTGTTGTAATTATTTATTAACAAAAAATGACATTAATGCTAAAATGAATTAAGCAATGTTGGATGGAAAATCAATATAAAAAGAAAAACATAAGTAAGAAAAAAGGAAATTTTGTAAAAAAATCTATAAAAAGGAAATTTAGTAAAAATTTTCTATAAAAAGGAAATTTAGTGAAAATTTCCTATAAAAAGGAAATTTAGTGAAAATATCATATAAAAAGGAAATTTATTGAATTCTTCTTAAAAAAAGGGAAATTTCCTATAAAAAGGAAATTTAGTAAAAATTTCTTATAATAAGGAAATTTAGTGAAAATTTCATATAAAAAAGGAAATTTAGTGAAAATTTCCTATAAAAAAGGAAATTTAGTAAAAATTTCTTATAAAAAGGAAATTAAGTAAAAATTTCCTATAAAGACGAAATTTTGTGAAAATTTCCTATAAAAAGGAAATTTAGTGAAAATTTCCTATAAAAAGGAAATTCAGTGAAAATTTCCTATAAAAAGGAAATTCAGTGAAAATTTCCTACAGAAAGGAAATTTAGTGAAAATTTCCTACAGAAAGGAAATTTAGTGAAAATTTCCTATATAAAGGAAATTTAGTGAAAATTTCCAATATAAAGGAAATTTAGTGAAAATTTCCTACAGGAAGGAAATTTAGTGAAAATTTCCTATATAAAGGAAATTTAGTGAAAATTTCCAATATAAAGGAAATTTAGTGAAAATTTCCTTTAAAAAGGAAATTTATTAAAAATTTCCTATATAAAGGAAATTTAGTAAAAAGGGAAATTTAGTGAAACTTTCCTATAAAAAGGGAAATTTAGTGAAACTTTCCTATAAAAAGGGAAATTTAGTGAAAATTTCCTATAAAAAGGAAATTTAGTGAAAATTTTCCATAAAAAGGAAATTTAGTGAAAATTTCCCATAAAAAGGAAATTTAGTGAAAATTTCCCATAAAAAGGAAATTTAGTGAAAATTTCCTATAAAAAGGAAATTTAGTGAAAATTTCCTATAAAAAGGAAATTTTGTGAAAATTTCCTATAAAAAGGAAATTTATTAAAAATTTCCTATATAAAGGAAATTTAGTGAAAATTTCCTATAAAAAAGTAAATTTAGTGAAAATATCCTATAAAAAGGAAATTTTGTGAAAAATTCCTATAAAAAGGAAATTTAGTAAAGGAAATTTAGTGAAAATTTCCTATAAAAAGGAAATTTAGTGAAAATTTCTTATAAAAAGGAAATTTAGTGAAAATTTCCTATAAAAAGGAAATTTTGTAAAAATTTCCTATAAAAAGGAAATTTACTGAAAATTTCCTATAAAAAGAAAATTCAGTGAAAATTTCCTCCTATATAAAGGAAATTTAGTGAAAATTTCCTTTAAAAAGGAAATTTAGTAAAAAGGGAAATTTAGTGAAAATTTCCTATAAAAAGGAAATTTAGTGAAAATTTCCCATAAAAAAGAAATTTAGTGAAAATTTCCTATAAAAAGGAAATTTAGCGAAAATTTCCTATAAAAAGGAAATTTTGTGAAAAATTCCTATAAAAAGGAAATTTAGTGAAAATATCCTATAAAAAGGAAATTTAGTAAAAATTTCCTATATAAAGGAAATTTAGTGAAAACATCCTATAAAAAGAAAATTTAGTGAAAATTTCTTGTAAAAAAGAAATTTAGTGAAAATTTCCTGTAAAAAGGAAATTTTAAAAAAATTTCCTATAAAGAGGAAATTTATGAGAAATTAATGAAATTTGTCATAAAATATTTCGTTTTATTATTTCACCTACTCCTCATGCAGAAGTAGAAGTTTAATGCTTATGAATGTCTTAAATTCCTATAAAAAGGAAAGTTTTTGAAAATTTCCATTATGTGCATCAAAACATCTTTCGGAGAGGGTCTTAATATTAAAGAGGAGTTTATATGGAAGCAATGGTCAATTATGGACCGATCTTCATGAAAATTTCACACGGATTAATACAAATATAAAACTTAGTTTTGCCAAATTGTATTAAAATATTTATATATGTATTTAAGGTATTTTAAACTTCTATTCGGGAGGAACTTTTGTATAAGGAGTAGGTGAAATAATAAACCGAAATATTTTGTGACAAATTTCATTAAGATATCATATCTTTAAAATTTCAACCAGTACTTTGTTCACAACAGGCGGACATCGTGAAATCGACAATGAAATATAATTAATTCACAATTTGTTGAAATAATTAAGAAATTTGTTATTGCTTCAATAATAATTATATTGTTTGGATTCTTATAAATTGATATACGTATTAAGTAGTTAATACACTCTTTGATAAATATGTACATAAGAACTTTTAAACAAATTTGTATACCTATATTTACATATATGAATATAGAATATTATATGTATGTATGTATGTATGTATGTATGTATGTATGTATGTATGTATGTATGTATGTGTGTATGTATGAATGTAATTTGTTTAAAACTAATCAAAATGAACCCAGCAGGCACATCCATCCAATAATATATTTTAGAAAAATTATTTAAAGCAACAACAACAATAATAACTACATCTGATCATTAATTAAAAAAATATATGCCAGAATATAGTAGTTGTTAAACTTCTTCACTAATTATAATGATTTATTTATATATTTTTTATTTTCTAATTTAATAGAACAAAGAAAGTTCTTTGAACTTTTTCTATTGCCTTTAAGTAATTTTTAAATTAATGTACGATGATTATTTATGTATGAATGTATTTAAAATCACATACGTACATACATACATACACACATATTTACATACATACATACATACATAATTACATACATAAATACATACATACATACATATATGTTGTGTACTTTGATACAAAGTATTGTATTGTAAGAAAGTACGGATAGATTCGATGAAAAAAACTTAATGGCATTAATAGTTACAAACATATCGTACATACATATGTATTTGCCATGCGAATGAACTTTTATATTTTATAAATGTGCTTTTGCGCAAAAGTTTTCAAATAGCAAAAGTAATTATTTTTTATTACAACGCTACTACAAACGGCAGTAACTATTTATATTATAGATCTGGTCAAATCTAGGAGTTATTAGAAATTAAATGATATTTCCGCTTAACTTTCCAGTAAGAATATAAGCTATCACCTATCAAATCTTTGTGTTTTTAAGGCTCATAATATAAATAGTTATTAAAGTACATACTTCATTATAAAATATTTTAAAGTTGAGACCATTTTATAGAAATGGATAAAATTCAATATTCTATGCACGTTGTACAAAACTAATGATCATCTTTTGTTAAAAAAAAAAACATCCTGTAGATAAAATATTGTTAAAGATATTAAAATAATAGACAAAAATACATTAATTAAATCACACTTTATCATGGGCGTCGCATTTTTTTTTTATATTGCTATAAATATACTATTTGTATTAAATTCCAATATAAAATAAATTTCTTCCCTTATTTAATATAAAACCAATTTAATAACTATCGATTTGAAATTATGAAATTACTTGTAGTAAGAATTTATAACTTAGAAGACTATTTAAATACAATTAATTATTATAAGAATTTTGTATAGCAAATAAAAGCTTATCATCTCAACTTTAATAAAAAAACAAATCAGAAAGATATAGTCGGTCAAGCCTGACCATATGATACCCCACGAATACAGAATATTACGTTAATACTAACATTTATATGAACTTATGCACTTTTGAGAGACCCCATGAAAGTGGGCTTATATGGGAGCTATAGTAAATTATGGAGCGATCCTCATAAAACTTGTCACGGTGATTTCTACTTTGTGTCGAATATAAACTTGATACTAACATGTGTATGTGATTTAAAGCGATTTTCGGAAGAAGGTTTTATATGGGCGCTATGGTCAATTATGGACCGATCTATTGGTCATTTGTATTGGTCATTTGTATGGACTGATCATCACCAATTTCAATACGCTTCGTCCTTGTGACATGAAAGTCCTACGTGCCAAATATCATTGAATTATCTTCAAAATTGCGACCAAGCAGTCAGGCGGTCGGATGGACGGACTACTTTACATCGACTCAAAAAATGATTCTGAGTCGACTAGTATATTTTAAGGTGGGTGATTTTTTCTGTGCATTACAAACATCAGCACAAAGGCATAATAACCGAACCACCTATGGTGGTATGGGGTATAAAAAATATAATATATAAGGACTGAGCACGAAAAATTTAAGTCATAATTCAGCTTACATTTTTGTTGGAATGGGTCCACTCTTTTTTTAAATCTATATTATTTTTTATTCAGTTTTAAGTATTTTTGAAATATTTGTTTACTATGACCCAATACATTTAAAATGGACTGAGTTCTGGATAGTTTAATGGATTGGCCTCCTTTTGGTATATAGCAGTACTATTTGTTACTTTTTTGTTTTAATAATGAGAAGAGAGATCAGGCCAGAAAAATTAGAATTCTTTGTGTTTTCTAATGATATGTAGAAATCTTTTTTGACGGCGCTAATTTCTCATTCTGTTAAAAAAGCCATTTGTTGTGAATGAAGTGCTTTTTTCTCCACATGTACAAGTGTCTGGCCAGACCAAAAGTTTATTTGAAAATTTCGATTTTTTAGACGATATTTATCTAATACTGGGGTTCTCACTTCACGACCCTCTTGAGACATTACAACTCGAAAACGACCAACCAAAATTTCTGTATAATAAGTAAACACCACATCAAAGAATTATAATAGATTTTAGGCCCGGTTTTACAAAAACATTGATGATGATGATTATGACTAGGAGGACAATGATATGGAAAAAGAATTGAACTTGCAGTTACCATCCAGTTACTCTCTTAGTGGCAAAGTCGTACTTAAGTTCTTAAAATTGTTTTATGATTGAAAACTTAAGTATTCTTTTTCTATCCCTTAAATTTTTCCTAAGTATGAAAATTGTTTGACGTCTTAAAAAACATTTATTGAAAATAAATAAAAATATAAAATCTAAAAAATTATTTGAATTAAAAAAAAGAAAAAAAATACGTTCTAAATTTTTATTTTATTTGTGGTTAAATATTTTGCATTAACATTTTATTAATTTTACAAGTTATTAAATTTTTTTTAAATTGTTGGTTTTTTTTATTTATTTTTGGTGCCACATTAGGGGGTAACAAAAAATGTTTTACCCAAAAAAGTAAGTTTGAAATTTATAATGATTTGTGGCATTACCATAAGCAACTAGTAATCTAAGTTAAAAGATATTCAATAAAAAAATTAACAAAAATAGGAAAAAACATTTTTGTTAAAGAAAAATGTTTGGAAAGGTGAGAGCACACTATTGTACATACATAAAAGCTTAAAGCTCTTTGTAAAAGCTTAAAGCTCTTTGTATATTTTCTTGTCAACATAAGTTTTAAACTACAAAACGCAACATTACTTAAGTATGAGCTTTAACTTAAATGTTAATTAACTAAGTTTGCACTTAAGAATACACTGAGGGAACAGTATGAAACCGGCCCTTAATGTTTGATATCAAACAGGATTTATAAAGACTTAGAGTCTAATCATAAAAAAAATTTAAAATTTTATTTTTTTTTTTAACAAATTTTAAAATATTTTTTTAATGAACAGAAATAATAAAAAGAAATTTCAAAAAAATTATAAATTATTATAAATTATAATTCATAAGCTTTCAAAAAAAAAAAATAAATAAAATAAAAATAATAATAAAAAACAAAAAGTCTTTTTATATTTAAAACGAAATTTTAAAATTTTGTTTGAAAAGTGTTTTATGTATGAAATTTAAAATAATAGTCGACTTTACGGGTTTAAAATCGACTATTTAGTTTTTGTGGTAAGGCTGTTAAATTTTAAGTTTAATTTTTAAATGAGATTGAAATGAGTCGACACATTTTTATGCAAGGATGAATATTAAAAAAATAGTGTTTTCTCAATTTGATATCAGAAATTTTTAAATCAGTCTAAGACCTAAAAATAAATTAATTTTTAAGAAAAAATTATTTGGTACTCAAATCATAACCTTAAGTCAGAATTTCTAAATTTGGGAAAATATTAAATTTATTAGGTTTACAATTTGTTGAAGCCTTATTAATATATAATTTCTTATTGATATTGCACATACAAAAAATATATAAACTTTTTGGTTTTTCACACAATTTTTAATTAATTCTGACTAGTTCTGGAATAGAACTTAAGTTATCTTCTTTACTTCTGAAGTCGCATTTGAATTATATTTAAGAATTAGGTTTGAATCAGTTTGATAACTAATACAATTCCCAATTTGTGAATTCCTTTTTTTGTTTAGGAAGTTATTTAGAAAAATCGAGAATATGTTTAATATAGTGTCGTTGCCAATTTGAAAACATACTTTCGTATTAAGAAAACAAATAATCACAAATTGTGATTAAAGTATTCTTGTTCTGGCTGCCCTATTTTCTATTTAGAACTAAGCATAAATTTATTTAATAGGGCATAATTTATTTAATCATTCACACCGATATATTGATAATTTTATTTACTTTCAACCCCTATATCAATTGATCAATTCGATGAAATCTTTACTAAATTTTATGACATTTTATGAAGTAAATTTATATTATTGGCCCTTAAATAAAGATGTTTTATGATTTTGTGTTTAAGTAAATGGTCTTCCCGACCATTCTAAAATATTTTGTACGGACCCCCATTCCAGAACCGTTGATCTAATACATTTCCCACAACATCAGTGATATGAAATTCATGACCAGGATGTAGTAAAAAGTTCTCCAGTACATACTTTTTATCACCCTTTAGGCAGCATTCATATTTTTGAAAAAAAAAAAAAAAATTGTGTTTGTAATTTCCGTCCTTTCTTTTGCCTTCAGCTTTCGTATTTGGAACTTTTTTTACTTTGTGGGTTTTCCGGCTAGCTCGTTTTAATTTTTCTAATAAAAAAAAATATAGAGCACTTTAAGGAACGATTTACAATTCATTCAGAGATGTAAAAACTGAATTTCCCAACTCACCTGCACTCCTAGCAATTGTTTTATATTGTATTGTGAATATTGAATTGTGAATTTGCATGAATTTTGTTAAATTTCAATTTTAAGATAAACTCATTATTCTATTACAATAAAATTTAGCACTAAAAATAGTAGTTAATGCAAAAAGGTTAACCATACTTTTTTTCAGGTGTATATAATGAAAGTTATAAGCCTTAAAGTGTGCATAGATTTTTTTTCTCATTTATACCTGATATAAAACATAAAACATCCGTTTCATATATTATTGATCAATTATAGTCACTTTCTTTTCATTTGTTTTAAAATTCTCATTGTTCTTATATGAAATCTGTGACCAATTGTGGACCGATACTTTTTTCAAGATCAGTGTTGCTGTTTTGGTTATTTTTAACCGAAATTGGTTATTTTTAACCGAAATTGGTTATTTCATTTTCCAATGTGGATATTATGACTTTTTTCCATTTTGGTTATTTATTTATTATTATTATTATTTTTTTTTTTAATAAAAATTTTATCTCTATTAGGATTTAACATGCTGTTTACTCTGCTAATCTTGTCAACAATAAAAAATAAAAAGAGAGTGTGCTAAATATTCATCATACATTTAAAAATTAGTCTTTTTTATTATTTTCTGTTCTTTTCTTGGTCTCAGCTTTCTAGTCTTTTTCCTTCTTAAATTACTTTAACACTATTACCACTTTTTTTACTTTTTCTATAAATTCTACGAAGAGACTCACAATGGACCTCTAGGTCTCCGAGTGGATGCACAGCAACTCTTCCTAGTACTATGCAAAACTTCTCTACCTACCTACCTACTTTTAAAAATTAAAGTTTCCTATAACTTCTCATTCAAATTTTAACTGACAAATATTTAACCAAAAAGTGAAATGTATTTTGAGATTTTTGTGAGAAAGTTCTAACGATGTAACAAACAATATAAATACTTTTAATTACAAAACAAATTACTATTAAAAAAGAAATGTATATTCGCTGAAGATCGACTATATAATATCCTATACTATTGTAAAGTAATACGCACTTGAGAGAGAGCATCATATGAGTACTATGGTTAAACTTATTTGAGCCAAATTTTGTTAACATACTAACATTTATGTGGAATTTAGGTACTTTTAACTGAATTTCGAGGTGAAACTTTTGAAACTGAATGCCATATTTTATATACATAGATGTATATCTTTATTTGTGAAGAATTTTGTAGAAATACGCTTATATGTATTTAAGATATTGGAGCTTCAAAATATTACTCCAAGAGAACATTTATTTGGGGACTAGGTGAAATAATGAACCAATTACGATCAGTTAAGGATATTCTAAGCCGATTGGTGTACATTAGGGGGTTTCCCAATATGGTTCTGTAGGGAATAAAAAAATATACCTTGCCTAGTTATTAAAACTGTACAAGACAACATAATTAAATAATAGAGTAATTCCATTTAAAATTTAAAAATTTTGACCTCTCCGAAATTTTTTCTGTAACAAGTATACCCATAAGGCTTCCTACCAAAAAAAAAAAAAAAATATATAAAAAAAATTAAATATGGATGGTCTTATTTAGATACACGCCACTAAATAAAATTCCAAAAAAAAATATTTTAACAAAAATATTTTCAAAATTTTTATAAGACATCTTAAAATACAAGCTTTGATAAATCCACTCCAAAAAAAATATTTTTATATTTTTTATATAACAAAAGTTATGGACATTTAAATAAATATATTAATCACTTTCAAAGTTATAGAGTTGCCACAGTTCTCAAAATAAAAATAAGAAAAATTCATTTTTCTTATTTTTTATTTCTTATTTCTGTATCCTCCTCTACACATGCACCAAATTTTATCTAAATCGTTAACCAAAGGTCAAAATTTTTTATATCTAAAATGGAATTAGTCAATAATAAAAATTTAAAAAGAGCACCACATTATTTTACAAATAACTGCAATCAAAATGTTCTATCGGTCCCGATGTATTTTCAATTGAACTGCAATTTTGTACACAATTTTTAAATTAAAGGTTAATGTTATTTAATAAACATGTCGGTTATACACTGCCTGCCACTTGAATAAGGAATTACATTTTTTTAACTTTAATTAAGTATATCTCCTAAACTAAAGTTCTGAAAAAAAAAATAATTTTTTGCGCAAGCAAATTTCAAAGTGTTGGCTTTAGTTTCCTGAAGAAATAAAAAATATACATATTTTGTTATACTAAAATTATGCATTTATTTAAAGACATGTATTTCTGTAGTACTATTTCGTGTGCCACTTGAATAAGGAATATTTTAAAATTAAGCAAATTGTAATTTATTTTTAAATTTTAGCTTATAAAACTGGCAGTTATTATTTTCTTCTAGCATTCAATTAGTAATGAGTACTGCCACTATTTTTAGAAATAACCTCAAAAATGCGATTTGGCATTGACTTGTATAATGACTCTAAGTAATTTAGCGAAATTGAACTCCATGCTTCCGTTATTGCAACCTTTAAGGATTTTATCGTTTCAAATTGTTTTCCTCCTTCATAAACTTTTCTTGCAAGCCAAACCCCAGACATTTTCCATTGGATTCAGGTCTGGTAAATATGGGGGCCAATCAAAAAGTTGAACACCTTGTTGATTAATATATTGTTTTACTACTCTGGCGTTGTCGGAGCGTTGTCGTGTGGGTACGTTCAAGGTATGGGTCCAAAGAAATCATTAAATTTTGGAAATGCTTCCTCCAGAATGTTTTTGTAAATCGTTGCAGTCATTTTGTTGGATACAAAAACCAATTCTATGGTACCATAATACGAAATGGCACCCCATACCATTATTCCGCCCTCTCGGCTGGGTCTGTGGCTCAAAAATAATTCCTCCTTATTTAGGTCATGGAAGTAATAGTTATACTCGTCGGGACCATCAATATTAAACTTTTTTTGATAGGAAAATATAACTTTAAACCATTTGTCGGACCATGTCATTGTATTTTTGGCAAACTGTAGACGTTGTGATTTGCGTTTTTCATTAAGTGGTGTTTTTTTGCAGTTTTCGTCGGACTATGTATGGGCACGACTTTAAAATACTGTGCACTGTTCTTAGACTGGCACTGACTCTACTTTTTTCACGTATTTTTGATACCGACATGGCAGAATTTGATGCAATTCTAAGAATTTTTCGACTTTCTTTTGGAGTTGTTGCCATTTTCTTCCGCCCTTTCATGTTTTTTCCATATCTTTCCACGTTATTTAAATAATTGTACAGAACTGTCTTTCCTCTATTAATGTTTTTGGCTATTTGGAACGGATTCTGACTCTGAGATTTCAAAATCAGAATTTTTTCTTTTTCAGAGTTATTAAGAGCCTTACCAGGTCCCATTTTGAATAAAAACTATTTAAAAACTATCAAATTAAAAATTCTCTAGCCGTTTATATTGAAAGAAATTCAAATCATAGCCTTCCTGATTAATATTAAAAGAATTCCTTATTCAAGTGATACACGAAATAGTACCACAGAAATACATGTCTTTAAATAAATGCATAATTTTAGTATAACAAAATATGTATATTTTTTATTTTTTCATTATTTTTTTCTGAACTTTAGTTTAGGAGATATACTTAATTAAAGTTAAAAAAATGTGATTCCTTATTCAAGTGGCAGGCAGTGTATTATTAATAAAATGAACGTTATTACTAAATCAATATACCCTTTTATTAATAGAAAGTCGGCCTTTCTATTGAAAATAAAATTTTAATAGTGAAAGTTATCTTTCATGCAATCTTATTCCATGCAGCACCTATGTGGCAGGACACCTCCGATTGTCACTTGGAACGTCTTCAAATCTGCCAAAATAAACTTTTGAAAATGATTTTCAATTTACCATTTTATTCTTCAACATTTCGTCTTCATCTTGCTAGTGAGTAAATATTCTCTTAATTAAGGATAAAGTAAATACTATAACCGAAAACTTTTTTTGCCATATGTGCAATCTCGTCTTATGAGCATATCAGAAATTTAATTCCATAACGTTTGTAATTTTATTGTATTAACGTTGCTATTTTTATAAACTATTTAAAATTTTTTCTTTACAAGATTTTTTTCTGCAAATTCTTCCTTAAAATAAAATATCATTAATCAAAAGTTTCAAATAATGTACTAACAAATATATTTATATTTAAGGTGAAAAGCCAATGAACTCTTTATTACTTATGTGTTAATTATTGTAAATTGTAAATAATATCTAAACAATAAATATACATATATATACATACATACATACATACATACAACATACATACATTTTTAAATTAACTTATTAAAATTTAATATATATGAGTACTTTGATACATGAATAATTGATATTGAATCTTTCCGCCAAACCGCCCAATTAAATATCTTTTACTTTACCAAATGAGATGGGCTAAGTACCCAGCAAAAACTTTGCTTTCCTGGTAAGCTAGCAGGTATAATTGGAAACAAAAATAAACTACTTATTTTTTGCCTGAATAACTAGTTATTTTTGTTCGACTTGTAGTTATTTTTTGACTCTAGGGGTACTCAAAAATATGTACTCAAACGAAAACAAAAATAAAAAAAAAACAACAAAATTTTGCCGTCAGTGAGACTCGAACTTGGACACACACCAACCATTCGTTTTTACTGACTATCGTCTTACACAGTACACCATCTCGCACATAGCATCCTAAGCGACAAAAACTCTATTTAGTTTAAAATATCTTTTTAGACATTTTGATATAAAAAACTAACAGCTTCAGAATGGGGTTGAACCAACAACCTTCTGGTTGTTAATCCGGCGCTCTAGCCAACTCATCCACGTGGTTGCGGTATTACTGCGCTATTATACTATTGAGTACTTATTAATGTAATACAGAGTAGGCAAATAATAATGACGCCTCATTACCAAGAAACTACTTTAATAAGTAGTTGTTATTACCGAAAACCAAAAAGTTTTTGCTGGGTAACTATAAAAAATAACACTTGTTTGCAGTATTTTTCTGTAAATACATAACTGTAAAATTCAATCATATATTCTATTACTGCTCGACCCAGCTATTTTGCAATTCTAAATTTATTACAATGTGGTTTGCTTTCGACATCATATCATAAGAACGTGAGAATAATTAAATTTGTATTATTAAACTTTATATCCCAACCGCCTACAAAATTGGATCAGGAACTACATTGTGAGAAATATTGTTCTAAACAGTTAAATTTTAAATACTTTTTTCTGCTAAAGACTAACTAAGGTAACTAACTAAAATAAATATATTATGATCATATTAATTTTTATATAATAACTTTGAATTTTTATAATTTGCTTAGTTTTTTCCTAATTTGGTTATTTTTTTTTTTCTAGATTTTGGTTAGAAAAAAAATGTTTGAAGTGACAACATATCGTTGTAATTACAACCTGTGTTTTATAAGTGTACTGTATGGTAGGGTATAAAAACAATTTCTTTGTTAAACTATTTGTCATTTGTGCCAATAAAATGTTGTCAACATAAATACTCAATTTTATTGCTTATTTATAAACGGTTGAATAAATAAGTATTAATGTGAGCTAATAATTCTTAATCTCTTACACTGCCTGCTACTTGAATAAGGAATCATATTTTTTTAACTTTAATTAAGTATATCTCCTAAACTAAAGTTCAGAAAAAAATAATGAAGAAATAAAAAATATACATATTTTATTATACTAAAATTATGCATTTATTTAAAGACATGCATTTCTGTGTTACTATTTCGTGTGTCACTTGAATAAGGAATTATTTTAATATTAATCAGGAAGGCTACGATTTGAATTTCTTTCAATATAAACGGCTAGAGAATTTTTAATTTGATAGTTTTTAAATAGTTTTTATTCAAAATGGGACGTGGTAAGGCTCTTAATAATTCTGAAAAGGAAAAAATTCTGATTTTGAAATCTCAAGGTCAGAATCCGGTCTAAATAGCCAAAAACATTAATAGAGGAAAGACAGTTGTGTACAATGAAACATGAAAGGGCGGAAGAAAATGGCAACAACTTAAAAAGAAAGACGAAAAATTCTTAGAACTGCATCAAATTCTGCCATGTCGGTATCAAAAATACGTGAAAAAAGTAGAGTCAGTGCCAGTCTAAGAACAGTGCACCGTATTTTAAAGTAGTGTCCATACATAGTCCGACGAAAACTGCAAAAAAACACCACTTAATGAAAAACGCAAATCACAACGTCTACAGTTTGCCAAAAATACAATGACATGGTCCGACAAATGGTTTAAAGTTGTATTTTCCGATGAAAAAAAGTTTAATACTGATGGTCCCGAAGAATATAACTATTACTTCCATGACCCAAATAAGGAGGAATTATTTTTGAGCCACAGACACAGCCGAGAGGGCGGAATAATGGTATGGGGTGCCATTTCGTATTATGGTAGCATAGAATTGGTTTTTGTATCCAACAAAATGACTGCAACGATTTACAAAAACATTCTGGAGGAAGCATTTCCAAAATTTAATGATTTCTTTGGACCCATACCTTGGACGTACCCACACGACAATGCTCCGACAACGCCAGAGTAGTAAAACAATGGATTAATCAACAAGGTGTTCAACTTTTGGATTGGCCCCCATATTCACCAGACCTGAATGCAATGGAAAATGTCTGGGGTTTGGCTTGCAAGAAAAGTTTATGAAGGAGGAAAACAATTTGAAACGATAAAATCCTTAAAGGTTGCAATAACGGAAGCATGGAGTTCAATTTCGCTAAATTACTTAGAGTCATTATACAAGTCGATGCCAAATCGCATTTTTGAGGTTATTTCTAAAAATGGTGGCAGTTCTCATTACTAATTGAATGCTAGAAGATAATAACTTTCATTTTTATAACCTAAAATTTAAAAATAAATTACAATTTGCTTAATTTTAAAATATTCCTTATTCAAGTGACACACGAAATAGTAGCACAGAAATGCATGTCTTTAAATAAATGCATAATTTTAGTATAACAAAATGTGTATATTTTTTATTTCTTCTGGAAACTAAAGCCAACACTTTGAAATTTGGTTGTGCAAAAAATTTTTTTTTCTGTACTTTAGTTTAGGAGATATACTTAATTTAATTTAGAATAATGTGATTCCTTATTCATGTGGTAGGCAGTGTATATATTTCTTCTAAAAAAATTTACAAATTGTTATTCGTCCATATTTTGGGAGTCGCGATAAAACATCTAACAAATTCTTATGCATATACCAAAAAGAAGAAGTGGAGAAAAATAAATATTTCAAATAAAAACATTTTATTAAAAATATTTAAAGTTTGACCTTGAAATGATAGTCTGCTGGAAAAATTCATTGATTAATGAAAAAAGGGAACAGCAAATTAAAAAAAGCCAATGAACTTTTATATCTGTAAGTATATTTTGTAAAATGAACGCAATTCTTTTAATATATTTTACATTGTTATTATTGTTGTCCAGAGTATGTACATTCGTATGTAATTAGTTTGTTTCTTAGTTCACATTTCTCCATTGGATACTTTTGGGGATTTATACGGGCATTTTTTTTTTTTTTTTTTTAACTTGATTATTTTGTTTTTGTTTTCTTTTTTATTTTTTATTTTTTCTTACTATTTAACAAATAAATAATCTTTTTCTTTAAATCTGAAATATTTATTATTGTTGTCCGTACGAAAATTTAACAAAAAAATAAATAAGAATAAGAAAAAAAAAAAAAAAAATAAGAAATAATTACAGTTTATAGGCATCATTATCAGTACCATCATCAACAACCTCATCATCCACCACAATAGTCATTATTTAATTGTGTATGGGAGTATTAAAAAGATTTTTTTCATTAGGTATATATATATATATATATATATATATATATGTGTGAGTGTGTGTTTTTGTTGATTGGTGTTATGCTTTTATAGAGATCACAATAAGTTCTAGTTCAAACGAATGAATGGCGCGATATTACAAAATGTATGTATGAAGAAAAGACGACTAGGAATTTATAAAAATTGGTGGTCATGTTCCCTACCTCACATATACACACATACAAATTAAATCTGTAAGCAAGACTTACATTTGTATGTATGCAGTTAATCATGGATTTGTATTATCTGACATTTTGATATAAAACTTTTTACCATATTCACAGAATTGTTGAATTAAATAAAAAAATTAATAGTATACACATAATGTGATTCTGCGAATTTTGAAAACTTTCAGCATATTTTTTATACACTCCAATATGTTCATATCAACATCTATATTTTTATTTTGCCAATCGTACTTGTCCTATTAAATTAGAAAGGTTTTTCTAGTTTAGGAGTCGATCAAAACAATTATTACAAATCCATACCAGCAAAAACTTTTTGTTTTTCGGTAATGACAACTACTTATTAAAGTAGTTTCTCGGTAATGTGGCATCATTATTATTTGTCTACTCTGTATTACATAAATAAGTACTTAACATAGTGTCTACATTAGACAATTTTTTATCATGACAAACGTCAAACGTAGTGCGAATTTGTGGAAGATGGCAACAGTTGCACGAAAACAACAATATATATGCAGTTTGACAACAATAAAATTTAATAAAAATTTGCCTAATGTAGACACTAGGTAAGCATAATAGCACAGTTATATTGCAATAATGTGGATGAGTTGGCTAGATCGCTGGATTAATAACCAGAAGGTTGTTGGTTCAACCCTATTCTGATGCTATTATTTTTTTATAATAAAATTTCTAAAAAGATATTTTATACTAAAAGAAGTTTTTGTCACTTATAAAATTAAGTGCGAGATGGTGTACTGTGTAACACGTTAGTCATTAAAAACGAATGCTTAATTTGTGTCCAAGTTCAAATCACACCTAAGGCAAAATTTTTTTGTTTTTTTTATTTTTATTTTCATTTAGGTACATATTTTTGAGTACACCCCCCCCCCCCCCCCCAGCAAAAACTTTTTGGTTTTCGGTAATAACAACTACTTATTAAAGTAGTTTCTTGGTAATGAGACGTCATTATTATTTGCCTACTCTGTATTACATTAATAAGTACTCAATAGTATAATAGCGCAGTAATTCTGCAATCATGTGGATGAGTTAGCTAGAGCGCCGGATTAACAACCAGAAGGTTGTTGGTTCAACCCCATTCTGAAGCTGTTAGTTTTTTATAACAAAATGTCTAAAAAGATATTTTAAACTAAATAGAATTTTTGTCGCTTAGGATGCTATATGCGAGATGGTGTACTGAGTAAGACGTTAGTCAGTAAAAACGAATGGTTAGTTTGTGTCCAAGTTCGAGTCTCATTGACGGCAAAATTTTTTTGTTTTCAAAAAATAATTACATGAATCTGTGGACAAGTTGAACAAAAATAACTAGTTATTCAGGCAAAAAATAAGTGTTTACTTTTGTTTCTAATTATACCGGCTAGCTTACCAGGAAATCAAAGTATTTGCTGAAATGGTACGATTCTTTGACATCGGCTCAGGTTTCTAAGATAAATAAACAATTACCAAACGCACAGCTACGCGTTTGTCTTATTTATTAAAGTACTATTTGTAAGCGTAAGTTTGTTTGTGTATTAATCAAGAAATTATAGGCTATGTTAGATCTCGATTGAAAGACACGCCCACATTTTACGCCTACTTTTAAGAAAACTATTTTTATAATTTTGTGCGTTATTAATGAAGCTATTTATATGCTATGTTGGATCTTGATCGAATGCCGCGCCTACTTTTTTAAAAGTCTCAAACGGCTGAACCAATTTTTTTTAAGTTTCACATTATCATCCTATGTGTCCCTGATTTCAAATATGATATTTTATTTTTCAATTGGAGCAGGGTGATTGTAGTCCCATACAAAGCAAATATTGTTAATGGCATATCTAAAGAACTATTATAGGGAGCCCTCAAATTTTGTTTTAACTATTTTCTTATTATATTGCATTGATGAAATGGAAATAGGACGAATAGAGCCAGGGTGAGGGTTAGCACCCACACAAGGAAAATATTAATTTCCGCATATCTAAAGAACTAATTTAATGAAAGTTTTAAAAGTTGTAGCCTCAAAAGGGATAGCGAAGCGCATCGGGATAAGCTAGTATTAATACATAATAATTTTTCAAGAAATTTTCAAAATTTTTTATTTTAGTTTTTGTTTTTCTAAATAAGGTTTCAATGAAAAATGTAAAATCTTATTTTTTGAAAAATCAGATTTTTATTGATAAATCGATGTACATATGATGTTTGGGTGAAAAATCGTATTTTTAATGAAAAATTGAGTTTTTTTTATGAAGAATTAGATTTCAAGGTCGGATTATTAATGAAAAATCTAATTTTTACTAAAAAAAATATAATTTTTAGTGAAAAATTTAATTTTTAGTAAAAAAGAAAAATGGAATTTGAAGTAAATATTTGGTATTTTGGTAAAAATTTGAATTTTTTGTGAATATATTAATTTTTGGTGAAAATATTAATTTTTGGTGAAAATTTTGGAAAAATTTTGTAAAAAAAATTTAATAAAAAATTAAATTTTGTATAAGTAATCAACAAAATAAAAAAATACAGAATTCACAAATATTAGGTTTATATGCACGATTGTTGCAAATAAAAATAATTTGCAAATTATTAACTCACCGTTTATACGCAATTTGCATAAAGAAATGTATTTTCCCTTTTGCCGTACCAAATGGGAAAAATACAACTATGGTCATAGAAAATTCTATGAACGCAAAAGAAAATGGCAATGCCGTACGCATTATTTGTAATTAGTTTACTATAATCACGATTAGTTTTCGTGAGTTACTAACTCGCAAATAAAATATTAACTTCCCGTTTATACGGCAAAATTTTCATATCGCTATATTTTTAATTGGGAGTAAGAAGTTCGTATAAACGATATAAATGTTGTAATGTTATTTTAAATGAAAGCATGTCATGATATCATTTTAACAACTTTTTATAAGAGCAAATCATCTAACTGAATAAGATTTCCTTTTTTTTTTTTTTTTGTTTTGCCATTAGTTATGTACTACGGGTTATCTGTTATAGGTTCAGTTCAAACTTAACTGCTTCAATTGGGGTAAATAGGGATTTGTTAAATTATTATCCCTGTATTAACTGTTCTATGGCCATATAAAAAAAGAAGGCAATTTTCTTAACAATCCCTATGAAATCTATGAAATATGTGTAGTTAGTTAAAAGTTTTAGGCCGTATACTAGATTATCTCTTTGTTGCAATTTAGGAAATATCAATTAGGTTTATTCTAGATTAAATAAATGTTAAAATAATATATATATACAATGCAAGCTCGATTTTCACGAGTAATTAAAAACCAGACCTGTTGCGAAAACAGAATTTTCGCGATAACAGAACCCAAAATTTTATTGAAAAATTTTATGTAATTTTTAAAATTAGAATTGTTTCTATTGATATACATATTTACATTTTAAACATTTTTAAAGAAATTGGTGACTTTGAGTTGCTTTTTTGGCAAATTATTTTTTAAAATAACAGCTAAATCACGTAGTCCATATAGTGCTGTTGTCGGCTTATGATTTTCCAAAGCCCATTGTATGCAAATATTTATCGATGTTATACAATCGTCCACTTTAATTTTGTTTTCTTCATGGCCACTATCGTATAAATCCTCCGATTCCGTATCTGATAATTCCGTTTGCTCCTCATTACTTTCCACATGAAATTCTTCCTGAATCTAGTTGTTCATGTTAGCATGTTCCGTACCAATTTGAGCTACATAATTTACGCAAATTGAATTTATGAAATCTCCACTTTTAAATTATTCTAATTTTTGAGAAACCGTTGGCTTTAAAATATGTTGAAGCTTTCTCATATTAAGAGATGTACTTACATAACAAATGACATGAATAAACTGACAAAATTGAAAATCAAAATCGTCCAAAAAGGTTAATGTATCAAAAGTACGGAGATTTCCCTTTTTTGGTTATAGACATTGTATGAGGGCGGATCAATATTTCCGTGACTTTTTTAATGAAACAGTTTTTTTTTTGCAATACAAAAATTTATTTTTCAACATAATCTCCTTTTAACTCAATACACTTAGTCCAAAGTTTCTCCAGTTCTTGTATCCCTTCCAAAAAATAGGTCCTTAAAATAGGCATTTGTTTGGTCAATACTTTCATCGTTGGAGCTGAATCTCTTTTCACCGAGCCATTTCTTTAGGTTTGGAAATAGGAAGTAGTCACTAGTGGCTAAATCCGGAGAATATGACGGATGAATAGAGTTTTGCCATTGGGACCACACACGTGTGCACCCGTGCATTATCTTGATGAAAAAGAAATTTTTTCTTGGCCATATGGGGTCGTTTTCTTTTTAAATCCGCATTAAATCGGTCTAATAAGTTGGCATAATATTCGCCATTTATTTTTTTCTCCCTTTTGAAGGGAAAAACAATGTGGATTACCCCGCGTGCATCCCAAAAAACTGTTGCCATCACCTTATTGGCCGACAAACTTACCTTGGCCTTCTTCGAAGCAGACTGCTGCTTGGTCATTCGGATTGTGGTTAAACAACTCCAAACAATCCTTTGAAGTTGTCACACGTTTACGTTTATGGTCAATTGAGAGCAAACGCGGCACCCATCTTGCAGACAACTTTCTTAAACCTAGCTGCTCATTTAAAATCGAAACCATGCCTATAGCATCAACAATCTCACGCACTTTTACTCTTCGGTCGGCCAACACCATATCGTGGATTTTTTCGATTGGCCGTCCAGAACGTTCAGCGTCATTTGTACTTGTGCGACCATAACGAAAGTCAGTAAACCACTATTTTACCATTGAAATCGATGGTGCAGAGTCCCCATAGTATTTATCGAGCTTTTCCTTGATTTGAGCACTCGAAAATCACTTTTTTCCATTTTTAGAAAAATACACGAGGTTGTATGTTTTGAACAGATGTTAAACGTAAAGTAAATGACCACACTTGTTCAAAATTTAACATTAGTCTATTAACAGGCGGTACTTGATGGGAATAGTGTTGCATTTCATATAACTAATAGGGAAGTTCGAAAAGTCACGGAAATATTGATCCGCCTTCGTAATCAAATTAAAAAAAAAAAAAAAACAGATAAAAGTAGCGAAAATAGAACCCGTTTTTCGTAAGCTGTCACGATTATAGAACCTGCAATGTTAAAAATTAAGTCGTTGCGATAACCGGACCATCGCGATAATGGGTAGTCGCGAATACCGAGCTTGCACTGTATAGTTTCATAGTTAGATGGGAAATTATGTCCGAACCAAAATTGCTAGTAAAATCTTTAGTACGAAAACAGCCACTAGATCTACTAAAACATATTATACTACATTAATGTACACATATATATATGTACATTATCATGTTATTACAGATCTACCCATATGTACGTTATATTTGCTATTTTATATGCCAATATTTTGAGCAAATTTCGAATTTCACAATTGTTTTGTGACCTTTTCTGTATGTCGTGTAAAATTAAAGTATACTGTTATAATAAAAAAAAAAGCAGAAGAATAGCATGAAAACTTAAAGAAAAAAACTTATTGAATTGCTAAAAATTATAGTAAATTTCTATGTTTGATTTTGTCTTTTTCTTATTGCTGTTTTCCAAATCAAAGTTCAAGTACTAGACAATGATTTTTACGATAATACACCAATTGCTTAACAATAAGGAGGAAAATTATAAAGTGTATGTATTTAGATACATACAATATACCAACTCTACGATACATTTGTATATACAGATGTATATATAGAGTTCATATACTACGTAAGTAGTACATACATGCTAGTCAGTCAGCCAGCCATACAGTCAACCATCTTTGGAAACATTGAAATAAAAATGTTCGTTCGTCAAAAGGAGCAGGCGCATATACTTACATACTTACTTACTTACTTACTTACTTACTTACTTACTCTTCTTATAATTCTTCATACATTTTGCCAACAACCAAATACTTGGATACTTATAGAAAGAAGATAAAAAATAAATATATAGGATGGATGTGTGAATAAATGCTCTAGTGGATGGATGTACAGATGGACGGGCAAAATGTTAAAATAGTAGAGAATGAAAACAGATTCACAACAGTAACAACAAAAGTTGTGTCCTCTTCTTCGTTACTTCTTTTCGCATTAAAGAAGATTTTTTATAAGCCAAAGGCTAAAATAAATACCTTAAAACATTGGCAAAAAGTTTATTTTTAGACAAATCAAAAAGAACAAAGAAATATAAAAAAAAAAACAGAAGATTGCCACAAAAAAGTGGAGATGTCTGCAACACAAGAAAGAATTCCAAACAAGAATATGTACAACCAATATACAGTCACCCTCTTCAACACAAACACAGTAAGTTGTTGCAAAAAGGTTACAAATACAAATTTAAACGTACTATATTCGTTACTTTGATCAGTCATCGTCGTACGTAAGTTCGTTCGGATTTATAACTTTTTTTCCTACATTTTATATGAAAAGATCAACCGAATACGAGTATAAGAACACAGATAGACAACACAACAAGAAAAAGAACAACACAACAGAAAATAACAACGACTACGATAATAATAATGTCGAAAGAGTTGAAAGGCGTAAATCTTAATCCCTGAGAATTCATGATTTTCTGACATTCATCCTAAAGGAAATTAAAAAAAAAAATGAAAAAAAAAAAAACGAAACGATAAAAAAATTTTAGAATTATAAAAAACCAAGAAGAAGTCAGCGATCATGATGATGTTGCTGCGCATGAGTGGAGTCTCATATTAAAATACAAAATTATTGCACATTCAACCGTACCAAATACACATACAAGAAGACAGACACATGATGATAAGGCACCCTGAAGTTCTTTCTGTGGCAACACAAAAAAAAAAAAAAAAACAAAATTTATAATAGGCTCAATTGGCACTTTACTAACTCTAAGCTATATATTTTGAGTTAGAGTCGGGGACTAAGGAAGAGTATCTATATTATGTAAAATCAGATTAATTGTTAAATTTTAAAACAGTCTTTAATATAGATAAATAGAGTAGCTTTCATATACTATTCTAATCAATTTTCTATGATGTATGCCTGAAATTTAGCAAATAATTTTTATAAAAAAATACATATAAAAAAAAAAAAAAAAAACAATAAATAATTTTATTCAATTTTAAAAGGAAGCTACTTATTTAAATTATAATTTTGTTTAAAATGTTATTTCCACAAATCAAAAGTTAATCGAAATTCTAATGTAGTATTTCCATCTACTATTTGTTGTACCTTGATATTTACATACACATAGTACTCGTATTTATTTTAATTTTTTATTCTTTTAATGTTGTTGGGAGTTTGTACTTCTTTTTCCTTTTGTTTTATGTCATAAATGTGCAGAGTGAATTTTTATGTCTTATCCATGGTCATGGGTTATAAAAACGCTGAAGGCATATAAAAGCGTGCCTAAAAGGGTTTGTTAAAAATTCAACGAAATGGACATGGACTAGCATAAAACTCACACACACACACATACACATACACACATTTAATTTGTGTTTGTCTAAATATTGACAATATACAGTAAAGTGCCAAGATATTGGAAAGTCTTTTGAGACAAGACAAAAAAATCAAATCAAAAAATTTTCATCCTTTAAGGAAATTATTAAAATTATAAAAATTTCCTTAATTTAATGTGCAAACATATTTCGAAAGATTTAAATAAAAATAGTTTGAGTCACACTCCGAGGTAGCGATATTATTGGAATTAAACCATTATCCTCTGGATAACTATTGATTGTATGCATTAATGAAAAAACGATGAGAATGGCATTTTATTGCCATCGGAAACAACGACTTTTTTCTATTTTTCTGGCAATTTATTGATTTCATCTCAAAACCAGGTCTTAGTTTTTGAGGCCAGATAAGAATCAAGAGAAGCCAGATAAGAATAAGAGAAGGGTTGCACAGTACTTAGAAGAGTGCTTGTGTATCCACTCGGAGACCTAGAGGTCCATTGTGAGTCCCTTCGTAGAGAAAATAGAAAGAAATTGTAGAAGAAATATAGAAAAGACCCGGAAGGAAAATGATAGAGAAAAACTGAGACCAAGAAAAGTATAGAAATGAATAGAAAAATCTGGAAAGGAAAAGTGCTACCGCCCTAAATCGTTCGCTCTAAGCCAACGACCCTCTCTTAGCCAACCTATCGAGATCTATTCTCGATATACTGCCCAATTCGTCAACGTCTCTAGCTCCTCATTATCTTCGCACATTCTGCAAAGACCGCAGGAACCTCTATCCCAATTTCCTATCATTCCCCCTATGGGACAATGACCTGTCAGAATACCTATCAGTCTTCAGGTTTTCCCTTTTCATGCTTAAAAGTATATTTGTATCTGCTTTATCAAGTTTAGGCCATAGGACCCTTGTTAATCTGCAGTCCGTTCTACATTTCTATGCATGATTGGTTCTATCCCGAATCCACCCACTCCCTAATTAACATGAAGTAAAAGGTGGTCTCACACCACTTTCACTTGCAGCCCTATCCAAAGCTAATTCATCAGCTACCTCATTGCCATTTATCTCGCAATGACCCGGTACCCAGCAGAGTCTGATATGATAATTTCCCATCAATCTGCTAAGAGCCTTCTTACAGTCGCTAACTAGCCTAGACTTGACAAAATGTCCTTTCAAGGCCTTCAACGCTGTTTACCAATTTTAGTTCAGTTTCCCCCTCCGGCTAATCTCCTTACCCTTGCTAGAAGCCCATGAGGACAGTTCGATGAGCTCTGACTGCATGACATCACTGATCGCGACGTCATTATTGTCGCGAATGATTATCTTAAAATGGAGTTGACTACTAAGAGCCATAACATGACAGTTTAGAATCAACAATAACGGCATGCAAACACAAGAAATGATCACAAAATCGTTGGGAGAAGCTTGGACAACCAGAAAAAAATACAAATCTGTGTTCTTATAATTTATATTTTTATGAATGAAGACTTCCCAAAAGATTATTGTTGAAAATCTATCAGTCAGCTTGAGTGTTGAAAGACTTCTTCAAAGAGAAAATGTTTTCTTTTGTAATTCGATTCCATAAAAAATACCTTGAATCGATATAAACAATAATCATACAGATACAAATACAAATTCTCTTTCTAATAATGGGGAGTTTAACCATGTATCATCAAAATAATAATGTTGATGATTTTTATAGCAAAATTATGATTTTTTTATTGCTCAAATGATGATTTTTTGGCAAACATTTCTGGCAACGCTGGTAACAAGTGATAACATTCTGTTACCAGCCCTGCGTAAGTTTTGAAGTTGAAGCAGGAAAACTTTGACTCATTTTCAATATATTAGCATAAGTCTTGCCAAGGTTGCCGAACACTGAGAAGGACAATAAACAGTTTCTTATCCAAAAAGATTTAGGATTATTGGCGGACTTGATGTGTAAAATATATTCATCTTTGTATTCCCCCTTATTGAATATTATTTCCGCTTGCTTGACACTTTGCTTGTGTACTTAGTAAGTGCTTTAAGTAATAACTTAACGTAACGTAAATCAACTCAACTTTACGTAATTGTTTATATTTTTTGCTCTTTTGTAGTGTATGTGTGTGTGTTTAGAATAATTCAAATTGTATTTAAGGATCAGTCACAGTCAGTCGTAGAAACTTTGTTGTGCTCCTAGAGTTTAATTTCAGGTAAGTTCATTACTTCCACTTTTGTGTATTGTTTTTCATTATTATTCATTTTAAGTGTACAACGACGGCGATGATGATGACAATGATGATGGCACAGCTAAATAAAATGCCACCATACAATATCAACCAGCGAACCAAACAACCAACCAACCAACAATAACAATAACAACAACACCATTAAATGCAAAAGAACCGGGCAAACTAAAAAAACAAGTTTGTGGTTTAAAGGAAACCAAATACATACAAAGAAGAATAAGAACGTTAACAAAAAAAATATAAACGTACAATATGATATGAATGTTTGGTAGAAAGGAAAACGGCTAAATCATCTATCAAAATGAATTTCTGTATTGGAATTTCTGTATCAACGGAATAAAAGACGTTAATGCTGATGATGATAATTCTTACCTGTTGTTTGCTTTAGACTTGTTAAGCTGACATCAAATTCAAAAAAAAAAAAAAAAAAAAAAAAAATGTCTTTAAATTTTGATTTCAAATTGTTTGTCATACATTCAAACAAGGATGAAATTCTTTACACAATTTCCATCAAATAATTCATCAAATATGTTGTTAGCCATAACATAATTGACACTGTTTGATGGTTAGTTAGTTGGTCGACGAGATGGATTTGTCGGTCGTTTGTGTATCAATTACAACGGTTTGTAATGATTATTGCCGCAAGTCAGCAGTAGCAGCAACACCAGTGTTTCGAGTAAACAGTTTTTACCTGTTTTTTTTTTTTTTTTTTTTTTTTTTTTTTGTATTTGTGTTTTATAAATAGACAAGAAGAATTCAATTACTTACTTAGGGAAAATGAAGAAGACCAATAAAACATCATAAACCAATTGGTTACAATATATTTTGCTTTAAGACGACTGTATAGACAAAGACCCCTGTATAAATGTGATTAAGGCTATTAAAGAATTTTCACATACTCTTGTCATCAGTTCTTATTCTTATTTCTTTCATCTTTTTCTTCATCATTTTTTTTAAATAATCACGCCAAGAACCTTTACCTATACAATAACAACAAAAATTTATTCTATAAATATATACACATCCATCCATAGCTATGTATAAACTTTGATTTGTATGGGTGCTAGATATTGTTGGGTTTTAGCCTTTTTAGTGTCAGACGTTAAAACAGGGAGACAAACGGACAAATAGTCTATTATCATGATCATTATGATGAAGATCATCATTATTACTATTGAATTTTATTTGTTTGAATACAATGATAAAGTATGTATTCGATGAGATTTTTATGGTAAAGAAAATGCTAAGGATGGAGTTTTTGTTTGCTACCCACTTTATATGAATTTCTGAGTAGGTGTAAGTCAACCTCCACTCAGATAGCCCAAGACTTTATTATGAATTAAATTTATTAAGGTACATAAAATATAGGTATTTTGCGTACAATAAATTATCAAGTCCGTCAAGTAACTAATCTATTGTGTAATGTACTGAAAAAGTAGGTTTAATTCCGCAAAAAATGATATATAAAAGATAAGTGGGCAGACGATCCATAGTGAAATTTGTTAAAGGCAGTGTAGGCAATTTGCCTGAAGATTTCGAAGCCGATCGAAAAACCAATTGTGTTATTAAAATATAAAGTCACTAATTCTTGTGTTTATTGTGTAATACTCGTGAATGTTTCCCGTTGAATATAAGTTTGTGTATGATAAGGGAAGTTTTACTTTATAATTGTTTTTTTTTTTTTTTAAGAAAACCGATGCAAAAGTCATTGTATTTTGGTGCTTCAGTTGAGACAACTTGTTGTGAGTTGTGTAGACGAAAAGTGTTAATTTCGGTGTGCGAAAAAAAATGAAGATGAAATATTGGAGGCTTTGCTGGATCAAAACTCGTGCCAAATGCATTAAATGCTTATATTAATATTGGGAGTAGATCAAGCAACAATTTTTAGATTACGAAAGCACTTGTTTTCATGCAAAAGTAAGTAATTTGGGTGCCACACGAACCGCAGATAAGAGACGTCGAGAGACGATTTGAATGTCTGAAATTCTGTTTCAGCGCTACAAAACAAAATTGTTTATGTATCGAATTGCTACGGGCGATGAAAAGTGGGTACACTATAATCAAAGCCCGGACAACCAGGTAAATCGACACCAAAGTCCAGGTAATGTTCTGTATTTAATGGGATCAAAAGTGTTTCATCTATTATGTGCTGCTAAAACGGAGAGTAACAATCACAAGAGACCTGTGCCGAACATAATTGGAAAGATCATTAAACGAAAAATGAAACGTATTCATAACATTCAATCATGACAATTCTCAGCCTCATTTTGCGCGACCAGTTAAAAACTATTTGAAGAAAGTGGTTCAGAAGTTCCCCTTATTCTTCCCCTTTTTACTACTACTTTTTCGTTCAATTCAGATTGCGTTAAGTAAAATACGCTTCACTTTAGAACAAGTTATCAAAAGTTGTTTTCATTCGTTTCTTACCCCAAAAGTTTGGTATGGAATTCATAAATTGGTAGAAAGATGAAAAAAGTAGTAGATTTCGAATAACAATACTTTAAATAAAACATATCTTATATTTATCTTGAAATAAACAAAAATAAGGAAATTAATGCATATACCAATATATTTTCTTGACGACACTGCAAACATTTTTTTTACTCATTTTGCATTTGTATTTGTATTAAAGAATTCAAATATATGTATCTGGATACACACATTCATCCATAGCTATGTATAAACTGGAAAAATTGTTGAAAGTGTCCGTGAGGTGAATTATTGTGGGAACTCCTACTTTAAGGTATATCCACTAGCAACACTTTTTGCTAACACTTTAATTAAAATTTTATTTTAACACAAAATTATATATTTGCGACCAAAATTTGTCGTTCACATACTTTATATATGAAAAATAAAAGGGTTTTTGTTGTAGTTGTTAGTTGGTTCGTTGAATGTTGGTTGGTTTGTTTGTTTGTTTGTTGGTTGTTTGGCTATTCAGTTAATACTTCTTCTTTCATTGTTGGTAATATTTTTGGTATTTATTTTCTTTTTGACTTAATTTTGTATGTGTTAAAATTTGTTAATGGGTGTGTGTGTGTGTATGTGTGAAAAGGTATTTATTTGTATATAAAAATATTTAAAAGAAGTTCTTGCTCATATTCTTTATTTTTTATTTTTTCTTGTTGGCTTATTTACTTTCCTACGGATGTCTGTTTAAAATTCCTTTTAAGCTTACAACGTATCCCATTTTCAGGCATTCGCGATCGAGAATTTGAATCGGAAACAACAAGACGCGCTTAAAGAACTACAACAAAAATATAACTACACATAGATACACATAGAATTACATACCAAATAAAACTTTAAACCTTACATATTAACAAATTGTAGTTGTGTTTTAGTTTAGACCTTAACACTGGATGTGTGAGTGAGCCAGTAGTGAGTGCGTTAGTTTGCTTTAAAGTGAAGGTGCTCGAATAAACCAACGAAAGAAAATAAAAAATAAATAAAATAATAATCGCCTTTTTCTAAAAAAAGTATAAGAAAAGAAATAAGCAACGAACCGTTTAGAACTTGAGAACCTTTGGCCATTAAAGCAAAGCTTGGTTGCGACTTTAACGTTAACCTTCGGAGAGTTTAGTTTAAATCTAGACTAGCTTTAATAAACACGAAATAACGCATATATCGAAAATCGGATAAGAATATCTGACATTATTTTTCAATAAAATAAAATAAATTGTGTTTAGTTAGTTTTCCTGCCTAAAATAAGAGGAAACAAAATGAATAAAGTTCTAATATGCCTGATTGGTTTAGTCGTCCTTTCAACAGGTAAGTGTTGAAAAAAAATTAAATTAATTAGTTCAAAATATAAATAGAAAATATTTATTAAAATAAATATAACTTCGTATTAATAATTTCAAATTTTTAATTTTTATAAAACTATGAAAATTAGAAAAAAAAAAAAAAATAAAAAAAATATTAACAAAAAGGATAAAATATATTCCAAAATGTTGGAGCTCAATTTTATTCCTTTTTTTAATTCTACACAATTTAATAATTTTTATAAAAATAGTTTTTAAGTGAGGTTAAGTGTTTGAAAAAAGACTAAAAAGCTGAACTTCGTGTTTATGATTATAAATTGTTTGCTATATAACTTTTCTTATTTATTAACAATTTGCATGCTTAGACGATTTTAACTAGTAATATCTAATTTTAGTTCCTGAATGAATAATTAAACAAAATTCATTTTATTTTGAGAAATTCTCTATACAGAATTTTTAATTTTTCCCTATTATGTAGTGAAAATGAGGTTAAAAAAATTGTGAATAATGAATTTCGAATAGTTTAAACCTTATGATTTTATTTCTGCAGTCACATTATATTTCTATTAAATTAATTAAAAATCAAACTTTGTGTCATTTTACTTTGAAAAATTGATAAAAAAAAAAAAACATAAGTGAGGTTAAATTATTTCCACTTATTAATTCAAATTTAATTTATATTAATATTTCTATAAAGAATTTTGAATAATTTCAAACGGTCTTTGAACGAAATTTATTATTCTGTAAACGAACAGAAATTTTAATTATATTCTATATTTAAGTGTTTCCTCAATCATAATTTCTCTCAACATTTAATTAAAACTACGTAGGCATATGGTAGACATTTTAATAATTTTAAAAGAAATAAAAAGAAAAACAATTTAAAAAATGTTATACATATTCTAATGCAATAACTAATACAAAATGAAGCAATAATACTTGAATTCTAATAAAATTTAAAATTTTTTTTCACCCCCATAATCAAAAACAAATTTTAAATACATTTTGGAGTCAAAATTTTTATGAAAATTTTTGAAAAAAAAAAAATTAATTTATTAAAAAAATAATAATAAATAATTTTTAAATCATTATAAAAGAAACCTTAGACTTGCATGAGAATGATGCAATAAAATTAATAGTTATTAGCAGTTATTTTCGCTAATTTTCAATTTTCAAGCGGATTCAAGATCAAAACTTTATTTAATTTCATCTTGAATTATACAAAAAAGTAAATTCCCGCAACATTTTTCAAATGATTTATTATTAACGATTTAAATTTATATAGGAATTTAACCATATCTTTTTTATGACGCCACCTTTGTAAAATTATTAAAAAGTCAAAAATATATTAAACACTATTATTGTATTTCAACAGTTTAAAACGGTACAATATATTTTTTATGGAATTAAGTTCTAAAATTTAATAAAATATTCTTAAAAAACCCAACTTATAAATCCATATTTGAGAAAAAAAAATAAATAAATAAATAATCAATGCAGTTTTCAACAAGACTAGAGTGTGAAGTGAATTTTAATGACAGGAAGTGTTATTAAGTACAACTCCGAACGTAGAAAAAAGAATACAAAAACGAAAACAAATTTCTTTTCTACAAAAACAAATTGATAGAAAGCCAAAGCCAAAGCCAAAGCCAAGAATATAAAATTGAACTAACAAAATGTTTTAATAAATTAAAAAGATTGTGCAAAACAAAAAATAATAAATTTAGTATCAAATAGTTTTAGACAGATTTGGTAACAAAAGTTAATGACCTAAGCCATAAACATAGTTACAAAATTTTTTTATTAATTCTTTAATGATATTCTTATATTTATTTGTTGTTTTCTTTTTTTCGTTTTCTATTAATAGGCCAACGCATAACCACCATTCACCTGGATGGTGTTCAATATTTCATCAGTCGCATGAATCCTTATTCACCTGAATTGAATTATTTTTTGGCTTATCAATATTGCCGTTCATTGGGTTTACAGTTGGCCTCGTTTGAAACAAAAGAAAAGGCTGAGTCTATGACAACGTATTTGAAAAATGCTGGCTATGGCAATTATGATTTCTGGACTTCGGGTAATCGTTTGGGTACCGGCATGTTCTTGTGGATGAGCACAGGTTTGCCCTTTAATGCCACCTTTGACTTTTTCGAAAATACAGCTGATGCCATACAAGCCGGTCTTTTGGATCCTGTTGATCACAATAGCAATACATCACCTCAGAGAACCGCCAGAGATAGGTAAATTATAAGAATTATTATTAATATTTGATACCATTTAGAAAATTTAAGAATGTACTTATATGGTCGTTCTTTGGAAATCATTTAAGAAAGAAGAATAAAATTTTATTCTTTGCTATAAAAATTTTAAGTAAATCTAGCATTTATTACTTCAAATGTGTTTAAGCAAATATATAGTTTTGACCATAAAATACAAGTAGAAGTTTATGAGAGAGGTACTTCGAACTAAATTTTCAAAAAAATTACTCATTTTTTTCAAAACACAAAAACATAATATATGTGACTTCATGCATTTTGTTGTTGCATGAATTAGGTTTTTGACAATTGAGTCAGTTACTTTTTTTTAAATAAAAAAGTAGAATTATAAGTAATTCATATTTAAATTCAAACGTTATGAACAATAGACTACCCATAACATAAAATTTTTGATTTTGCATGCTCCACCGGAAGTTTCTGGTAGATGGGGCTAAAAAAAAAATATATGTGTGCAAAAATTGGATCGATCGGTCATAAAACGGCTTGTAGACTTTGACTTTTGTCCTAAAAATTATCATAAAAGTAACTAAAATCTTTATTGCAATATAAATCTTTATTTTAACATTTTGCGAAAAAAAACTATATAAGCTTTTTTGTTCGGAATAAAAATTAGAAATTTTTGACATATAATCTTTTAGCCTACTATTACTTGTTGTGATATTATAAGCAATCAAAGTAAAAATTTATAAATGGACTCTTTTTAAAAAGGCCCTCGTTTTAATATGTATCTAGCCTGTTAGCAACGGTTTTTATTGTCTTGTAGAGTAAGATTTGTAGTTTTAACAAATCGAAACATTTTGCCACGTATGCAGACTATTCCAGCGCAGTTGTACCAAAATCCAACTTTGAAGTATCGATTTTGTACTTGTTACATAAATATTGGCATTAAATAGAGGGTTAGCATGACTTTTTGGATCATTATAGTGAGTATTTTTAAATTATTGTTGAATCAAACAGTTACTCAAAATTTAAATGTTGTCGATTAACTGAAAAATATAAAAGTTAACGTATTAACATTTTTATAGGTAAACACCTTTTCACTTCTTTTATTTTAAAAAATCGTCGTGATATATTGAAAACAGATAACATATTTCACAATAATTTACAAATATTTTTATAAAAATATATTTTCAAATTCATTTATATGGGTAAAATTTATATAGTGACGGATACTTGTTTTGTTTCGAATTCATCCTAATTTTTCCACTGTTATTTTAGTATTATTTCAAAAAGGACCATGTTTGCAATTTATTCAATAATTTACTTCTAAGACTAGTTTATGACATTATAAATTTTAATTAAAAGTAAAATATTTAATTTCCGAAATGGCGTGCTTAAATGTAATTTTTCCATCCCAGATTTAGCAACTTTATCAAGAAACTATTGTATTAATTTATTCAAATACCAGAATTCTCAAATAAGTTACTTCTGTTCAACATCTAGTACGTCTTCATCTTACATTACACTGCTGTTTTAGTTTTTATTTTTGTTTCTACGAATATTAAAGAAAAAAGTTATTACTATTGCACATATTTATTCATTGTCTGTTTTTAATATATCTTGCCGATTTTTAAAGTAAAACAGGTGTTTATATGTAACAATATTAACATGTTAACTTTTATAATTATTAGTTAATAGGCAACACTTAAATTTCGGGCAACTATTTCAAATGATTCAAAAAGTCATGCTATACCCGGCATTTTATGACAATATTTGTGTAACAAGTCGATATCTTAAAGTCGGATTTTGCTCCATTTGCGCTGGAATAGTTTACATATGTGGTAAAATGTATTGAGATATAAAAACTAAAAATATCACTCTACAAAATAATAAAAACCGTTGCTAACAGTCTAGGTCAATATTAAAAAAGTTCATGTATAAATTTTTATTTTGATTGCAACAAGTCATAGTAGGCTAAAAAGTTATATATCAAAAATTTCTCATTTTTATTCTGAATAAAAAAAGCTTAAATAGTTTTTTATCGCAAAATGTTAAATTAAAGAGTTACAACGCAATAAAAATTTTAGTTATTTTATATTTTTAAGACAAAATTCAAAGTCGATTGGCCGGATTACGACTGATCGACCCAATTTTTGCACACACATTATTTATGTAGCCCCAGAAACTGTCGGTGGAACAAGCAAAATCAAAACTTTTGTATACTCAATACATTTCATGGGTGGTCTAATGAACAAGATGTTTTTTAAGACTCTTTCGAACAGAATAAACTTAATTTTTTAATTCGTAGGAAGTAGTTTTTATGTTGGTTAATACAAAACGTTTTAAATAAATTATTCATAAATTAAACCCAATTCGATTAATTAAAATCTTTTACTTTCAACAGCAGCAGCGGGGCCGAAAAAGGTTGCGTCATTTTAAAACAACCCACCTTGAAATGGATGCCAGAAGACTGTTCTGCCGTGAAAGATTTTATTTGCGAACAAACACGTTGCTACTACTATAATTATGGCAGTATTCCAGTCTCTTCAGCGCAGGGGTAAGAAGAGCCAACCCCCTTCATAACACATTAAGGGGTTTCTCTTATAAAAAATTGTGAAAATAATAAAAATAAAAAAATGAAATCTACACACAAACATTTTAGCCTGTAAATGTTACTTTAAGAATTTAATAATAAAAAAAATAAACTCGAATTGGATACAAAAAGAAAAAAAAACACACATATTATAAAATCATAATATCAATTACAAACAACAAAGTTCAACTAAAGCTGATACAAATGAAAAAAGAAAATTGAAATAAAAAATTATTTTAGGTGAGCTAAACCCCAAGTCGTATTTAAGATAAGAAACTAATATTAAATTAATTATGATTAACTAATTAAGTGCTTAATTGATTGATTCACTGACTGGTTGACTGATCCTAAGCTCCATTAACAAACAATGTTTTGACAAACGCCCTTAACTTTAACAATATCTCAATCGCTATTTTATAAGTAACTATAAATACTGCTGATTTCTTATTTAAAATCACATTGTCTTCTTCTTTCTTGCCTTTAAACACAACTAACTCCTTTTCCTATTTTAAAACTTTCTTCTTAAAAACAAAACTTCTTACAATGGTAGTGATTAACATTTCAATTGTTTTAATAACAAAAGTGGTGAACTGGGGCTTAGCTTTCCTAAAGTAGTTTTATGTTTTTATATACGTATATTTGTAGGCTTTTTCTGATTTCGTTTCATTATTGGAAATACTAACATATTTTCCTTTTTCACAACTCTTTTTTTCATATATTCTTAAAAAAAAAAAAAAAAACAGTCGCCCTATTACCACTACTACACCACGCAGCAATATTCATGATGTCAGTAAGTCGGAAATAAAGACCACCACACCATTGCCTTTGCTAATGTCGTCTTATGCCTCAGCCAAAAAAACAAATCAACCCTCTTATGTTTCTTTGAAGCTTGATCAAGAACGTGCCTTGTTATCTAGCAAAACTGGTGACATTCAAGATGAACATGAAGATGATGATCAGTCAAATACCAGCCAAGGAGAAGAGGTTCAAGGACGTGACTTAACAAATGAAGAATTTGATCATGAGGTTAGCCAACAAGAAAACTCTGAGGAATTGCATGATGATCGCGATGAGGTACAAGAACAAGATGACAATAAATCTGGTGATCAACACAATGATGATGAGGACGTTAGCAAATTGAATAGTTCACATTCTCAAGAACAGGAAGATGAGTCAGAAGAATTGGCGGCTAAGGAAAAGTCATTGGAAAGTTATGAAATTGAGAATACACCAGAAATGCCAGCAGTGGAAGTACGACTAAAGGAGATTTCTCAAGAGGTAGAAAAAAGAAATAACGAGGAAAATAGACACATACCTTCCTTAACATCCGATCTTGATGATATTGGTCGCCAATCATTCCTCTCATTAACTGATCTTATACGTACTTTGCATCCCAATGACAAGCAGATAATACCACAAATTGATTCAGATTATTCGAACGCAATGCGTATGTTGGGTGAAAAATCTGTAGTGGTCAATACAAATGAGGAATAATAAAATGTGTAAATTTCCTTATAAGCACCTAGCAATTTAATTACTATTACACTTCAAAACTCGACTTACCATCTAACCGTCCGTCTCAAATTTTAGACACTAACTAACAAATACATATATAAAATTTGGATTTTGATATAATCAATTCAAGTTCTATGGCAAACTGTTTATACTTAATTTAATGGACTTTTTTGTATTTTATGAAGGAAATAATATTTTATTTTTTCATAATAGAGTTACAAATCAAGTTCATTGAATTGGCACTTTACTTTAGAACTTGTCTATTTTATAGATACATATGTAACTGCGGGGTATTTTCTCAACTTGACATTTAAAAACAAAAAAAGTTTAATTTAAGTTTACTTTATACATATTTTTAAGTCTAATTTGATGAATAAACAATCGCCATAAGCGATTATTAATTGTATAATTTAATGTTTATAATTAACGAATAAAAATGTTTTATACAAAAAAAAAAAAAAAAAAAAAAAAAATGTGCTCATAAGATATGAAGTCTAAATACAATTAAAAACATCTAAGAATTGTATTTATTTGGTGATAGATACTATTTTTAATTCGGAATTAATCACTATTACCGCCAAAAACATTACTCTCGGAATGTGTTTTACCATACAATTATGGAAGAAAAATACGCCCATAACTGGACGAATATTTTAATTTTGAACGAAATCATCTGTTTCGCTGCAAATAATTCAAGAAGCATTGGCGATAACAAAAATATTTGATTGGGAAAAAGGAATATACCGGGGAAACAAAAAAATTAGATTTTTTTTCGCGATATTGACATGTTACAATCATTTTAATACGTCTCCACCCAGAGGCCGATATCGGTCCATTGTGAGTCCCTTCATTCAGACAGAAAAAGGAGAGAAAGAAAACAAAAGAGAAGAGAAAAGAGAAAAAAGCAACAAGAATTCAATATGAATGAATTAGAAATTGTAAAAATCCCTAATTACCCCCAGCCAGCCTATTCCCATGACGAAGCCTATGACGTCTACAAGCTCTTTATCACGAACGTCACTTAGCCCGTCGAGAAATTTAATCCTACGATATTGTAATCGGGAACAGTAACACATAATATGCTCAATAAATTCGGTCTCGTCGACGTCCTCACACATTCTACAGAAATCAGAATGGGACGCTGTCACCATTTAGAGCTCATCTTCCCTAGCAAGTAGTGTCCTGTTATGACTCCTATCATGATCCTCAAACTTTTCCTACTCAAGCCCAGGAGAGTATTTTTGCCTGTCCAGTGCCGGCCATAACGCCCTCGACACCTTACAGTCCACTCTGCTCTCCCAAGCCGTGTCAGTCCAAGCGGAGGTTTAACGGTGGTCTCCCTCTCCGAGACATCCTTTGCTGCGCCTTGCCTTGCCAATTCATCGGCTAATTCATTAACAGATATATTGCAATGGTCAGGTGCCCTGCAGAATCTCACCATGTAGTGTTCTGCTAGCTCTCTCAGTGACTTCTTACAGTTGGCGACTAGCCTGGATTTTACCAGATATCCCTCCAAGGCCTTCAGAGCCGCCTGACTGTCCACATAGAGAGTAAAATCAGAATCCCTCGCAATGTGCTGTCTGATTAGTTCCGCGGCATTCAAGATTCCGAGAATCTCAGCCTGAAAAACGCTACATTCATCCGGGAGTCTAAATGAGCTCTTCAAATGCGTGCCCATAATATAGACTCCCGCACCAGTACCAATGTCCATCTTTGATCCGTCCGTAAATACTGCAGAGCCTTCGTACATTATCTCGGTGCCGGACCAAGTCTCCCTATCAGGTATCACCACAACAGAATTTACCCCAATCCTAATAATCCTAATTCCATAAGTCTTAGCAGACTCCTTGCCGGAATATCCCTCACAAACTTCTCAATTGGTAAGAGATGAAGTATGACGCCCAGAGCCGCCTGTGGTGTACTTCTCATTGCACTTGTAATGCCAATTGAAGCACACCTCTGTGCCTTCTACAAAAGGTTTTTATTACTCTTCCGTTCCAGTGCCTGCCACCACACAGAACAACCATATGTAAAAATTGGTCTCATCACCGAGACGTAGATCCAATTCACTAACCTCGTCTTGAGTCCCCAGTTCTTACCTATGGAGTTTCTACAGGTATAATATTACTCTTCAAAGTCAACTTACTATCAGATAATACTCCAAGATATTTCGCTGTGTCGGATAGTCTTAGTTCCTCCCAGTGCCGATAGTCTGAAATTCTCTACCTTGTAACTTCTAGTGAATAGAACCAGCTCCATCTTTTCGGGATTCACTCGGCCAAGAGGACAGCTCACCTAGCGCGGACTGCATGATCCCACTGATTGTGGGAAGAAATTTTCCTTTACCAGTATGACCACATCATCAGCATATGCCACGATCTTCCGTCCCCTGTTGTCAAATTGACGCAGAATCACGTCAACAGCCAATAGCTACAACAGGGATGAGAGCACTACCCCTTACGGTGTTTCTCTAAACACCAGTTTCCTCGAGTTAATGATCCTGCTGCTTAGCATAAAGATTATCCAATCGATCAAGAAGTCATGTACCTTAAATTCCACCAGCGCCTGCTTAATAGCTTCAATATTGATGCTATTGAACGCTCCCTCAATATCCAAGAACGCGGCCATGGTAAATTCCCTGTACCAAAGTCCTTGTTCTATATAGCTCACCACTTCATGAAGTGCACTCTCAACAGATTTACCCTTCAGGTAAGCATGTTGAGCACTACTCATGCAGTTGGTGCCAATGGACAATATCAGATATAGATCTATCAGTCTTTCTAATGTCTTCAAAGGAAAAGACGATAGGCTGATAGGTCTATAATCCTTTGGTTTCGAGTGACATGGTATGAATATGACCCTTACCTCTCTCCACCCACTTGTTATGAGTCCGTGAAGCATATGTATATATATATATATATATATATATATTTATTTATTTATTTATTTATTTATATATATATATATATATATATATTTATTAATTTATTTATATATATATATATATATATATATATATATATGTCTTAAATACAATTTAAATTAAAATACATGTTATGTCTGAGATCACACACAGCAATTTTTCTTTTTAAAATTTTTCTATTTTTTTTTTTTTTTTTTTTCTTTTAAACTTGCATTTATGTTCACACACAAAATTTTACTTCAAGGCTTTAATTGCCTGTTATTGTTTTGAAGTACGAAAATGAAAAACAAAATTAATTTCGAAATACAAGTTTGTTCCCTTTCATATTCCCTCTCGTTCTCTCTCACACAAAATCAGAATTTCAAAAAGAAAATTGCCTTGTGCGAAAGTCGACTCACTCCCTGTGGAAGGAAAAAAATGTTTTTGTTGCCCCCTGATATATGTTTTATGTTTCCCAAAATTTTTCGTTCCACTGATGACCTACTTTTTTAGTTTTTTGAAAATTTGTCTATTTTTTTCCAAAGAAACACATGGGAAATGTGGCCTCATTTAAAAGGTATGTAAAACATATCCAAGGCTGATCACAATATTTATATATTCCACAAAACATCATACTTTTCAAGGTTTTTTCACAATATTTTTTGTAATTTTTAATGAAAATTGAAATTTTTGAATTTTTACTTGCTTTAAGATATAAGTTGCTGGTATCAGATGAATTTTTAATTCAATATTCTTATATAAAATATTACATAAACATAGTCAATATGGGTATCAAAATTCTTCTTTTGATAGGAACTAACAGTTTAAGTTAAAATATTTACTTTGGGAAAAAATATAAACAAAAAAAAATACCAGCTAAAAACAGTAATCAGTAGAACCGAAATATTTCGGAAAACATTATAAACCATACCAAGCTTTATTTTCAAAGGAGTATATTAAATACGTATCTGATTAGTACTGGAACAAAGCTGTTTATTGATATACTTTAAGTCATGATACAACTTCTAAAGGTACAATCACTAGAAAGTTTGTTCTCAATTTTATTTACCTTGGAAAGTCAATCACATATAAAACCAAAAAATTGTAAAAAATTTACAAAAATACAAAAAAAAATAGGAAATATTTTAAATTTAAAACAAAAAAATTTTTTGTGAACAAATTTTTTACATCTATGTTTTATTAAAAACGGAACAATATTCATTAATATATTGTATGTATATGTTCATTTGGATAAATGCGGGTACTGAACGTTCCTATAACGGAGTTCTGCATTTCAGGAAGCATTTCAAGTTATAAGTGTAAACGAAACATTTTTTTAATAACAAAATAATTATTGACTTTTATTTTGTTTTTAATTTTTATATTATGTTCACACACATTAGTTTTTGACTTGTTTTTTGAAAAACACAATGAGTTTAAATATCACTGTTCATATATCATTTTATTGTGTTTTCCTTTTGGCCTGTTTTTCATTTGCCAAAATATTTTCACAAATTTTTGGTTTAAATAAAAATTTTACATACAAACACTTTTTAATTCAAAAAATACAATTTTTAAACATATAAAATTTATGAACAAATATAAATTTCATTCATAATTTTCAATTTTTTTGTTTTTAAACTGTTTAACAATTTTTACAAATTCTTCCAATAAATTTCTATGTACTAAAAATTTTTTCCCTGTATGGAAATTTAATATGTTTTTTTGCGTGTTAAATAATTAATCGAATCGAGTTGTTTTTTGGCTTTGAAATATATGAAAAAACAAGTCTATTTATTCGTGTTTTTTGAGAAAAATACTCGTTTTCCAAAAAACCTCTAATGCTATGTGAACATAGCATTAGTTTCATGACTTAGCAAGAACTAGAATTGACGACTCTCCCTAGTGATTCTACCTTGTGTTATTATATTATGCTTTAGACAAAGTTTAATAATTTTAAAAAGGATTGGATCATTTATTTTCAATAAAATATCATATAAGAGAATATAAATCGAATTGAAATAAATTATCAGCAGAAAAGCTAAGATCATAAATAAGTAACTAGATATTTATGTGAGAGAAAAAAAGCCTGATTCAATTGTCAAAAACCTAATTCATGCAACAACAAAATACATGTATATATTTTGTTTTGAAAAAAATTACCAATTTTTTTGAAAATTTAGTTCGAAGTGCCTCTCACATAAACATCTAGTTATATTCTATGGCTAAGATTTTTAACTTTCTAAAATAATTACAAAAAGTAAATATCTCTAAAATTAAGCGAATTATGCGATTTTATGTGTAAACACTAACCTCGGAATAAATTAGTATTATCGAGCATTTCGAAACTTTTGAAAATTGTTATATTATGCCCTCTATATCTATAACCATTTTATTGCGGAGTGAAATTAATAAATTTTATTGAGAAGAAAAGTGATGGCAGAGAAATTGTTATGAAATGAGAGTGGTGATTAAAAACAAGAACAACGACGTATTTGTAGTTTTCTTGAAAAGAATAGATTTATTAATAATTAATTACAATACTAAAAGAAAATTATAGTTCAAAGTCATCTCGTAAATCATTATAAGACATAACATGTTGTTTAATTTTGGAGCCATCTACCCAGGTTACAAAGTCTTCGAGATTACGAGAAACTAAGAAAGCAATGTCTTTAACCATATCCGTACCTACTCTAACATGGCCAGCCTCAACTAATTCAGTGGCATTTTTGATATTTTCCGACATTTTGTCTGAACAATAAAATAAATGGCACCATCAAAGATAAATACAAATATTTTAATATAATGAAACAATAAAAATAAATAAAAGCGGGTACTTACTTTTAACCATAACAACAGGTAAACGACGACGACAAAAGCGGCTAGCTGATACTTTACTGGCGGCTTGCAAATTTGTTTTGTCGTTAATAAGACCCATGCCAAACAATTTCTCCAGGAGCATATAAGAAGCCTCCGATTTAAAATGATCAGTTTTATCTAACTTGGCAATTTTTTCAACTAACTCACGAATTTGTCGCGACAATTTATTATATCTAAAACAATTATAAAAAAACAATCTAAGTGAATACATGCGTTTTCTATTGCATCTAATATTTTTATTTTACTTTGTATAATCGTCCCTTTTGCGTATGTGATAACGTCTGAGTATTTTATTTTCCTGACCAGCATTGTCAACTTTCCAAGTTATAAAATCAACTTTTTTCAAAAGTTTTTGTTCATGAAATTTTAATTTTCTCACCATGTTGTTTTATTTACTACAATTAAAAAATAAATAAATGGTCAACTGAAGTCTTCTTCTTCTTCTGAGTTATGTCATTCAATACTGAATGATATCTCGAGGGAAGAAAAAACTACCGGAGACACGAAGTCCATGTTGTAGTTTTTACTTAAATTATTATTGTTATTTTGTATTATCAATTTTATTTTAATTGTTATTTTTTCAAGTATTACACATAGATGTTGGTCAACTGAAGTCATGGCGAAATAAAACATGATGAATTCATTAATTTTTTTATATGGAGTTTGACATCTTAGTGGATAAGCAAAAATTGTGATTATATGGAGTTTGATAGTTTTAAGTACTTAAAAATATTCAGCTGATTAAGTGTGTGTGACCTGTTTCAATTCGCCTTGACTGTAGTCTTCAAAATTGAAAGTCGATTGATTTTGATCTCAACTTAGCCATCGAACTTTTTTTGTTTGTTACTTGAACCGTAGCCAAATTTTGCGGCTAATATCGGATGAAATATTACTTTTGAGTCATATAAGTAATCTGAATTTTTATTTACTTTTGTTAATTTTATTGTTTTTGAATTAAAATATATATTATTAATATATTATTAAATTAAAAGATATGTTATAAAAACAGACGTTTAATAACTACCGCTGAATTTTTTACGTAGTCGCCGCTGACAATTAAAATTCGACAGTGTTGCCACTAGCTATCGTTAGTACCCGTCTACACCTAACATAGTGTCTACATTACACAATTTTTATCAAGACAAACGTCAAACTTAACGCGAATTTGTGGAAGGTGGCAACAGTTGCACAATAACAACAATATTGCGTATTTATTATTGTTTTTTATATATGCAGTTTGAGAACTGTAACAACCAAAATAATAACCAACTGTTTAACTCAGGTTACCTGGTATATATTCGCACTGATTTTGACGTTTGTTTTGATAGAAATTTGCCTAACATAGTGTCTACATTAGAGGATTTTTTATTAAGACAAACGTTAAACTTAACCCGAATTTGTGGAAGGTGGCAACAGTTGCACAAAAACAACAATATGGCGTATTAATTATTGTTTTTTATATATGCAGTTTGACAACTGTAACAACCAAAATAATAATCAGCTGTTTAACTATTGTTACCTTGTATATATTCGCACTGATTTTGACGTTTGTTTTGATAAAAATTTCGCTAACACTAGGTAACCTAGTGTCTACATTAGACAAATTTATATCAAAACAAAAGTCAAAATCAGTGCGAATATATACAAGGTAACCTTAAAAAAATCTCTAATGTAGACACTATGTAATGAGGACAATGGGTAACATTAACATCATGTTAATAGTTAATGTTGACGGCGTATGTTAAATGTCGCCTTGCTTAAGAAAAAACCGGCTTTATTTTTTTTTTTTTTAAATGTTTGACTTGTTCTTCTACTAATGATGTTGATGATAGTTCATTTCGTCAAGAGATGCTTTCGATGAAGACTAGTTTTAACAATTTTGTTATAGAGAGCCAACGTGACCATGATACCATGACTCAGATTTTATCTGCCTGTAACATAGTGTCTACATTAGAGATTTTTTTTATCAAGACAAACGTCAAACTTAACGCGAATTTGTTGAAGGTGGCAACAGTTGCACAAAAACAACAATATGGCGTATTCATTATTGTTTTTATATATGCAGTTTGACAACTGCAACAACCAAAATAATAATCAATTGTTTAACTAAGGTTACCTTGTATATATTCACACTGATTTTGACGTTTGTTTTGATATAAATTTGCCTAATGTAGACACTAGGTAAGAGTGAAGTGTCAACAGTTATTAAAGAGATTAAAGCTGGTGTTGTTGATTGTAGGAAATTTATAAACCACATTGATTCTTCTACAAACTTGGAAATTTCAGCTTTGGAGAATGAGAATAACATTTTGCATCGTAGACTTCAATCGTGGCGATTTTGATATTAGTGGACTGCCTCCCGGAATACATGAACTAAATTCTGTTATTGTCTCTTTATGTGCTTATTATAATATCAACATATTAACCATATATGCTACATGAATAATAAGAGGCTTATTTTGGTTAAATTCAACAATGTTGCAATACGTGACAGCATAATGAAAGAATATTTTAAGCAACGATCACTTACTGTTATATGGGGGGGGGGGGGGGGTGAAATTCCTAGCCGACTGTGTCTAAAGGATGACGACTACTCTCCTGCTGCTTCTACTTTAAATAATCTTTGCCGAAAGATGCTGCATCAAAAAACAAATTCTAAATATAGAATTATTAATGCTGATTGGTTGAAAGCTAAACTTATTCTGTCAGATGGTAAGGAGGTTGAATGTAATATGGCGGAGTCTGCGGAGTTATTCAACATGAATTGCAATAGTTCACTTTAGTATTCTTTTTTATTTCCTTTATTTTTAATACTTATGATTATGATGATTTTTATAATCTAATTTTTTTTCTTCTCTTTTTATTATTAATATTATTTCTTTTTTATTGAAACTTGTTATTGTACTTTTCAATCACTTATCACACATGGGTTATTTTTATATTAATATGATTGGCAACTATGTCCATATTGACTTTTTACTTCCGTGTTAATATGGTCATTCTACTTCCGTTTTACTTAGTCTTCTTTTTAGTTCAATTATTGATCTCACTTTACTGCATTCCTATTTAGTTTTATGAAATTACCCATGTGTGATATGGGTTATATATATTATTAATTAGTGTTAGTACAAACTTAGATATAATTTTTTTCTGTACATTTATTTGATTTAATAACACATCGTTGAATTAAATTTGTCTACTTAATGGTAATTTATTTGTGTTATTAATTCAAATAATTTTTTTTCTATTTTCTCTATTCTAAGGAGAGCTATTTTATGTAATTATTCATACATCAATGCTTCCACTCATCTGGATCCCCGCCATATTCAATCAGTTTTTGTATATTTATGAGTAATGATAATTTGGGTCCTATTATGAGTAGTAGTGACTATCTTAAGGATCTTTTTTCGCAATTTATAGGATCAGCTTAAAGTATCGCTCATTAATTGTCAAAGCATTCGACCTTCTTTGAACAATTATAAATTTGATAAACTGAAGAATATTATTGATGGAGGGTTTAACTTAGTTGGGACATCTGTGACATGGCTTACACCACATATTAGTTCTAGGTCTCTTGGCATCTCAGGATACAAACTTATTAGGAATGACCGTTTATTTACAAGAGGTGGGGGAGTTGCTATTTTCATTTCTGATTTTATTAAGTTTAAGGTTATCACAAAAGTATCCCTCCCTGATTGTGAATCGATCTTTATTGAGCTTCAACTTAGTGATAGTAAAATTTTATTTGAAGTTGTGTACTTGCCTCATGGAGACTTGGAGTTGTTTGAATTGTCTCATTTTGAATTATTTTCTAAATATAAAGATATTGTTATAGCAAGAGATTTCAATTGTAACATGTTTGATATTATAAAAGCAAGCAGAATGCGCTCTATGTGTATGAGGTGCAATTTGTTTGTCTCGCATAATTGCAAACCCATTTCTCTTGATGTGTCACACGGTTCTGTTTCTTTACTGGGTATTTGGTTAGTAAGTGATCCCTCTTTTATGATATATTCTGGTCAAGTACAGTACCCTGCAATTTATCACCATGCACTTATATTGGCGGCTTTTCAAATTGTTGTAAGATCTTCATATAAATATTTTGAGTATAATGATTTCAGCAGAACTAATTGGTAAGGAATTTTTTCTTCCATATCTACTTTTTGCTCTGATTATTTTTATGGTTCTGGTGATGTTGAAGTGGTCAAGTGGTAAGTTAAGGGACTTGTTTTCCTTCTCCAAATCTGCATGTAGGCTTATTTTTTCTTACTTATGTTATAGGTTTCAATTTGTGGATATTGGTGGTATATATTCTAATATTCTACCTCATAAATTGGCTGTTCCTCAGGGTTCGGTATTAGGCCCACTTTTGTTTATTTTATACATAAATGATCTTCCGAACCTTGTTGATTCGAATGTTTGTAAATCCTATTTGTTTACAAATGATGTCATGCTATTATTTCGAACAGCTTTTGATAATAGTGATGTAATGCTATCTAATATTGAATGTTCTATTATAGCTCGCTTCTTACAATGGTCTTTTGATAATCGTTTGACAGTTAATAGCTCTATAACGAAGACAATTATATTTGGCAATGTTGATTTTACTTTGAGAATTGTTATTGATGGCTCTTCTGTTAATTTTGTAGATAAATTGGAATGTTCAGGTGTGTATCTTGATATATTGATCGAATTAGTTTTAAAGTTGATGGTATTTTATGGAGACTTTATTCTTTTGCCGTTTATTTACCTTGCCGGATGAGGTATTTAGTTGCTCATGCACTTTTGATGACACATGTGTTGTATTGCCTGAAAGTAATATCCGGGACTACGTCTTATAACATTACAAGGCTCAATCGTATTATGAATATGATTGCTCTTTATGTATTCAATGTTTCATCGAACGCATGTCTCAAAATATATTAAACAATTTTTGGGTTGTTCTTTTAAGAATTTAATATGATGATGTTTTTTAAAGTTATTAAAACTGGGTGTCATTACAGCTTCGGTCAGAGTTCACCTTTTCACATTCTTCTAGGAATCCGCAAATTATTATTACTGGAATTAGAGCCTCTGTTTTTGAGCGATCATTTAACGTTAGGATTGCACGTTGTTGGAATTTTTTGCCACTTGAGCTTTTTTTATTTTCTCAATTGAATAATGCATTTCGTTTAAAACTAATGAGATATTTGGCAACTCTATTGTTAATTTTTATAATTGTGGTAAGTGGTTCAAAATTGTGTGACTTTCTGATGTTTATACTACTTATGTAACTTTATGCTGTTTTTTGGTATATTATTATATATTCTGGCTGAGGAGCCATTTGAGTTGGAGTATTGAATATGAGTGTAATTAATTTTTATAGTTTTTATTTAATATTTAATATAATCTTATTCATGAATAAATCTTTGTAATATATATTTATTGGCCTAAGGCTTTTTATATTACCGTGAATTGAAATAAATAAATAAAATGTTTAAACAAGTTTATCCATACAAATGTTTCAAAAACTATGCTTTAACACCGTATTAAAACCACCAATTCATGTCTAATGTGGACGGTATAAGAGGACCGAGTGTTAATGTTTGAATGTCTGTTGTCGTTGTAAGTTCTTTCCTGGGCAAAAACCGATTGATACTGCTGATGCTAAGTTGATAATTCTGACCGAGTTGAACGTGGTTCGTAGATTCAATTGTTGTGAAAACGAACATGTTTGTGAGGCTCGATGTTTATATATCTCGTGGTCCTTACAGCCCATCCAGACGTAACATAATATGTAAGATTTTTGTGTCAGAGAGTGTCAAATTCGCTCTCTGAGCGAATTATTTCACGTTTAGATTCAAATATTAGTATTATAAGATGTATTATGAGACTGTTGTGATGAGATTTCTCTACACAACCATCTTATAAGATGAACTGTCAAAAAATACACATATACGAAAGTTTGTTTGTGTATGTGCACGTATATTTTGGAAATTATTGAAAAACAATGTTTTTTTTTTTGTAAAATTGTTTCCATTTAGTGTTTGTTTTACATGTTAAAAAACATTTTTATAAAAATTGTGCTAAAAAAGTGTGAATTGCTTAAATGAAAAGGACATGTTTACTCTATAACTGATTGAAAATAATAATATCTTATAGGATTTATTAGAATACGTGTACCGCTTATTTAAGATTTAACATAATGTAAACAAAATGTTTACTCTCCTCTTCCGGCGGTATCTCACATATTATATCAGCGTTAATCTCAGTTGTAGACCTGGGGTAACATAAATTATTTAACATTAACATCATGTTAATGGTAAATTTAGATCGTTCAAGTTGATGTTAATGTTAATTTTTTTATGTTTTAAAACGTTTTATCTATGTAGTTATAGATAATATAAAGAGGCCATTCAAGGCCAATAAATATATATTGCAAATGCAAAACCCTGAACACTAAAATATCTTAAATATATAAATGTATATATTTATATAAATATGAAAAAAATAGGCTAATAATATTACTAAAAATTAATTAAAATTTGGTTTCCCCCAACCTTCGGTTCTTAAAGCAAATTTTAAAAAATGATGTTTAAACATCAAGCCTCACACATAATATTTTTTTACTAACACACACAAAGTAATTATTGCAAGTACCTGAAAGAACAAAGAAAATATGAATGCATGTATACCAATATGAAAACATTTAAATTTGAGTAGAAAATGTTAACATGATGTTTTAGCATCACCTCATCTCTAATAAAGATTGCCCGTATAGTTTTCTAAACATGCTTTAACTTCCATGTTTAAACATTCAAAAATTGAACATTAATCAAAAGAGTAGAAAATTTTCGAAAATTTCGTATAAATTCGACTATTGAAATAAGAGGAAAATTTAGTCATAAAAATCAATTATGTTTTTAAATATTTTAAAAAATTCACTTTTTGTTCTAATCATACTATAGAATCTTACTGGTTTTGGTATACATATTTTTTGTATGATTCCAGTTTAATGAAAATATTACAATATTTACATGTTGGGCCGGGCCACAATACCAAATTTTAGGTCAAAAATGTTATAGAAAAAAACGTCATCTTATATTTAAATTCTCTTTCCGCCAAAAAACATTTAGTTAATTTAATACCATAAATTCTACAGGCTATTCAGATTTTAAAATTAAATTTCTTTTGCTGAAATAGTAAAGTCGATTTTTTTTTTCTTTTTGGTTAAAGAACAAAATTTTTTAATATTTTTATTTTTGAAATACAAAATTCTTTTTTCTATTATTAATAATAAAGTACATAATGGGTGTGTGTGTTTATGAGTGGAATTTCTTAACTTTCTTTCTTCGCATTTAATGTATTTGTGTTTTTGAAACAAAAGAGCAAATAATAAATAAAAATAATAATAATTAAACGAATATTAATTTTAAATGACTGACACAAATAAACAATTAAATGGATATTAAGAAAAGGAAATAGAAAACATTATTAATATTTTGTGTTATTTAATTATTATTATTATTTTCTTTTTTAATTTTTTATTATTTATTTAGTATGTATGTATAAAAAAAAGAGCAAGCAAGATTTTTAAGAAACAAAAAATCAGCAAAAAAATTGTATTAAAAAATAAACTAAGAAATTAGTTAATAATAAAAATAGGTTTGTTATTTTTATACTTTTTCGTTTTTTTTTTTCTTTTGTTATTTTTAATGATTTAATAAGTAATACATTTTTTGTATATATATATAATATATTTTATTTATTTTATATGCATTTTCAGCATAAATTAATAATTAATAAGAGTATAATTAAAGTAGTATTGATTTGACTTTCGTTTTGGATTATTTCATTAATTCAATTTCATCTTTTTTTCTTTCTTTTCACTATACTATTTTCCTTTTATATATTTTTTATATTTTGTTTTACTTTTATATCATTTTAATTTATGCAATATACATGTAACGACTTCTGTTGTCTTTCTTTTTTATATTTGTTAGTTAAAAGTAGTTTTTGCTTTTCATATTATATATCGATTTATATATAGAAATAATTTCAGTTCTTATATCAGGTTGAGGGGGAGGAGATAGAGTTAAATAAAGGTATAAAGAGTGTTAGAGATAGTCGAGGAGATTAGGGATGTGTGTATCGTGTAAATAGTTATAATATTAAATATTATTAACATAATTATAATACCGGGGATTAAGAGGGTGTTTTTTAATGGTTACAATGTTTTTTCTTTCTAATTAAGCATACAAAGTATTTGACTTCTTAAGCGTTTTTAAGGCTACACCTTTTTTTCTTCTGCTTCTAATTTTTTATAATTTTCTCGTTTAAATTCTGCTGGTAAGACTCATTGTATGTGTATGTATTTTTTAAATGATTAGATTACTAAAGCCATGTCTTTTTTACTGGGTAAATTAACTTTTTTACCCTGCCATAGAGAATTGTGTATTGTGAAAGCATCTATGGTAACAGTTAAATGCTTTGTATGGACTTGAGAAAAACATTTTCCTCCTGAATTATACCTATAAATAAAAATATGAAGGATTAAATTATAAAACAAGTAAAAAATATATATATTTATATAAATTTACTTAAAGAATTTATCAAACATGACTTCATCCACATGATTAGGTCCTGTACCATACAATTTTAGCACCTGCTCTGTGTCAGGTGTATAACTGTATAATGCTCGAAATTGGCAGCCTGCATCTCGGAAGAGTATAAGGAAATGTTTTGCCTCGGAACGTGCAATTTTTTCCAAAACTTTTTGCTTGGCATCACGATTTACAGCGCCTGGGAAGACGCAATATTCGACAGCATTCAGAATTATACCTCTGTTCGATTTAGCTGCTGGCTGCTTATATAATTTTGGCCCTAAATTTGTTAATAATAATTTTATACAATTAGTATAAATAATTATTAAGTTCAACATTTAATAAATCTGGTAAAATGTTAAATCTTTGTTTCCTTATCATAAAAAAAACACAAAATATTATAATTATAACGCACAATAGTCCACCGATTTTTTTTACCAGATTTATTAAAAATTTATAATAATGGTTTAATATGAAAAAAAAAAATAAATAAAATAAAAAATAACACAAAATAACAAAGGAAATAAATGCATTCATTAAGTGCAAACAAACCAACGTAACATTTTTTTCAAACAACAACATGACATTGGTTAAAATATAAAAATAATAATAAAAATAAGAATAAATACAACAAAACAAATAAAACATCATAAGTCAATATTTAATCAAATAAAATTTAACAGAATTAAATCTTTAAACTATAACTGGAGTTAATTCTAGATAGCAAACATTCATGAGCTCTTTTTAATAAGCTTTCAGAACATTTAAAATAGTGATTTGCTGAAACTATAACTACCCTCTGTAAATAAAATATTACTAAAACTCTCTATTTGCTTAAAGTTACCAAGACCTAACCTAAAAAAATATGTATGCAAAATTCAAATTGTTTCTTTTTCTAAATGATAATTATTAAATTATATAATAACAAAAATTATAACTTTATAAAAATATAAAATAAAATTATAAAATAATTTAATTTCATAAATGAAAAATGATTTGAAAATGAATTGATTTGAATATGTTTATGATAATAATTTGTAAGAATGAAGAGATACAGAGAGTGTGAGAGTTTTAAAACTATACGAACCCGAATAGTCCATCATGGAATTGCCAGTCGATGATATATCACTTGATCCATCATCTATACCACGTCGTTTCGATATTAAACCGGGCGGCAAAGAGCCAGGTCCTGATGGAGAGGGCATGTGCCTACTCAACGTGGCCATACCAGGCGATGGTGCTCTACGTGGTGGCGTAGCTCTTCCTATACCAGAATCTATTTCTAGCCAAAACATCAAAGATTATCACATCATCAAGGCAAGACAATTACAAAATTAACACATATTTGGATTCGTTAGAACACAGTTTGGTAGATGAGTGTAGAATGATGATTGATGAAAGATTATTTGATTGAATCGATTCATAAATTAAATTTCAATTTTTCACATTTATCGAAAGTTTTTTTTTTTTAATTTTTTGTATGTTTATGGTTTTTGAATTTGGTATAAAAAAAGAAACAATTAAAATTAAATTAGTTTAGTAATAGCAAAAGCATAATATTAACTTTACTAGAATTATTTTGTTTTCTTTTTTGTTTTTAATAGCATAAAAATAAATAAAAATATGAAATGAAAATATTTTTGGAAAGGTGAATGGTTTGATAAGTAAGAAAAATAAATAAAATTATAGGTATTTACAAATAAAAATAATGTAACATGTATGTGTGTATTAGGATAACTGCTTGTAAGGCTATTTAAATTTTTCTCTTGATTTTCAAGGACATAATCTACACTATTAACAAAAATCGACACTTTGAAAAAATTAGTACTAAGATCTATTGTTCTTTGGAGCCAAATAAATAAACTAAACCAAACATTTGATCCAGAATGTTTTTTTTGTATTTAATGTCATTTTGTCATTAATAACATTACAAAAGGTGAAGTTTTTTACGATATAATGGACTTAATATTAATTTCGTTTCGAATTTAATTTGGTTTCGAAATTTTGTTTGAAAAATAACCAAATTCTTAATAAATAAAAAATTTAAATATGTAAATTTGAACTAACATAAAAAAACTTCAATTAAACAATATTTGGTTATGTTCGAAAAATTCTAAGTTAATTTCAACCTTAACAAAAACTCATTATATTCCGATCTACACATTAGAGATAATTAAGATGAGTATTTTTATCATACATGGAAATTTTTCATTAAGCATTGAATTTTCATTACCATTATTTGAAAATAATGCTAATGTAAAAAATTTAATTACCATTTGATGATAGTGATATTTTAATTGTATTTTTTTACAAATGGTAATGAAATTACAAAAACAAAATGTTAAAATAATAATTATAATTACTAAAAAAAAAAACATTGCTTTAAATAATTTTGGACAGCTGGTTTAAAAAAAATATGCAAAAATATATGTACCAAATAGGAGAGTAAATGATATAAATTACATATAATAAAAAATTGTTTGAATTGTACGAAAAATTCCGCTATATAAAGTTAGTGAATTTATACAATTTGATCGTTATTTAATGATAATGGTTTTATTATTTTTTTTTTTAATAATTATTAATGAAAAGATATCTTAAAAAGCATTACTATTATTAACAATAAAGGTAATGAAAAAAATTATAAATACCATTGTTAAATTTAATGGTAATGAGATGGGCTATTCTTTAGTCAATTTAATGAATTACTCCCATGCAAAGGTTCGAAAGAATTAATTCTTTAATTCACTTTTAAAAATAGAATTCAATCATATAGAATTATTAATTCTTTCAAATAAATTCATCACAATTAATTCTGTAGCTTAATTCATAAAGCTTATGATATAATGGAATTAATCCATTTATGAATCCCTTGATTTGATTCAATTTTATTTAAATTCAAACTATTACAAAATTTTCAACCATTCAATTTTTATTAGATTTAATTAAATTTCTATTATTTAATTCTTTAGATTTTAATATATTTTTATAAGTACAAAATCGATTTATGGTAAGCCACAATTATGTACATTAAAGTGCATAGATTTGTATGAAGACCAAAAATGTTGCAAATGCACCCCCTAAAATTAAAGATTGATATGTTATCAACTAATCCCCAAAATATTTCGGTTCAATTATTTTGTTCATATGAGATGGACCATTTTTAAAATACCTCCAAAATTTACAAAAAATTTACAAAATTTACAATATGCAATAGACACATGTCTATTAATACGTAATCAGCAAAAAGTTTAGTAAAATTTTCTACGGATTTTTTAAATACTATTTTATTTAAGTTTGATTATTTCAGACATTTTCCATCGTAATTTAGATTTTAAAGCATCATTGGAATGGTCTTATTCAGTACTATTGATATATGTATTCATTGAACCCTTTAGTAACAAAAGTAATATTTTGGGATCACCGGTCCATGATAGGTTGAGTTTATTTTTATGGCAAATAAATGGTTATTTAAGAAAGCAAATGTCACAAGAAACATAAACTTTCAAAAAACTAAAAATTCGTGTAAAATAGCGGCTAAACATCAAAGACTTTATTTTAATCCACTATGACTGCGGTTTTCAAAGAATTTATTGTATATTTCATAAATTTATTGATATTTAAATATAATAAATACTTTCATACAACTTATTCGCAAAAATTGCTGATTTAACCTTTTGGGATCCTAATGTATAAAATCTACCATATTACTTTTAAAGGGTTAATTATCTGTAATTTTCAATAGAATCAGAATAGAGCTTTCCAATGTTATCTTAAAATCCAATATATGTTGAAAAATGTGCGAAATATATACAATTACATGTTTAAATAATGAAAATATGTCAAAAAATGTTTATAAAATCTTGATATTTCGCGAATGAAAAGAGATGTAAGAATTATTTAAATACATATTCCAAGCTTTAATATGTCTATATAATATTTTGAAGTTAATTTTCTTATAACAAATATTTTTATAATGCTATTGAAAGAAATACGTATTTTTTAAGGTGTTTTAAAATTGGTCCGGTTTACGTAAATTGAAACATCTTCATTTCTAGGGGGGTACATTTGCAACTTTTTTCGTAAAACACTTTAATACATATTTCGTGGCGTATGCTATATTTAATATGAGATTTCTAGTATTTTTATTAATTCTGTATGAAACGTGTACTAAATTTCACCTGCTTAGGTAATTTTGAATCTATAGTGTTTATCCCTAGATCTTACAGAGATCGTATTCCGAGTATTATTTGTCTTTAAAACTGTGAAGTACAGCTTCTTTACAAAGTTTACTTAAACACAATCATCTTGTTTTTGTATGGAGTTTAGCTGGCCAGGGACATGTTCATTTTGTATATACTTTATTTAAATACCACTGATTTACGACTCTTTTAATACTTAATTTTTAAAATATGTATACAAATAGAATTAGAGAAATATTTTGTGTGATTCAATTTGTAGTAGAAGCGAATGAAAAAAATATATATCATTCAATTGAATTTAATTTTATAGGGAATTATTCTATAAATTTTTCATTCAATCCTGAACAATGGATATGTATGTAAATAAAAATTGAAATAGAAAAATTGAAATAGAAAAATTGAATCATTCTAATTGAATTGACATTCTCTAAGGATTTAATTTATAGGGAATTAATTCAATACAAAGTTAAGCCTAAAAATTATTTTCTGAGGAATGATTAAAAGGAATGCTAAATTTAATTTTTCTAAGTGGAATTAAATTCCTACGTGAATTAATTCTAAATAAAATTAATTCTTTCTAAGCTCTGCCTGCTCCCATGTATGATTTTATGATTTATTTTTTTTTTTTTTAATTTTTCTAACATTTCAAAAAAAAAAAAAACAAGTTAATTTCGGGCACTGTGTATTAAAAAATAAATTAAATTAACTAAAATCAGTAAGATTTGAATACGTTCTAAAATGATTACTATCATATCAAGTTTAGAGTTATACTAAGAAAATTCAAATGGATATTTCTTCAAACAGGTACACCTTTGCCAAATTTAAAATTATTTCATAGATTTTTAAAACCACCACCACAAAGTTACAATTCCAATACAAAAATCTAATCTTTGTATAATCATTGGCGAAACCCTTTTTAAATTCTATATTTGCGGACAATATTTAAGAATAGGAGTTAAGCAATAAGTCTATACATTCAAAATTAAATGCAAAAAGTCACAAAAATTACTTGGTCTTAAATTAAAAAAGCTTATGTATTTCTGAAAGAATTAAGATTGTGGCATTAATAACATACGATGTTATTTTGTTATTATAACATGGTAAAGACGATACATATCAATGTTTATATATATATTTGGGTTGTGAGAAAAAGTCCATATCTAGTTGAAAACTAAGTTTTGAAAATAACTTATAATAAACATCTATCACATTGAAATTATTTATTAATGCTGCAAATGATGGGATGAATGATTATTGATAATAATTTTTAATAAATGTATGAATTAAGGCAAATTAAATAAAAAATAAAAAAATATTTTACATTTAAAAATTAAATTATAAAATCTTTTTAAAACAACCAAAGAACCTTTAAACCTTTAAATTAAATAAATGATTTTTGATAAAAAATTAAAAAAAAACAGTTATTAACCGAAAACCAAATAAATATTACCACAAAAATATTAAGAAAAAGAAAAAATAATATAATGGTGACTAAAACTCTTACCGCACAGATTCATAAGCGAATTTGATTTTCGCCCACGAAAGTTTAGAGTACTTCCTTTGGCTACAGATATACGTGATAGTGTACGACCTCGTTCAACATTTGGTTCTGGAAAAATTCCCACATTTTATGAGGGTATATATGGATAATATTTTTGTAAAAGTATTTCTCTATTTAATAATATTTTATTGGGAATTTATCTGAATATAAAGCTTATATTTGAAATAAAAACAATGGAAACAAAACCCATCTCCCTCTTCTCGATTAAATTAATTTAAATATGATTGGTTTAGGTTTAAATGAAACCATTTAACCATAATAAACCTAAATATTATTTAGTTATATGTTTGTATATTCTCATAATTGTCTTAATTGTAGCGAAACTTATTAGGAGAGCATGCTAACAAGACATTAATTTAAACAAATAAATAATTAAATAATTGAAAGCAAACAATACAATATTATGTGCAAAATAAACCGAACTTTAAACTATTATCATTTTTTGTTAATTTATTATGGCATTAGGAAACTTATAAGCATTGAAATGGAAAAAAAAACAAATCAACAGAACTTAAGTAAGGTTAATCAGGAAAAACAAACTCATATTGCAAACAAAATAAACCAAATTAGAAACTTTGTTGTAATTCATTCCGAAAATTAAAAACTTATATAGTAAATAAGTGATATATATTATTTCCCACCACCAACCTTTGGATAGTTTATATGATCCACGACGTCCAATCGGTGTGGAACTTGTACTTGGGTACTCATCCGGCGATTCTAATAAAAGAAAAATTATTTTTTTAAGTCCAACAAACAGACAAGCCGGTATTTCGAAGCTTTTCATGTATTTTTCTAAAATACAACTAAATACTTTCATGCACAACATAAATGGGAACTCAAAAACGCCCAATAATGACATTAAAGAAAAACACCTCTTTGTAAACTCAAAATAAAATGAATTTCCATTAAATTTTTAATTATAGAAAATAATATATGTAAATAAAATTATACAGAAGAGTATTTAGTAGTTAGTAATAAATTAAAAGAAATAATAATAAAATCAAACTAAAATACAAATGATAATTACCTTTAACAGTTAGGGAATCTTGAGAGCCTCTGTAATAATCTCTCCTCATTGAATTGGTACTCAATTGGCCGTAGCCTTAAAAATTGATGAGTAGTCAATTCGTAATATAAAAAGGAAACATGCAATAAACAATTAAATAAATTAAATAAAGAAAAACAAATAAAACAGTTGGAAAATAAAATAACAAATTAAATCAAATAAATAAAAATTACAGTTGATTATTAACACCAAACAACACACATTTAATCAGCCAGATTTTCGCGTATCGAAAGCGAGTGAAACTAAACATACCTGTTAGATTGGTACTAGAACCCTTTTTGCCGCGACTAGAAATGCTTGAAGCTTCGCTTATATCCACCGAACCATCGTCAACATGTATCGTTTTTGGACGTGGGCGCGTTGGTTTAGGACGTGTTCTCGTCACAGTGTTAGTGTGACTGCTGGGCTTGTGACCAATGTCAGAGCGATCAAGTGTTTTTCCCTGAAATTAAGCAAACAATAACAACAGTATTATGATAAAAAGATAAAATTTACTTCTCGTTCTGCTTCTTCGAGTGCTTTCTTTAAGCGATGTTGTTCGAGTATAGCTGCTCTACGCGCCATTTGTTCTTCCTTTTTACGTTGTTTCTCTTCCTCTTTTTCACGTTCAATTTCACGTTTTCGAGCAGCCTCTTGTTCCTTGCGTTCTTTAGCTTCTTCTTGTTGCTGGCGACGTTGGAGTGATAAAAGCATAATCTTTTCTTTACGGCGTTCCATTTCTTCCGCTGATTCCTATAAATAAAAAAAAAAAAAACAAATTCTTCATTTATTCAGTCTCTTTAAAAAATATCAATAAATAAACTTACCGGATCAAGAGTAGAGGGGTCCGTACCAATTACTAAAGCTTTGCTTTTTACCTCACGATTATCTAATGGTGTACTAGTTCTTATATGTGTTGGCGAAGTGGAAGCTACAGATGGTGGTGGTGTTTGTGGTTGATTACTGTTGCTATTGTTGTGCGTAGATGAACTGTTTTGTATTTTGTGTTCCTTTTTGCTATCCATTACACTACCACCACCACTACCCGCAGACAAGACCTGACTGAGATGTATTGGACTGTCTGTATACTTGTTGTATGTCGCCTTATTTATGTCCGTTGATGTATTTTTATTTTGGTTATTAATGCTGCCGTTATTGCTCTCGCTATAGTGTAGTTTATGGACTTTAGGTCGAATTTTTGGTTCGACGTCATTGTTGATCATCTCGACATAGTCGGTTGAGTCCGAATTGTTCGATAGCTGGTTATCAACACTATCCAAGCTCTTTTCTTTTTTCGGCGAACGTTTGGCTCGTAAAGGTGGTTTAGGTCTTTTGGGCTGATCATCATCGAAGGAAATGTAAAATCCTTTCTCACTAGTATTTTTTTCAGACGATCGGGGATCCTATGGATTAAATAAAAAAAGGAAGATTTTTTGTTTGTATACAATCGAGTTAATAAAAAACGATAGTGAAGAGTGTTAATTAAAGATTTAACAAATATTATTTTACCTGGAAGCTATTCGGATGGAGTTGTGGACGTTGTGGTGAAGGTATTCTATAGGTTAGATTGCCACTAGTAATATTTAGCTTTTGTGGCATCATTTCATTGCCGCCACCAAGGTAATCGTCATAGTTATTGTCTCGATCGTCACGTAGCATTTGTGTAACATGAGATATATGCGATTGTTGGTTTTGATGCAGCTGCTGTTGTTGTGAATGATGGTGTATGGGGAAGCTGTATTCTGAAAGACCAGTAGATTGCATTTTTTCAATAACATTGCGCTCAATTTCGTCAATGTCGTCCTGATCGCCAATAAAGCAAATACTCTGGGGCGCCATGACATCATCTGGAGGTGTGGGTGCGGACGAAGCCTTGGGAACAACATTTGGTGATCTTGTTTCTCTTAAATTAGTCATAGACTGTTGCCTTTGTACGCCCATACCTACACCTCCTCCTCCGCCGCTAATGCCATTACCGACAGACATGCGTTGACTATGCAAGGGAGAGGAGTGCACCGGATACATTTGATGGAGTTGACCATCTCCGTTTTGGTGTATGGATGAACGGTGGTGTTGCATGTTATTGTCTGTCTGTGGACTACCCCAATTCGGACCACTGCCATCACCGTCAATGGATTTCTGAGGTCGTCGTTGAGTTTGCCAGGAATTGCCGACAACATCTACCATTTGCATGGGATCAAACGACGGTTGAGCCCAAGTTCTTCTTTGCGTAGGATACTGCTGTTGCTGTTGCACTAGCGGTTCATGTCCATAGTAATTGTTCGGTTGTGGTGACATATTCGGCTCTCGGCCATGCATCGATTGTATCTGATAATCATCGTAAATACTTTGACGAGGAATGTATTGTTGATGTGGATGATGACCCTGCATCGGTGGCTGATTATTCGACTGTGGCCCACCGAAACTATGGTTGTTACTTCTGCTATAAGGCACGGCATTGTTATCATTATAATGAGGATGCATGGTATTGTATTGAGATTGTGGCATCATGGCCTGTTGTGGTGGTGCTTGTTGCCCGTACATATATGGAGCATTATCAGTTATATACTGCACAGGCATGGTTTGCATTTGCTGATATGGATCACGACTTGGAGGCCTAGAGCCATACGAGTTAACAATACCGGCATTAAATGATTGCGGCAAATGAGGTGACGAACCGAAATTTGGCTGATGTTGTAAAGGTCGGGATGGATAAGGATCGGCCAAATGCTGTTGGGAGCCAAAATTTTGTTGTTGCTTAGATAAATAAAAAGTAAGAAAAATGATTTCAAGAGGTTAATTGAATAAAAGTGAACCTAACGCGTGGACATTGTTTTTCAAGCGAATAAACTTATTTTTATGTGTATTAGTGTGTACTTTGTCGGATCTAACAAAGCATACACTGTAATTAGAATTAGACTCAGATACATTTACAGGAATCTATCTGATCAAAAACAACATTTAACATCTAATTATGAGAATGTACGTTAAATGGGCGTGAATGTATGTGTGTGTGTTTAAGATGTGAAAGATTTTGAGGTGCGTTATGTGTTGTTTTACCTGATTTAACATATTTGCTATTTGTTGGGCCTGTAGGAGTTGTTGAGCTTGCATTTGTTGGGCCTGTATCTGATTTTGCTGCGTAGCTAATCTTTGTATATCTTGTTGAATGTCTTGAAGATTCATATTCATAATAGCGATGCTTTGCTGTGTGTGAGTTAATGATGTAAAGGATTTAGAAGTTAGAAATGTAGTTAATCACGTTTACGGTGAGACAAAACAAAACATACACTTTGTGCAAAATCATATTTTAACAAAAATACTATCAAACGAAATTGTCTTTTTGTTTACAGACACTCTCCACAACAACAAAAAGAAATAAATACAAAACAAAAGAGGACATTTAACTAAATACGAAAATGAATTATTCATAAATATTTAAACATATAAAAATAAAATAAAAAAATAAGGATTTTGTAAATTTTAATAAAATTTTGAATTGCAGCTCTAATTATGCACATATTTATCTTGAAAAGTCATTGTCAATAATGCGAATTATGTAACTTGATTTTAATATTACAAAAAAAAAAAAAAAAAAAAAAACACACAAATTTATACAAAATACAAACGAAGATGTTTCAAAATAATACATTTTGTACACACTAATAGTTTTTGCATTATTTCTAAAGACTTATAAGGAATACCATATTTCACTTATTTTATACAATAAAATGAATTAATGAAACTATTTCTTTAATGTTAAATATAAATAAAATTGCAATATTATCGTTACATAACCACCACACAATAATAAACTAATGGAAACACTTAAGACATTTTTTTATACCAACCTGATATTTATCTAATTCATTTGGATCTATATCAGAAGTACGTTTTGAGTCATTGCTCATAGTTTCCCACTTCATATAATCAGCATCCATATAATCATCTTGATTTAACTGTAAGTATGTAAATACCAATTTAGTATTTGATTTTTAACATAAAAAGAATTAAAATACTTTTTCTTGGTGTCGCATTAAAGCCATTTCAATTCTTTGTTTATCCTGTTCAATTTTCTTTCTTTTCTCCTCTAGTTTCATGCGTATAGTATTGAGTTTGTAAGTGCTTTCCAACGAACGTGTATCATCATCGAATGTGTCTAAAAATTCAAAGTTTGAAAAGCAATGGATAAAGTTTGAATGAAATATTCATAATTACCACATTGATTATTTTGCCAATTGGCAGTTTTCACATTCATGCTGGCATTTGAAGACTTTCTAGTGAGTGTTGCATTTGGATCACGTAATGGCTCTTCGTTAACCAGTTCTGGACTAGTGGAATGCTTTTGTGGGGTGTTAATGGCGTTAGTACTTTTATTTTGTGCACTGGAAACAAAATTAACATTATCGCAGCTGCAAAAATAAGAAAAATTAAATTGTTTAAGTTTTGCTGTCTTTCGAAAATATTTATTTCATAACAAAATAATATAATAGGCCAATAAATATAATATAAATAATATATAAAGCAAATTCCTGAATATATATTACAAATAATACAATTTGTACAACAACGAATTTCTTGTTCGTTTTATAAAAACAGGGGGTTAATTTTGAATTTTAAGTTCAAACTTTAAATTGTAAAAGTATTTAGTGTTTTGTATAAAAAAAGAAAAATAATATTTTAAACACAGGGTTTAAAAAACTACCAAATTAGCAGAGAAATTGTTTTCTGTTTCATAATTATAAATTAAATCTTCAAAATTTTCTCAAATATAATCATTTTAATAATATTCAAATTTAAAACATCAAATTTTTTGTTTTTTCATATATTCAGGGCCTATATTTAAAACCCTCTATCTATCTTATTTTGCAAGTATTTCACAATAATTATTTAAAACCACGATTAAATCTCACATATAATTTGTTTTTAACATTTTACTATATTGGGAATTTTAAAGAGAGATAGAGAGTTTTACATTGTAAAAAATACATTTAATTACCATTTAATGTATTATTGTTAAAGTTTTTAAACTAGTTAGTGATTTAAAAAACCAAGATATATAATATTATTATTATTATTATTATTCAAAGAGATAGAGGGTTTTGCACTAAAAATTAAAATATTTATTTTGTTAGATAGAGGGATACGCAAACGTTGATCAAATTTAAAAAACTCGAAATTTTCATTTAAAATTTATATCATAAATAGGTTATTATAGGGAATATAATGGCATCAAAAATCTTGATGTAGAAGGTTTTGAATATAGGCCTGTGAATGTTTTTTGCAAGCAGAATATAATAATTTTAATAAGACAAATTTTGTTTTCATCAAAAATATTTTTGTAATTTTTCCACATATTTAAATTATATTAACTATTTATAATTTCAAAAAATTTTACTAGCAGGAAATGAAAATTTGAAAAATGAAAAATTTATGAGAAATGAAATTTTTCTTAAACTAAAATTTTATGAGAAATTTACTAAAAAAAAGCTAACATAATTTAATTTAAAATTTAAATAAAATTTTATGCTGACAAAATCAATTCCTTACAATATTTTACAACATAATTAAAAATGAACTTATAGCCAAGAAACCAAATTTAACTGAACTGAACAAATTAATGTAAGACGTTTTCTATCTTATCGCTAAAATGGTTGACTTTATTCTGCTCTTTGCCTTCTTTTGTGTTCTATTCTGAAAAAAAAAATGTAATAGTGTAAATCGATCAGATGTTCAAGTGTTGCCCTTAAATTTAAAAAGAAATATGTGACATATTATACCCTCATATTAAATAGAGGGTGAACATGCTTTAAACACTTTATGAACACTTTATTAACAGCAAATTTATATTTAATATTTATTTTATATAAATAATGTTTCATCAGATTATAAAAATTTCAAAATTTCACCAAAAATCCGAAAATTTAGCAGAACTTCATAAATTGATAAAAATTACGAAAATTTACCAAAAATTAAAAATTTAACCAAAAATCCAAAATTTTCCCAAAAATTCGAAATGTCACCAAAAAATTCCTATTTTGTCGAAATGTCACCAAAAATATAAAATTTCGCTAAAAATTCAAAATTTTACCAAGAATACAAAATCAAAGATCCGGAATTTCACGAAAGATTACAAATTTCACGAAAATATCCAAATTTTTCGGCAAAAATTCGAAATTACACCAAAAACTTAAAATTTCTCCAAAAATAAAAAATTTGAAATTTCGTTAAAAATTCTAAACTTCACATAAAAATTGCTTGCTAAACGGTTTTAAAATATAAAATTGTAAAAAAACACAAAAAAAGAATTGTATGCAGCCAAAGGTAATGTTTTATAATATTTTTCAATATAAATAAACCTATTTAAAATCTAATAATTGATTTTACACCATTACCATTACATGAATTGTATTCAGTTTGAAAAAATATATTCATATTAACATCAGTTTGGTGCCATTTTAGATAATTGATTTAGAAAAATATAGTTTCTTTTAGTAAATATTTAAAAATTTTTCTGTTCTTTCAGTTAAAAACTTTTATTAAAAAAAGTAATTTCTCATAAATTTAAAATTTTATATTTTATAAATATATTTTCAGTTCAATTTAAAATCAATTTAAGCAGTTTAAAAAATTTTCATGTTTGAAATTTCTTTTCTTTTAAAAACTAAGACTACACATATTGCTGTATAGTTTTTAGTAATAAAAAAAGTAGTTAATACATACATAATTTTCAACCCTGCTTAAACCCAATTAGAACTTGATTTTAAAATGTAAAAAATCTAAATTAAATCTAATCTAAATTAAATCTAATATAAATGATGAAATTTATATTAAAATAAGATAGTGCCTTATACCTGGCTTGACGTTTAAGTGGTTCTTGTTTCTCTGTATCACGATCTTGTTTTTCTGATCCCGAGTCAGTATCATAGCCTAGTTGTAAAGTGCCACGAGCATCGGCAATCGATGATCTAACGGGTACCACATGTTCTAGTAATGAAAAGATAAACTCAAAATGTCAAAAGTTATAGAAAATATAAGTGTGACAGTTGAAAATATACCTATAGTAGTATTCGATAATTTGCGTTCTCGATCTCTTTCAAAACGTTCTATATTATTAAGTTGATCCTGAGAGCCGCCAAAGTTTTCAATTGTCAATTGTGAATCTTCACTAGAAGAGTTACGACGTGATCTGCGGCCTAGAAAAATAATTTATTAAATTATAATGATATTGTAAACATTTCAAAAAGAAGACCATAACTTACCAGCATAACTGGGACGACGATGTTGATCCCAATTGCTAGGCCGGCCAGCTGGTACATTGTCACCTATTTGAGAATAATGAAAAAGTATTTAATTTTTTTTTTTTTTTAACTATTAACTGTTTTACGATAATATTACAAATAATAAGAAAATATTAAATGGCAAATGAGAAATGAAAGAAAGAAAACCGATAAAACAAACCTCTTTCATCGGCCTTTGATTCGGTATTTTGTTTTTCTTTGGCCTGCCTTAAACGTGCTGGCATTAAGGGATCCTGTTGCTGCATATGCATGGATGATAATGTGGTAATACCACGTGATTTGTGTACAACGAAGGCTAATAAAATAAAATTTAAATAAAATCAAATACACAATAATAAAATCAAACTAAAGATTAAAAAAAAACTTTTGGAAAAATTGCAAACTGCCAATAACGTTGTTTACCTTCGTTTTCAAAATTAGAATTTTCAGCCATTTGTTGATGATCATATTGTGATAATGGTGCTGATGGTGGTTGTATGGAGGAGGGTGCTGGTTTGTTTATAATGAGACCACTTGCAGAATTTGTATACGTAACTAAAAATTTTAAATTTAATTAAATAAAACAAATGGGAAAATAATTAAATAATGTTATAAATAATTCCAAATTAAAAAAAAGTACAAAAACTATATCTAAAGAAAAAAATCTTAAAAAAGTTTAGAAACAGGGTGATTTTTTTGATTGAGCAATTGTTACTTTGATTTTCAATTTATATTTGAAAAGCAAAAAAAATAATAATAATAATGTTGAAATTATGTATGTACTCACTAATAAATAAAGCAATAATATATCAAAAAAATTTATCGTCGAAAAATATGCACTATGTTAAAGAAACACACACACACTCACAAAGTCTCACAGGGTATACACCTAATAATGTCATAGGAAGCATAAATATTTGGACTTTTTTTGTGATTTTTTTTAATGGGTCAAACTTATGAAAATAAATAGATTACAATATATGAATGTATAAACGAGTATTGTGTATGAGTATTATGATGCTGTGTTAAAAAAGAAAAAACATAAACATAAGTGTACTAAAATAGAATTAGACATGCAGCTCTAGATATATGGATATAAATTATTAATAAACGAAATATAGAATTAAAAATAAAATTAGAATGAAGTAAATTAGAAATGAAGTAAATTAAAATTGTATTGTGATGTTTCTTGCTTTTTATTTTTTTATGTATGCGAAACCATAAACAAACAACAAACACTAAAAGAATTTCTTTAAAAATGTCTTTTAAATTTCAATATTGACCTTGAAATTGAGGTCTATTTGATGGTGATGAAGAAGGTTGATCTAATTCACTTCTTAAATCGGGAATCGGCGTTACAGTAGGCATAGTTAAACCGCGTCGATGATAAATTCCATGTTCATTGGCACCTGCATTCTGTTTAGCGATGATCTCTTTTTATGTTAAAAAATACATTTTTGTTTTGTTTTTTGTATTGTTTAATAGAAACCAGAAAGAAGAGAGAAGATAAAAGAGAATATTTTTTAAAATGTTTTTCTTTTATTTATAAAAACATACAATTAATTTTTCTGTATAAAACACCTATTTTGTATGTAAAAACAAATGGACAAAAAAACATAGTTGCAATATGTAATAGGAATTTTTTATATAAACATTTTTTTGTACACGACGTCCAGGGGATTAGATCAGTATTGATATGCAAACACAAGACATTTCAATGGAACTAAAAAAAAACTGGACAATATACAACAATATGCAGGCAATTTATACAACATTTAAAGAAGGCAGGTTGTTAAACTTTTTTTACAATTAACTTTACAGATTCTAAAAAATATGTGTGTGTTTCTTTATTAGCCAGAATACACAGAAATATTATTAAATACAATAAAGTGCCAAAGTTTAAGTTTATTATCTTTGCTACAGAGTTTTTTATTTATTTTGTGATAATTAATGAAACTTTTTTTATTAAGCTTATTCCATTACCGAATATCACCACTTGCCAAACAAATTAAGTTACAAATACAGGTTAAACTTTTTATATATATAGCCTTCCTTTAGCTTAGTGTAAATTTATTGTGATAAAGTGGTGAAAGTGACAACAAAACAACCGAGTTTATTAAAACTTTTGTAAAATATTTAAAAGAAATGATTTGATTTCTTACAAAATACTGTTAATTGTTAATAATGCTTACTGCGCCAACTACAGAAGTTCGGGAAACATCAATCAGCATTATACAATAGTGTTGGGAAATGCCGTCCGGATTACAGAATAATCCGTATTATCAAGTTTATTTTGTATTTGTAAAATCTTCCAAAGTTTTCTTTAAATATAATAGCCCATTATTTTGCAATGCATGGTTCTTAATTTATTCAGTTTCATCGGCATGATATATAAAACTGTTATTTACAATCTTATTGTCATTTTCCACTTTTCTTATTAGTGGAGCTTTATAAAACTGTCACTGAAGACACAAAAATATTGAATATTATAATAGGAAGTTATGGACATTTTATTAACTTTATTTATTTTTCTTAATTTGTTAAAAAAAAAATAAGTATTTTGTTTATAACCAAATCATTTCATATAAATACTTTCTGTTAAATACATATAGACCATTACCAACCAAATGTATTTAAGTATACCTCTTCCAAAATAATAAAGAAAATAAACAAGCAAAACGTAAAGATTGTAAAAAGTAAATTAAAATATTAATAAAAAAAACTAAACATACCCAAAGAATCCATTCCAGGATAAGTGACACAATTTGCAGGATGTATTTCAAACAAATTAAACAAATCGGCCAAAAGAACAAGCAAGTTCAAACGCATTGATCTATAAAAAATACACAAAATAATACACTTTAAATATAAAATCATTAATCAGAAAAGAACATACCCTCTCATGTAGGTAACATCCTCAGGAAGCATATGAAACACATTATATGGCAGATATTTTTGAGAAAAATTGCTTACTAGCAAAACATTGTGTATAGAATCCTCAACTGCCGGTAAATAATTAATGCGTACATCAGTCCAACGCACTACCTTCGGACAATAGTAAGATATTAAAAGAGCCAAACAAATTCCATCGCAAAGATCTTGAAAATCACGAACAGGCGGTATTTCGGGGGATTGCAAACGTTTACCCTGTATTAAACAAAACGTGATTAATTATGTTTTTACATTAAATACTTTTCACTTACGTTCTCATCTTCGGGATTCATTTGTATGTCACGTTCTATGCGTTTCTTTAGAGCAGCACACGTATGAGACACCCACGACAATATAGTATGTTCTATATTGCCACTAACTGTCATAACAGGTTGATTACTATTACCAGATATTCTTTTAATGGCATTTGTAATACGTTCGTTTGAAGTAATTTCCTTGGCATATAACATCATTAAAGCCTCTATAACTGCCATATGACCCACCTGTATGAACATCGAAAGTTAAGAAATAAATTGAAATAGAAACTTTATTTATGCCACAATTCCACAATTTTACAAGTACTTACAATTCTTAAGGGATTTGTTTGTATCAATACTGTTTCTGTCAGAGGCATATCGGGTGATTCATTGACTGGCACTCCTTTACGTGCCAATGTTTGCAATATCGACCAATGATTAAGGCTTTGATAATTTGGATCGGAATATAAATTCGACAAGGTTTGGCAATATAATGTTGCATTTCCTAAATCGACTACAATTTTCGGTTTAAGTCGCTCTTGATTTTCATGATCCCTATAAAAAGGTTCCTTTAGGTTGTCCGGTACACGATTATTATATGCCTTGGAAAGTAACCATTTCACAGAAGCACGATAGCGAGCCTAACAAAATAACACATAACATAAATAGAAAAAAATTATAAAAATAATTATTCATGAGAAAAATAATTCCTGAACGTACGAGTATTTGTGTACATATAAATGCCCTAAGTTAAGGAATTCTAAATGCAAACATTTTTTCTCTTACAGCAAATTTTGTTTGTCTGTTTATAGAAATTATGTCAGCGTTTTGTCAAATAAAAATAAAGTGACGAAATTAGGGAGACTCCTATTTTGACCATGTTTTTTTTTTTCATCTAAACGATAAAAATTCAAATAAAAACTTGTTCGTTTGCTCATACATATAGACATGTTAAGACTATTGCAATGTAGAGCATGTAGGTGTCCATAATACACGTTACAAACATTTTAACTCAGGCAACAAAAATCACACACACAATCATATAAATATGTTAATATTTCAGCACACACTACAGTAATGTCTGAAATAAAGGCATTATTGGTAGATCAAATATTTTCAGCTCATATCCGGGTTATCTATGAACTGTTTTAGTATTGGCGTTTGATTATATCTGAACCATTTTAAGATTCCTGAAAGCTAAGTCCGTTAGTTACTTTATTTATTTATTTATGTATTTACTTATGTATGTATGTATGCTTTTATTTATTTATTCATTTACAGTAATATAATAAGCTTCTGAGACCAAACAAAAACTTATATTACAAAGCAATAATCTTGAATAATTACTTAAAAGAATAATATATATAGCATAAATAAATATAAAATACAAATATAAACCCAAAAACATAACTTAAAGATTCCCATGCCTGAAAAATCAAATATTTACAATAAATATTGAAAGTTAAAGCAAATTGCTCCCAATATATACAGCGAATGTTAAAAAAATAATAATAAACAAGATTAAAAAAATTAATACTTAATAAAACTATAAAATCTGCGACTATAATACTTCGGTAAGAACCGATAACAGTTTTAGACGTTAATTTTAGATGTTAATCTTAACATACAGATGAAATTTCTGGCATAACCTGGCATACTTGTAGGGAAGGGTATAAAAATGTTATTTTAAATAAAAGAAACATCTGGAATGGTGTCTAAACACGATGATTAAGCGAAACTTTCATTCAAATTCTATTCTAATTTCATTAATTTAATTTCATTAAACATGTGTTTGGGATTTGTCTTCTGACAAACTCTTGAAAAAGATTTCTGAGAAACCTGTGACACATTCAAACTCGTAAGTTTATTGTTAGCTTAAATAGTTTGGATTTTATCAAATAGCTTTTAAATCACTCATTTATGGTCCGATTAAATATGTATAAATTGTATTGCTTTTATTTTGACCCATACTGTTGTGAAGTCTACATATATACACTTTTATACATTTTTGTGTATATTCGTACATATGATAGACGACCATTATGACGATAAAACTTCAATTACACTCGATCAGCTTTGTCGATGATGAGCGATTGATACAAATATAAGAATATGCTCAAAGAATTATTGTTAAAATTTATTGTACATACATTAAACGCATTTAGATTTGAAAATAAATAAGTCTGTATGTATATATACTTTTGGCTAAACATGCGAAAAATGTACGATTACTGAGACTAAGAGAAGGGTCTTTTGGGGCATAAATGAATGGTTTATTCTATAGGCAAGGGGAACAAATTCAACATGCTGTGTATTTCGTGTACAATGTTGTGTTGTGTGTGAGTGCTACAGAAAAAGTTGACAGCCACTCTTTTGGCAATAGATGTAGGCGAATGACACCACCATTCAAATAATGTTATAATAAAACAAAAATTTTTTGTTTTGTTTATTTGTTTGTTGAAAAAGAGAATTATAAATGTACAAAGTAGTTGTATGTATATTATATGTGTGCATATTTTAATATATAGGTAATATTATTAACTAACATTGATAAATTAGAATATATTAAAACTGGTCGATACAAAAAACAATATAAATAAACAAATTTTAAATTAACAAACGATATTGGGTTGGGATGAATAGATTAAATGAATTGGTAAAAATGGTAAAAAAGAAAATTGCATTATTATTGAGTTCGTTTATCACTCTGCCAACTCAAAGAACAATTAAAATACGAACAGAAAAGAAAAAATAACAACAATTATGTAAAATGGCAGAGTTGGTATAAAAGTATATTCTTAACTACATTTAATTTCGAAATAATTTAGGATTCTAGTTTCCATACTTTTTACCGGATTGCAGACTTGGGTTTCTTTTCAAATGTTCAAAACTAAGGAATAAATCAAGATTACCGGAACTATTGATTTTTTAAATAATTTTGATACTGACTCAATATTTTTTTACTTGTGATTGTAGTAATATAAAAACATTTGTCCATTCTTCTCAGTTTACGAGTTTATATATTTTTTAAAACCATTTAAAGCTATTACAAATACTTTTTTAATGATATATAACATGACCATACACAATTAAATCCTTGGGAGTAAAATTGACATTTTGTATCGATATAGCGGAAATATCTTTATTAACGTTAAAAAAAAATGTTTTAATTTTAATAATTCAGGTAATCTTGATTTGTTCCAAAACTAATATTCCGTGTGGGACAGGGTCATTGCAGTTTATAACAACCCTACCATTTTTACTGTAGTCTGATGAATTATGCGTCCAATTAACAGACCATGTTATGGCTAATTTATAAACAATTCATTTAGAAAGCTCACAAGACATTTGTAGAAAAAGGCAAAAATTTCATACACCAATGGTCTAAGTTGCCGCAAAACGTATTATATTAGAAGTAATTGTATTAAATTTTTTAAGATAGATTATTTGTTCTTCCTGACAAAAAAAAAAAAAAAAAAAAAAAAGAACTATTTGGAACACCCTTTCTTACAGTTTCCAATAATGGTGAGAAGGTTTTAATATTGATGGTATACAACAAAAATAACATTTCCTCGAATATTATTTTATTATTTATTTATTCATTCAATTGTGAACATGCATACAAATTTTGCAACATACCTGACGAATTTCTTGTGTTTCGTCCATTATGCGATGATTTTTATTTATTTTTTCGGTTTACAAAAATAAATTAGACAATTCCTCAAATTTACTCAAAAGAAAAAAGACAACAGACTCTAGCTGCAGCAGCAGCGATTGTGGCTGGCTGCGCAAGTGATTGTGGCGGCAGCAAGCAAGCAGAGCTTATGAAGTCAGAGGAGTGTTTTTCGTCTTCTTCCTCTTCTTCCACTTTCAAACTAAGTTTTTTGCTTATTTTCGTCGTTGTCGTCTTTTACTTCTTTTTTTCTGTTACTTTTTTTGGATAACTTTTGCACACACACAGCAGGGCAGGCAGGCGTTTCCACATCGAATAAATAATAAAAATATTATATTTGTGCCCTCTTTCCGCTTACTTTCACCGTGACGAGACTCTTCAACTTGAAAAAAAAAACTTTACGTGATTTGATGATGATTCCTCCTTTTCTTATAATTCGCTTTTTTCTTTTAATTTAAGGTTCTTTTTTGTTTAAAATGAAATCACTTGGAGTAACTAATTATGTTAATTACTATATCATCATCAAGTTCAGTGTCCATTACACAGTGTGTTTGAAAGAAAAAATAACTGCACTTTAAAATTTAAGAAAAAAAAAACTATGTACAAAACTGAAGCGAACAGAAAGTGATTCACTCAATCATAACCAACAACAATCGCGGTGGGCGTAGGGGTTTTAGAGCAGCATTTGAAGTAGTCGTCGTCACCGTTGTCGTCAGCTGTTTACACTTTTTCAATTTTTGTCGTTCCACAAAATATTCTTCATGACGATTTCATCTTAATTGCTTTTAATCGTTGTTAATAAACAATTTTCTTTAATTTTCATTTATTTATTTGCTTGCACACACATTAAAATTTATCTAAATACTTTTTTCTTTCTTCACTTACTATCTATGCAAAATTAACACACAATTTTCTTATGGATATTTTTTTCTGGCAGTCGTATATCTGCCTGCATTGTACGATAAAAAACTCTATTTGATTCTCTCTCACAAGCTTCACTATACTAATGACATAGCAAATTACTGCTCTCTTCTTTCTTTTTTTTATTACGACAAATTCTTTTCGTTATTTTTTAATTTAACTAACCAACTCTCTTATTGTTTAATTTTTTTTTAGTTCGCCAATTATTTGTAGTAATTGTTATTTATTGTCGTTTGTTTTATTTTCACAAATTATATTTTATTGATGATTTTTTTTTTCTTTTTTATCGTTTTAGGAGTAATTTTTCAAGCTCTGCTGCTGCTATACTTGTTTTTTCTCAACCCGTCGTGCAACAATAATAGTTGCCATGTTTGACATCTAAACAAGGTGGCATCTTGATTATCAAAGTGATGCCAGATTTAAAAAAGAACTTGGCATCACTTGTATTAGGTCGTTCCATGGCGAAATGAAACAGGTAGTAGTAGTTCTACAAAAGTAACAAAACAAAACAAATGGAGTTTGACACTTCAGCGGGTAAGCCAAAATTCTGCTTATAAATAGCATTACACCAGTGTGAACAGATTCCAAAAAAGTTTTCAGCTAAATCGTGTTTAAAATAAAGCTAAAAAATATTAAAAAATAATGCTAAATTAATAAAATACTTTTTTAGTGGTATATTTTCTTTCGTTTTAATTTTACATAATTCTGACCTCATTATTATTATAAAAAGGAACCGATTATAAAACAGAAGAAGGAAAAGAAGACATATGCAGAAGCATTAGTCGCTAGATTAAAAAGACTCATAAGTAGCTATAAGAGAGATATCCCAACATTTGCTCTCCTACCTGCAATATTCTTAAGTTTGTAGTTATATTTATCACCCAGTTCGTTGTTGCATTGCGTCCCTAACCATCTAAACCAATGATATTTCAACCGTGGCCGGTGCAAATTACATGTTCTACCACTTACGTTTTCACAACATTTTCACTTTCGTTTGTCTCAAAAAAGTGTTACTGTGTGTGTCTTTTAGCAGTTTACAATTCTCATTCAGTTCATACAATTTTCGCATGCAAAGAAAAAAAATTGGAGCTATCAGACGAACGGGCACACATTTGACGCTGGTCGGTCGCTTTTGGAACTGGGTTTTAATTTTCGTATGAAGAAAAACCCGCAATCACAGAATACAACTAAAAGCTTGTGTGAGAGAAGAAAACCCAGTTCACGAAACAACAAAGTCTATTTAGGCACATACAACGTTGCCAATTTAGCACTTTTTAACAAACCAGAAGTCTCATTTTTTCTGCCAGCGCTTTTTTCGAAAAAGGGGCTATATTAGCGCGTTTTACTTAAGTGATAATTAGATTAGGAACATGTTTTTACATCCCATTTACTAATACAAAATAGTATCTAAGGGCCAGTGTGAACCGGTAGAAAATTATTCCTTTTAGTAGATTTTAGACAGCTATGAGCTGAACAAAATTGTACTATCTCATAAGGTTAGTGGAATTTTTGACAAAATTATAAAAATTTTCGTCGTTTTAAAATTGATCGAAAAATTTTCAGTATTGTAAAATATTTAGAAAATTACCATTAAATTTTACATGTATATTGCATCGCTTGTATGAAGACAAAAAATTTTGCAAATGTACGTAACTAAAATTAAAGATTGATATGTTGTAAACCAGTCCCCAAAATATTTCGCTTCAATTATTTCGTTCACATGAGCTGAACCAAAAATATGGTTTTCGATAAACAGTACACACAATTTTTAATTTTTTTTATCAAAAAATTACGATATGTAATATACACATGTCGACTAAAAGTAATCAGCAAAAAAAAATTTTTTAAATTGGTTTTTATTCTTGTGCAATGAAGATTTTAGTAAAATTTTCTATGATTTTTTTTTAAATACTATTTTATTAAAGTGTAAATATTTCGGTAATTTTCCATCGTAATTTGGTCTTATTCAGACTATTCCAAAGATGCTCTCAACTATTGATTGATATACGCATTCTCCGGTTCATAATAGGTTAACTTAATTTTTCAATTAATTAAATGACAAATAAATGGTTATTTAAGAAAATTAATGCCACAAGAAGCATAAACCTGTTAAAAAAAAAAACAAAATTATAAACTCACATAAAATAACGACTTAACTTCAAAGACTTTCTTTTATTCGATATTATTCATAAATTTATTGATGTTTAAGTATAATTGGTACTTCGCAAAATTTTCTGATTTAACCTTTTGGGATCCTAATGTATAAAATTAACCATATTACTTTTAAAGGGTTAATTATCTGTAATATAATGCTCTCTCTCTCTCTCACCTAGTGTCTACATTAGGCAAATTTATATCAAAACAAATGTCAAAATCAGTGCGAATATATACAAGGTAATCTTAGTTAAACAGTTGATTACTATTCTGGTTGTTACAGTTGTCAAACTGCATATATAAAAAACAATAATGAATACGCCATATTTTTGTTTTTGTGCAACTATTGCCACCTTCCACAAATTCGCGTTAAGTTTGACATTAGGCAAATTTTTATCAAAACAAACGTCAAAAACAGTACGAATATACACAAGGCAACCTTTGTTAAACAGCTGATTATTATTTTGGTTTTTATAGTTGATAAACTGCATATATAAAAAATAATAATGGATACGCCATATTGTTGTTTTTGTGCAACTGTTGCCATCTTCCACAAATTCGCGTTAAGTTTGACGTTTGTCTTGATAAAAAATTGTTTAATGTAGACACGATGTAACAAACAACCTAACATTGTTTGTTACATCGTTAGAACTTTCTAACAAAATTCTCCCAATTCATATCACTTTTTGGTTAAATATTAGAAAATATTTATATTTTCTATTGATTTAAATTGATTTCTTTTTGTCAGTTAAAATTGGAATAAGAAGTTATAGGAATCTTTAGTTTTTAAATGTGTGATGAATTTTTCTCACACTGTCTTTTTATTGCTGGCACGATTAACAGAGTAAATAGCATTTTTAAAACTAATAAAATTAAATTTTGATAAAAAAAACCAAAATAGAGAAAAAGTTCACATTGGAAAATAATATAACCAATTTTGGTTAAAAATAACCAAAACGGCAACACTGGTTGCTGCTAAAATTTTCCAATTTCTTAAAAGTGTTGAACACGGTTGAAAAAGTCTTGTAAAAGACATCTAATTTAAAATACAGTCGTTGCAAGTCAAATCAATGGTTGTCTTTAAAGCCATAGCGTCTAAGCCAGATGATATGGGAAATAGTTTGTACAACTCCTGGCCATAGGTTTTCTCCAAGGCGCCAGAGTACTAAATTCACACACAGATAAACATACAAATTATTTTAAACAAATGTAAATAAAAAATTGCCAAAATTATATTTCCAGAAATCTGCAGCATCTGCTTTTGAAATTGATTTTCTTTGTTAACATCAGCACTTACAGCCTCAGCAAAAATTTTGGGGTAGCGATAAATTCATGCCATATCGTTGAGTCGCATTAGTGTATGCTATAAATGTCCAGCAAAAACTTTTTGGTTCACGATAATGGCAACTACTTTTTAAAGTAGTTTCTTGGTAATGAGGCGTCATTATTATTAGCACAGTGATATTGCAATTACGTGGATGAGTTGGCTAGAGCGCTGGATTAACAACCAGAAGGTTGTTGGTTCAACCATGTTTTCTGATGCCTGTCAGTTTTTGTTTTTCTTTTAACAAAATGTTTAAAAAGATATTTTGTACTAAAGAAGTTTTTGTTACTTAGAAAATTAAGTGCGAGATGGAGCGCTGAGTAAGACGTTAGTCATTAAAAGTGAATGGTTAATTTTGTGACCAAGTTCAAATCTCATTGACGGCAGATTTTTTTTTTGTTTTCTTTTTTTCTGAATTTGTGGATATTTCGAATAAAAATAACTAGTTATTCAGGCAAAAAAATAAGTAGTTTATTTTTGTTTCCAATTACACCTGTTAGCTTACCAGGAAAGCAAAGTTTTTGCTAGGTGGAAGAAGCCAAAAATTTCCATTATTCGTTTTATAAAATTATTAATTGAAATAAACAAAATAAATTAATTTTTTTTTCTTAATTTTTTATTTTATTTTTTTATTATTTTGAATTTTAATTCATTTTTTTTAATGCGAAAAAATGAACTAATAAATAAGTATAGATATAGAGTTTAATTAATACAATATTTGTTATAAGATATATATAATAGTTTTACATATATAATATTTTTTACAGATTATTTTTAATACAATTAATTAATCTTTAATCAATTTAAAACTAAAAAAAGCTTAATTTAATAAATTGTTTTTATCGATATGATTAATATATAATATGCACAAAAATCTTTTGTTTTTATTTATGTTATATATCTAGCATCGTTTGAAGAGTTTTAAATATATAAATATATTTTTTTGTTTATTATTTATTAAAAATAAAAAATAAAACATAATTTTTTTTTTTCTTAAATTATATAAAATTTTTAACAACGATTAATTATTTTTAATCTTTTATTTAATTTATAAATAAGCTGTGTATGTACATACAAAATAGGTATATTTTAATTCTGTCTATAAGTTAATAATTTTTTATTTAACATTTTTTTTATTATTATTTTTTTTTTTTTTGAATCGTTTTTCTTAGTTTATTTATTTTATTCTTAAAATTTATTTTATTTTGTAAAAATTTTAAATTAAATAAAAATAGATTATAACAAATTATTTTTTTTCTCACAGTTTTTAGTGATTTTATTAGTTTTTTATTTGAATTATGTATTTTTAACGATATGTTTAATAACGATAATTGTTTGTATTATTATGTCCCTTCTATTGTAATTTTTATGTTTTTTTTTTGTATTGATTGTTTTGTTATGTTAATAATTCCTTTATTCTTATTTTAAAAATTTATAAATGTATCTGAGATTTTGTATTAATTAAAAAAAAAGTTCATTCTCCAAATTAATTTTTAACATAGATTTTTTAAAAGTTTATAGGTTAGTTTTAGTAAACAAATATTATATGTAAGTGAAATGATGTATATTAAAATAAACTGTGGGGCTTTTTGTTTTAATTAATTAATTAATTAATTAATTAATAATGTTGAAATTGTTTTTTCTTTATGTTATGGCAAAATTTTTACATTTTTAATTGTTTATGGTGTTAATTATTTGTTAATTTGAATGTGTTTTTTTATATATGTATGTAATTGATGTTGAAAATGCAAATTACTATCTATATTTTGTTTATTAATTTACTTTATTGTATAATTTTTATGTATACAAACAATACAAAATATTTTGAGTGTGATATTTTTATATAAGTCGTATACATTGATTTAATTTGTTTGATTTTTTATTAAGTCTTATCTATTTTTATAAAAGAAAATCACTTAATAACAGGCAAAAAACACATTTTTCAAGTTAAAATTTAATAGCTCTTGAGCTTAGGATAAAATAGTTACGAAAGTAAACGACAAAAACCTAAGTTCGTAATGATTGTGGTCTTATTGACAAATTACGGTCTCGTTATTTTTATGCCGTTCGTTTACAATTTTTCTAAACATGGAATAGAAAATATAATGTTATTTAATAATTTGGCACTGAACTGTTATCAACTTGATATAAAGTTTATAATTTGAACACGCAAAGAAAAAAATTTTAACACATACGGGATTGATTTACTATTGACACAAAATGTTGTCATTTTGTACACGTATGTGGTCAATATTTTTCTGGTTATATAATTTTCTATGTCTCAAATTTTGGGAACAAAAGTCGATTTTTGTTTCAAATTTGAATTAATTTTTTAAAAGAATGAAATTTAAGAAATTTGTGTAGTACTGCCATGTAATAATTGAATTTAGTATATATAAATTTGTCATTTGAAATGTTAATAACAATTTCTTATAATTAATTCAATCAATTACTCTACTTAAGTGTAATTAAGTTTGTAAGAAAATATTTTAATGGCAAATTATTTACACAAACAAATTAGCAATATTAAGATTTTCATATATTATTTTAATGCTATTGTTTTGATCATGACTGTAGATAGATAGTTCTAAAGTAGTTGTTAATATTTATGTACAATATGTATGTATAAATAAAAATAGTCCAAAATGTTTAAATAAAATAAAAAAAAAAAAAACAAATCAAATAGGAAAATAATAAAAAAATAAATAAATAATAATTATTATTTAAATATTGCACAGAGCTTTTATTGTGATTATTATTAGTCATAACACAGTGTAACAAGTTTAAAAATTTTTGTAATAAATTTTAAAAATCTTATTAAAAATCAAAATCAAAAAATTCTTAACATAAAGAACAAGGTAATTGTTAAGTTCTATTATAAGGATTTTACAAAAAATCCATGATTATGATTTTCTTTTTTCTATTTCGAAGAAAACCTGTGTTAATGACTGTGTACGAGTATTTTATGTATTTGCATATGTAAACTACATTTTCAAGAGTTATGTGGTGAGTTTAAAAATATTATTTTCTGTTTAAAATGTTGTCGTCTGTCCTTTTAATTTATCATCATCATCATCATAATCATCATGATCATCATTAGTTTAATAGTAATATTATTTTGTTGACGTCACTAATTGTGAACTGCTGTAGCCTTGTGTATTGCAAGTGGGCAAAGTGAATGGATTAAAACTCAAACTGCTAACTCCTGCAAAATATATAAAGAAAACGAAAACACACTCATACACACAAAAATGAATAAATAACAATAACAACAATAAATAAATAAATAAATAAATAAAAGAAATAGAAAACTGAAATAAATTAAACTATGTATGTTTACACTTGCAGTGAAATTTTTTAATTATTTTCCCCCAAAAAATTATAAAATTTTTTTAATATATTTATTGATTAATAATAAAATATTTAGTGGAAAAACATTTATATGAATTTATGCACCTTATTGTGATTCGCGAAAGTGGGCTTATATGGGAGCTATGGTAAATTATGGAGCGATCCTCATAAAATTTCTACTTATATAAAACTTATTTGTGTCGAATATAAACCTGATACTAACATGTGTATGTGATTTATGCACGTTAAAGTGATTTTCGGAAGAGGGTTTTATATGGGAGCTATGATCAATTATGGACCGATCTTCATGAAATTTGGCACAAAGATTGAAACTTATACAAAACTTCCTTACACAGAATTTCATTAAACATAATGCTATATTTAAGGCATTTATGTTCGTTAAACCCCTATTCCGGGAAGGCTTTTTTATGGGTGCTAGGTGAAATAATGGACCGATCATAACCAATTTCAATAGGCTTCGTACTACGAGCCAAATTTCATTGAATTATCTTCAAAATTGCGACCTGTACTTTGTGCACAAGGTTTACATGGACAGCCAGCCAGAAGGACATCGTTGGATCGGCTCAAAAAATGATTCTGAGTCGATTGGTATACTTTAAGGTGGGTGTTGGATGATTTTTTCTGTGCGTTATAAATAATAATACTCCAACCATCTATGGTGGTGTGGGATATAATAAACTAGTTATTTTGTTCGAGTTGCCCACAAATTCATGTTTCTATTTTTAGACTCTAGGGATACTCAAAAATATGTACCTAAACGAAAATAAAAAATAAAAACAAAAAATTCCGCCGTCAGTGTGATTTGAACTTGGACATAAATTAACCATTCGTTTTTAACGACTAAAGTCTTACTCAGTACACCATCTCGCACTTAATTTCTGTAAGTGACAAAACCTTTTTTTAGTAAAAAAATATCTTTTTAGACATTTTGTGATAACAAAACTAACAGCATTAGTATGGGGTTGTATCAAAAACCTTCTGGTTACTAATCCAGCGCTCTGGCCAACTTATTCACGTGATTGCAATATTACTATGCTATTATACTATTAAGTACTTATTTATATAATACAGAGTAGGCAAATAATAATGACGCCTCATTACCGAAAACCAAAAAGTTTTTGCTGGGTACATAGACGTATCTATTTTAATTTCTTGAAATTACAAAAAAAACTTGTGATTTTGTTCATATCTTCAATGTGGAAAATATGTTCTTTTAAAGTAACATACTTTATCGATTTTTTATTTATTATTATTTTTTTTTTTTAAATTTCAAACTGCGAAAAAAACGCGGTCTTTGTTTTTATTATGTGTTTTTACTGATGTTTGAAACGCACAGAAAAAATCATCCAACACCCACCTTAAAGTATATCAATCAACTCAGAATCATTTTTTTTTTGAGTCGATCTAACGATGTCCGTCCGTCCGTCTGACTGGCTATCCATGTAAACCTTGTGCACAAAGTACAGGTCGCAATTTTAAAGATAATTCAATGATCTTTATCACATAGAACTTTGATGACACAAAGACGAAGCCTATTGAAATTGGTTATGATCGGTCAATTATTTCACTTGGCCTCCATACAAATGTCCCCCCGGAGTAGGGATTTAACGATCATAAATGCCTTAAATATAGCAATATTTCAATGAAATTCAGGATGTTTTTTTGTATGAGTATCAAACTTCGTGCCGAATTTCATGAAGATCGGTCCAGTATTGACCATGGCTCCTATATAAAACCCTTTTTCAAAAATCACTTTAACGTGCATATATCACATATTAGTATTAACTTTATATTCGACACAAGTAAGTTTTATATAAGTAGAAATCATAGTGATAAATTTTATGAGGATTTAGTATTGGCCTAATTTATAAATAGTTTCGACATAATTTAAGAAATTTTATACCAAAAAAATATATTTTACAATACTTATGTATTAAATGTTTGATAATTTATTTTCCAACACAAATACAAATATATTAAGGATATTTATTAATGATTTCGGTTTCAATGAAATAAAAATTCATGAATAAATTATTTTATTTGATATTATATAATGTTAGAATTATTCTTTTAAAAAATATAATAAAGTTCAATAAATTTTAAAAGTTGATGATCTAAAAAGTATATTTTAAGTTGTATTTTTTATTTTCTTTTTTTTTTTTTTGGTTTATTTAATTACACTGTGCTCGAAAATGAGACTATTTTTTTTTTAACCCATTGGGTTAAACTAAATCGACGACGCTGAATTTATTGGTGTTAATCATGTTTAAAAGCGCTTATTTTTGAGATATTTCATTTTGAAAGACTAAAAAAGAGTTTAGGAAAATTAAGTTTTTAGCTTAAATTTATTAATTTACCCCCGTATTCACAAACAACTTTTAAATTTAAAATGTATTTTAAATTTACGTTTTTTGTTAATTTAAAAAGAAAATAAAATAAAATTTTAATTTGACGATTTTTGGCGATTTATGATTAACAGAGGCTCAAAAAAATCTGATAATCCTGATGAAGGCTATTGAAGAAGAATAGACTGCCTCTTTGTTATAGCACGAGCGCAAAAACGACTCGTCTAACTTACATTTAAAACAAAAACAAATTTTGAAATTTTGTTTTAAATAAATGTAAGTTAGACGAATTGTTTTTGCGCTCGTATTATAGAAACAGGCAAAAAGAGTCTCTGGTGGGAATCGAATCCACAGACTAGCTCCCCAGCAAAAACTTTTTGTTTTACGGTAATGGTAACTACTTATTAAAGTGGTTTCTCGGTAATGAGGCGTTAATATTATTTGCCTGCTGTGTATTACATAAATAAGTACTTAATAGTATAATAGCACGGTAATATTGCAATCACGTGGATGAGTTGGCTAGAGCGCTGGATTAGCAACCAGAAAGTTGTTAGTTCAACACCATTTCTGATGCTGTTAGTTTTTTATAACAAAATGTCTAAAAAGATAATAAAAAAGTTTTTGTCACTTAGAAAATTAAGTTCGAGATGGAGCGCTGAGTAAGACGTTCGTTAGTCATTAAAAACGAATGGTTAATTTGTGTCCAAGTTCAAATCTCACTGACGGCAAAATTTTTTTTGTTTTTTTTTATATTTTTATTTTCTTTTAGGTACATATTTTTGAGTATTCCTAGAGTCTAAACGTAACTACATGAATTTGTGGACAACTCGAACAAAAATAACTAATTATTGAGACAAAAAATAAGTAGTTTCTTTTTGTTTCCAATTATACCTGCTAGCTTACCAGGAAAGCAAAGTTTTTGCTGGGTCTTTACCAACCCAACAATTTTTATATAATTTATAGTTTTAAGTAATTTCGATTTACATTTTTTAATAAAAAAAAAAAAAAATCTTTTAAAGTTTCATTAAAATATTGATGATGATCCAAAAATTCATTCAATGCAAGTGCAAAACAATAGTTTTTTTTTATATAATAAAATATTTAAATTGCTAACAAAAAAAGAAAAGAAAAAATAAATAAAAATTAACTAAAATAATAAAAAATATACATAAAAATAATAAATAAAATAAAAATAAAATCATATAATAAAAAAGTACCTATTCTATTAAAGTGTTTTAGTGTTTATAGTCTCCGTCGTTGATGATGATGGTAAATAAAGGCGGTTTAGTTGATTGGTTTAAATGGTAGTTTAGTTAGTTAAATTATTAGCATTTTTTTATTTTATTTTTTTATTTTTTATATTTAACACAATTTAAACTTTTACTATCTACATGTATGATGATTTCTTTTTTTCTTTCTTTTTTTTTTTGACTCTAGCTCCCAGACTCTCTCTCCTATAGATTTGATTCTTTTAGCAGAATTACGTTGTGTATAGAATTATAGGTTTGTAATGATTTTATGGTTGTATTACCAATTTTATTTTATTTTCATTTTTTTTTTTTTTTTGTTTATTTTTGTTATTGTTTTATAAAAACCCAACAAGAGAAGACCAGGACTATGCAGAGACTATTCAGATGATATTTACTGACGACGACCTTCGTTTTGTGTTTGTGTGTGTGTGTATTTATTTAAACGGCCGCTGTTGCTGCTGAAACGGCTGGATTGTGCCAAGGCTGATGCGGATGATGGTAGTGGTGTGGATGCGAGTGATGATGTTGTACCAAAGCCTGATGCCAAGTTGAGGACACTGTTGGAATTAATGGCGAAAATGCACAAGCTGAGCATATTGTTTTTATAACAGTTTTATGTTTAAGTATTTCTTTGTTTTTTTTTTATTATTTATTTTTTTTTTTTTTATTTTTCTATTCTTTTTCTTAAATGTTTTCATGGTTTTTGTTTTAAAATTGTGTTTAGTTTTTATATTTTAATAAAAAGAAAAAAAAAAGAAAAAAAAAAAATAAAATAACTAATAGTGTTAAAAAATAACTTCTGTTTGACTTGAACCAAATAACTAAAAATGTTTAAACTTGTAATTAATAACAACAAAAAACAAATCGAAATTCATATTAAAAAAACAAAAAAAAAAAAAAGTTAAAAAGATGAAAAACTAAAATTTCAAATCAAAAACCACTTAAATATAAAAAAAAGAATTTGTTGTCTGGCTATACTGACTTGATGTGGTATTGAAAACACTGCCGGGTGATGAGGACAAAGTGCCCATATTGGGTGTAGGACCATAACCATTTGTGGCCGCCGTAGTTGTAGCACCATAAGAACCTCCGCCCGAACTATGAGGTGTCGAAGCACTGCTGCAATAACCACCTCGTGGACTAACACTGCTTGATTGTGTACGCTGATAATCGTCTTCAGTCCATTGGCCACTACCATCTTGTACACTTACGGCCAGTTGTCCAGCATATGAATTAAAGCCGGTCGAACCGCCGGGAGACCTATTAAAATTAAAAGAGTATATTCGTTTAATAAAGATTTTACGAAAAAAAGAGTTTGAAATAAAAACGTTTTCTTACCTAGGCATGGAATATAAAGCTTCCACTAAATCGGCGGCCCGCTTTAAAATAATTTCTTTTTGTAATTTTTCTGGATCACCAGGATGACGTGGTATTAATTTTTGCAGCCTTTGGAAACCATAATCAATAGTGGGCTCATTAAGGGCTGCTTAAACAAGAAAATCATTAATTAATATTACATGTTTTAACATACGAATATTTTAAATTATACTTTAACGCTGAAATATTTTAAAACTTACAAACATAAACAAAACGCCCAGGAGATCCCTTACAAAACTGTTTGCTTTTATAGGATAATGTTACTTCAACCACTCCGGGTATATGTCTGGGAGGTGTTTGTACACGAATTGCATGTGATGTTATCAGTTCACTCCATACCAGCATGGTACCAAATACAACCTGTAGGCCATCAAAGAAATTATCACCCACAATAATAACAGTAGCTCCACCCGTAGTCCAACCTTCGCTCGGTGATATGGCTTTAATACAAGGTGTAGCTACCGGCAAAGGAGGATATAAACCTAAAATTGTGTAGAAAATCGAAAAAAAAAATATATAAAATTTTATTAAAATTTGTTTCAAACGAAAATCGAAACTTTTAAATAAAAGTTCAAGGACTACAGGGTTATTATGCCAATTAGAATAACTGAAGAATGAAAGAAATTAAAAAAGAATACAACAAACTAAAATGTTAAAAAGAAAAAAACTAGACTAGATCGTTTGCAGACAAGTCTTAATATAAATTAAAGGATTTCAGGCCTTTTGAAACTTCAGAAAATGTACAATGAATTTGCTAATTTATAAAAATCATGGTACAACAACAATTTAACAAGGTATATGGGTATATTAATAAGGGTAACAACTACAACAATGCAATAATACGAGAGCGGATCAATAAGTCCGTAACTTTTCGAACTTCCCTCGTAGTTATATGAAATGTAACACTATTCCCATCAAGTACACCTGTTAATAGACAACTGCCAAATTTTGAACACCTTGGTGTGTACACAAGTTAATATATAAGTATTGCACAGAAATGAAAGGTATGCTATGGACTGAACTAAAATCAAGAACCAAAAAAAAAGCTATCAGAAAATCATCAATCTTTAAAAGCTACTGGTGGTGGACCTTATGAATGTGAAGCCCTAATACCGTTGGAAGAAATGGTGGATCAAGTAATAAATATTTGAGCAGCAGCTCTTCCGCCTGGAAATGCAGTGGCTGTAACTAACATTCCATCTTCCAGTTCTAAACAATATTTAGAACAAACTAAAACTAAAAAAAGAAATGCTGACTCTACTAGTGATTTTCCTGAGGGAACAGGTCAACAATCAAAAACATGTAATAAAGCTTTTATCAGATTTCAATGAAACTCAAACCAAAATCGCAGAGACCCTAAAGCAGCAGGCTGTTTGTACTGAAAAATTAGCAAAAGTTGTAGAATTTTTTTTTTAATATTTCACATCTAATTAAATTCTTAAGTAATTAATGTATATACAAAATTTCCTAAGTATTTTAATTGTGTTTGCTCCCAGATTACGCTGAATGTTTAAATCCGGATACTTATAAATCCAAAAATGGCAAATCACAAAAAAGGTCTTAAAAAATGAAAATTTCGTGAAACAAAAACGAAAAAAAATCACCATTAAATCACAAAAAATCGTAAATTACTCAGTTACCAACAAAATTTCGTAATATTACTTATAAATACAACAAATCGCCATAAGGAAAGAAAAACAAAAACATCAACAAAGTACTCCTGGAAGGTGGCATTTTTGGTTGATCCTACACTTTGTGTTTTGTTCTTCTTCTTGGTTCAATTGTAACTTTATAAGTTTGGGGCATAGTGTAGAATGTACAACTGTTTGCCGACATGTTTTCGATATATGTGAAGTTACTACATTTAGCACGTTCCGGAAAACTTCATTATTTAAACGAAAATTTCTCAGAGATCTAAATTTACCCGGCATCTGTTAAATTAAGCGGATTTGTAATATCCCACAATTGCTTTCTTTTGATGCGAAGGTCATTACTTGTTGGTAAAAACAGAAAACATTCTACCATTTTTTATGTTTTTTTTTTTTTTTTTTCAAGACAATAGTAAAATATTTGTCGTCTATTTTGAAATTTAAAATTTTTGAAATATGTTTCCTGAAACAAATATTTTACGTAATTATTTATCACAACTAAAGACAACAACCATTATTGCAGCCATATGACTTACTGAACTTAATTTTTCAAAAATTGTTCAAAATCTTCTTACAGAATTAGGGTATGAAACTTTTCTTTAATAAAACCTCAAATCTGCATTAGTGTCAAAAGAGAAAAAAAATTTTTTTTTTAAATATTTTTACTCAAAATGTTCAAAATTTTTTTGAAATTCCTCTCTCATATGTTTTGAGAGCAAAAAGCAAACGAATAAAAAATTTTAGTTATTGCAATAAAAGTATTGTAATTGGAAACACTTGACGTTTTTAATAAAAAAAAAAATACTTCATTCCTTGCAACCTCTAAAAAAAAAAAAATGTGAACAAATTACGTTAATAAAAAAAAAAACAAAAAATCAAAACTGATAAACTTAAAATTGCAACACATTAGTTGTTGTTTATTGTAAATAATTGAAATTGAATTTTGATCTACAGACCATCATAGGTACTGTCAGGCGCTAAGGGATGTCCCGTTATGGACAGAGAGGAATTGCCTGTACCTTCCGTTGTATCCAAACGTTTAGCACGTCGTCCATGTTTTGAATTATTGTGTACAAACATATTATCCGATATGGCCAATAAAGGACCCTCAACGCTCACTTGGGTGGATATGACAACCTGCAATATAAGCGGAATAAAAAAACAAAAAAACAAATTATGATTTAAATGATTTAAAACTTAAATAATTTCAATTTAATTTGTTATTAAGTAATTAAAAAAGAATTACCTGGAATCTGCGCATATCTCTGGGATTTCCAGCATTTTTTAAACAATTTTGATTGCACTTCAAAAAGAATTTAAGAAAAAATCTACAAATAAAAAAAGATTTTAAAAAGTTATTACACAGAAAAAAGTTTGTACATAAATAATATGAATTTTACTTTTTTGTTTTTTTTTTTTGTATTAAATTACTACCCAGCGAAAACCTTTTGGTTTTCGGTAATGACAACTACTTATTAAAGTAGTTTCTTGGTAATGAGGCGTCATTATTGTTTGCCTGCTCTGTATTACATTAATAAGTACTCAATAGTATAATAGCGCAGTAATACTGCAATCACGTGGAGGAGTTGGCTAGAGCGCCGGATTAACAACTAGAAGGTTGTTGGTTCAACCCCATTCTGAAGCTGTTAGTTTTTTATAACAAAATGTCTAAACAGATATTTTAAACTAAAAAGGGTTTTTGTCGCTTAGGATGCTATGTGCGATATGGTGTACAGAGTAAAACGTTAGTCATTAAAAACGAATGGTTAGTGTCTGTCCAAGTTCGAGTCTCACTGACGGCAGAATTTTTTTGTTTTTTTTTTGTTTTCGTTTAGGTACATATTTTTGAGTAACCCTAGAGTCAAAAAATAACTACATGAATTTGTGGACAAGTCGAACAAAAATAACTAGTTATTCAGACAAAAAATAAGTAGTTTATTTTTGTTTCCAATTATACCTGCCAGCTTACCAGGAAAGCAAAGTTTTTGCTGGGTAATATGTACTTTATATTGCTATGGTGTTTGCACAATGGAAAATGTAAAAAAAATACACCAAAATTTTACGGTTAAAGATTCACAAAACTCATTTGCAATAATTGTAGAAAATCAGGAAATATTGTTAGACAAGATCAATTTTTTTTAAAAATTAAATCCATGAACATGTCTTGTATTCTATTTTTTGAAGACACGGAAATTTTTGTATATTTTTATAAAATATTTTAAGAGCTTTATGCTATGTTCACATAAAGAGGTTTTTCGAAAAACGAGCAGTTTTCTCAAAAAAAAAAAAAAAAAATTTATTTGTTTTTTCAAAAAACATTTCGATACGAGTTGTTTAATTATTTAACACACAAAAAACTTACTAAATTTCCATATAGGAAATAAATTTTTAGTACGAGGGCGGACTTTTCGAACTTCCCTCGTAGTTATATGTCAAGTTATATATCAAGTACCACTTGTTAATAGACTAATGTCAAATTTTGAGCAAGTGTCGTCATTTACTTTGCGTTTAACAGCTGTTCAAAACATAAAACCTCGTATATTTTTCTAAAAATGGAAAAAAGTGTATTTCGAGTCCTCATTAAACATTATTTTTTGCAAAAAAAAAACCGTCAATCAAACCAAGGAAAAGCTCGATAAATACTATGGGGACTCTGCAACATCGATTTCAATGGTAAAAATGTGGTTTACTGACTTTCGTTGTAGTCGCTCTAGTAGAAATAACGCTGAACGTTCTGGACGGTCAACTGAGGTCAGTACACCCGAAAAGGTCGAAAAAAATCCACGATATGGTGTTGGCCGACCGAAAAGTAAAAGTGCCTGAGATTGTTGATACCATAGGCATTTCATATGACAGTGTGGTTTCGATTTTAAATGAGCAGCTAGGTTTAAGAAAGTTGTCTGCAAGATGGGTGCCGCGTTTGCTCTCAATTGACCATAAACGTAAACGTGTGACAACTTCAAAGGATTGTTTGGAGCTATTTAACCGCAATCCCAATGAGTTTTTGCGGCGTTTTGTAACTGTGGATGAAACATGGATCCATTACTGTACTCCGAAGACCAAGCAGCAGTCTAAACAATGGATTTCTCCTAGTGTACCTGCTCCGAAGAAGGCCAAGGTAAGTTTGTAGGCCAATAAGGTGATGGCAACAGTTTTTTGGGAAGCACGCTGCATAATCCACATCGATTACCTTCAAAAGGGAAAAACAATTAACGGGGAATATTATGCCAACTTATTAGACCGATTTAATGAGGATTTAAAAAGAAAACGACCCCATATGATCAAGAAAAAAGTTCTTTTTCATCAAGATAATGCAAGGGTGCACACGTGTGCAGTCACAATGGCAAAACTCTATGAATTGGGCTACGAATTGGTACCTCATCTGCCATATTCTCCGGATTTAGCCCCTAGTGACTACTTCCTATTTCCAAACCTAAAGAAATGGCTCGGTGGAAAGAGATTCAGCTCCAACGATGAAATTATTGACCAAACAAATACCTATTTAAGGGACCTCGAAAATTACTATTTTTTGGAAGGGATACAAAAACTGGAGAAAAGTTGGACTAAGTGTATTGAGTTAAAAAGAAATTATGTTGAAAAATAAATTTTTGTTTTGCAAAAAAAAAAAAAAACTGTGTTTCATTCAAAAAGTCACTGACTTGAATGAAAAATATTTTGAAAAAAAGTCATGTTTAATTCATAATATTTATTAAAAAATTCTTAAATTGTATGTTTTTTTTTTCTATATGTAATTATTTTTAGTTTTGTCATAATATTTGACTTTTACAGAAAAAAAAAGAACATAAAAATTTGACACCCAATTGTAAAAAAAATCTTTAAAAAAGAATCCTGTTTAAGGTTAAAGTGCATTTCATTTCTAAAAGGAAACATTTTAAAAGTAATTTGTAGGAATTAAAAAAAAAAGAAAAAGAAAATAACATTTGAAATATTTATTACCTCAACAAGAAAATGTTAAGCATAGAATTTTATGTTCACATACTTATAATATTTAGGTACGAGTACAAACGTATCACTGAGAACAGGGATTAGCGTAATAATTTTTCCCTACTTTACATATTTTTATGTTTTTTTCTTTTTTGTTCTAGTGTAAGAGTTACTTTGGTATTCAAATTACAATTTCAACAATTGTAATTCAATACTCAAACACTTTATTTAGTCTACCACCAAAAAGAACAAAACGAAAGAAAAAAAAAAAAAAACATGAAATTTATTCAATATACTTTTTTTTACACAACTGTTCAAAAAATCTTAAATTATTTCATACACATAAAAAAAATATTTAAAATATAAATTTGTGTTACACTAAAATTTAATATATCCCTTGTACAATATTTCATCTCCTTCAAGGAATTATAAAATAATCATAATATACATATATTAAAGTGAATATAGATTCATAGAAATTCTTATTTGATAATTAGTAAGGCAATGTGTTAAATGATTGTTGTTGTTGTTGTTTTTAAGTATTTTAATGATAATAATAATTTTTTAAAACTCAAATAGTGTCGATAAATCAAAATTGTACTCAACACTTAAAATGTGAGATAAACAAAGTGATCTCTTCATATTTAATTTAGATAAGAAGAAATTTTTTAGCAAAAGAAATACTTGAAAAATGTTTGAAGAAAAACAGGGTGTCAAAATCGGAAAAAAAAATGAAAAGGAAACGGATAAATGACTGTTATGCCTTAGGCAGGTGTCATCAGAGTCCTGAGCCGAGAAATTTTATCGGCGGCGGCCGCTTGTGTTAAAAAGTTTCGGCGGCGGCTAAAAATCGGCTGTCAGCCGGCTGAGACATTTTTCTAATTAAAAATTTTATATTTTCATGCCCCATTGATTAACATTGTTCATAAAAATAGAACGAGATTTTTTCCAGCGAAAGTATAAACAGAAATATTAATTTATTGAAAAATATAAAAAAAAAAAAAATATGCGAGTGATCAAAGGATATTTTTGGATTTTTATTTGCTAAAGAAATAAAAAAGTACAATAAATAATGGAATAGTAGTGATTTATTAGCTGACAAAATCTTGTGTACGAGTTTTTTTTTTTTAGATATCTTGCAGGTATCGCTTAAGGCTCATTAAAATTTATTAGCAACTGTTAATATTATTTTTAAAACAGTATTAGCATCAGAAATAATCAATTATAAGTCATCAGAAATACTTGGTTGGTTGATTTATAATTATTGGAAGAAAATGATGTAAATATTTTTCTTTAATATTTGAATACAATATAAAGGGCAAATACTGCATTAAACTAATAAAAAAAGTTTCGTTTTTAATATATTCAGAAAGAATTTAAAAACGGTGGCTGCTTTTAAGCCGAGTTAGACCGAAAATTTTACGGCGGCGGCGGCTTCCAAAAATTTTCTCGGCGGCTCGCCTTAGCCGAATTTCATATATATAAATAACGTTCAGTTGAAGTTCGATTTTCGCGAGTAATTAAAAACCAAACCTGTCGCAAAAACAGAACTCAAAATTTTATTGAAAAATTTTATGTAGTTTTTAAAATTAGATTTGTATTTATTGATATTTTACATTTTAAACATTTTTAAAGAAATTAAAGATTTTGAGTTGCTTTTTCGGCAAATTATTTTTTAAAATAACAACTGAATTGTCGGCTTATCATTTTCCAAAGCCCATTATATGCATATGTTTATCCATGTTATACAATCGTTCACTTTAATTTTGTTTTATTCATGACCACTATCGCTCAAATCCTCCGATTCTGTATCTTTTAATTCCCTTTGCTCCTCATTACTTTCCATATGAAATTCTTCTTAAATTCAGTTGTTTATGTCAGTATTCGTGAAAAGATGTTCCGTACCAATTTGAGCTACAAGTGTACCAATAGTTGAAAGTTCTTCGTTTTCTTACTGCATTATATTTTGTAAAATATTTAAGGGCATGTTATCCTCTTCACTGCATACACTACCGAATTCAAGCAAGGCGTACCAGGATTTTCGTATATTGGACACTGATATTTTATTCCAGAACGTAGCTAGAATCTGAACTGCATTTTTGAGATTGAAATTTTTTAGTTTGAGCCCCAAATTTGTTCCCTTCTCGCCAAGCAAGTGGGTGAGCAGTTGTTTTTTATAATTTAATTTGACCAAGTTGATAACGTTTTGATCTAACGGTTGAATAAGCGCAGTGGTGCAATAGGTTGGTAGATTCATTGCTATTATTAAAATGTCATCATTTTTTAGTTCCTCAAATGGGTGACACGTTGCGTTATCTAAAAGCAAAACTGCTTTTAGCGGCAGACCAAAAATTCTGGGACCTAAAAAATTCTTACTTATGAACAACTTACTTTTACTAATTGGTGAAAATTAATTTACGAGGGGAACAAATTCGTGAATATAAATGATGTCACCCAGGCGTTATTACTGGAGTTGTATATTACAGGATCCAAAAAGGTTAATATACCAGAAGACGGGGATTTCCCTTTTTTGGTTAGACATTGTAATCAAATTAAAAAAAAAACAGATAAAAGTAGCGGAAATAGAACCGGTTTTTCGTAAGCTGTCGCGATTATAGAACCTGCAATGTTAAAAATTAAGACGCCGCGATAATGGGTAGTCGCGAATACCGAGCTTGCACTGTCTATATTATGAAATTCAGTTTTATTAATTAAAATTAAAAAGATTTTAGAATTTTTAACTTTATTCTTTATTCAAATTGTAGTATTTTAGAAATCTTTTTAATATAATTTAGAGAAAGCTTTTGTTTATAAAGTTTCTTTAAAAATTCTGATCAATGAAATCATAGAAAAAATATGGTAAATTAAACAATTTATCAAAAATAAAAATTATACCAATTACTTTTTTAAATGTATAAATTATTCAAATGCTCAAAATTCGAATTTTTTAATATTTTTTACTAAAAATAAAACAATTAATTGGCTTCAATTTTTTTTTCTTACAGACAGAAAAAAATATTTTTGAAAAAATTTCAATTATAATTTAAAAATGATTCCAAATATTTATAAAATTATATAATCAAAGTCGAAGTATTCTAACAAATTAAATTTAAATTATTAATTTTATTATTAATTAATTAATGGAAATTCAAACTATTAAACAAATTTTTATTTAATTACCCAGATGATCACTTTATTTTTGATGAATTAATTAATTAATACAATTAGAAAAATAATTGAAAGCAGTTAAATAATATAAGAAATTTTAAAATTTGATCACTGGAATAATTGACATAATTAAACAAGTTATTAAAAAAAAAAATAAATAAATAAATAAATTTTTGACAAATCTTTTAACTGACCACATTTTCTCTGTGTAGCATTAATTAATAAAGTAATCAAATATAAATAAAAAAATAAGTGACGATCTGACTAATTAAGTATACAATTTTTTAATAGGTTGAATTTCAATTAATAAAATAATTCAATACGAATTTTTCATTATTGAAATTTAATTCAAATAAGATTTCAAGTAAGATTTTTTCTCATGTAAATTTTTAAGTCATTCAATTATTCATTTGACTGATTTAAATTTTTTTTTTTTTAATTTTTTTCTGTTTTTCATTTTTACAATTACTGGTAATTGATAGAATCATTTCGGTAAGAAGTGTAATTTTAAACAATGTGTGTGAAGATAAATTTCAAAATTTATAACCCCAGACGCAAACCATGTTAGTTAACAGAGGTCTGTTAACTCATTAACATAGCTCTGTTAAGCATGGAAAAACTGATATATTCAATAAAAATGGAATTAGGAACACATTTTTGGACCAAATGGGCCCAGAAAACCGTTACCATTAGGAAATATACTCACATATCTTAAATTCAGGCAACTTTATCAGAATTGGCTTTAAAACATGAATTTGACGATCACTCAAAATTTGGGATTCTGAGTGGGATGAATCCAGATTCCAGTTAAACAAGGCAACGTGGGCGGAAAAAATTTTTGGAGATGATAGATAAGGTAAAATTTCAAATTTTGGATTCTGAGTGTTAAAGGATCTGAAAAGTGGAGGACATAGTGAGATACCTTATCTATCAATCATCTCCAAACAGTTTTGTCCGCCCACGTTGCCTTGTTTCCCTGGAATCTGGATTCATCCCACTCAGAATCGCAAATTTTAAATTTTTGAAAAATTTGTATAACTTCTTCCAACTCACACTGTTAAAGGATCTGAAAAGTGGAGGACATAGTGGGATACCTTATCTATCATCTTCATAAAGTTTTGTCCGCCCACGTTGCCTTGTTTCCCTGGAATCTGGATTCATCCCACTCAGAATCCCAAATTTTGAATGATCGTCAAATTCATGTTTTAAAGCCAATTCTGATAAAGTTGCCTGAATTTAAGATATGTGAGTATATTTCCTAATGGTAACGGTTTTCTGGACAAATTTGGTCCAAAAATGTGTTCCTAATTCCATTTTTATTGAATTTATCAGTTTGTTCATGCTTAACAGAGCTACGTTAACGAGTTAACAGACCTCTATTAACTAACATGGTTTGCGTCTGGGGTTATAAATTTTAAAACTTATCTTCACACACATTTTTAAAGAATTTTTAATTGCATGAAATATTTTGGTCATTGCTGACTTTTTTTCTATGTAGAATTTTATTTTAATATGTTAAAAACTACTTCGTATTTGAGCAAATTATTCAGTAATAAAAATATTTAAAAGAATTTTTAATATCTGTTTAAAAATTTATTTGAAAATTTTTGTTAAATAATATTTTTTTTATGATATTATAAAGAAAACTTTCGCTATGAGCTTATGCTTTGTAGTTATACAGAGCTTTTTGTTAACTTGTTTATGTTTTAGTAAGATGCTAAACAAAAACTTGTTTTTGTATTACTTTAGCTGTCTATAATATTGTAAGTTATACGAAGAAAGTTTTTTTTGGCTCTTGAAGTTGCTAACTAATTGTAGAGATTTATTATAATATAAAAATTATATTTCTTTCTGGGCTTCAAATGAACCGTGAGTTATTTTTATCAACTGTTAGTTATTTACTCGTTTCAGATAAATTTAGAAATTTTGGCATCGATTTGTTATAGCATATTTTTACATATTTTGATCCTAACAGCATATTTTGTCATTTTTTCATAGAAAATCTTTATTTCTGAGCATATTTTAGCAATTTAACTGGCATATTTTGCATATTTTATACTTAAAAGCATAACTTTGCATATATTCCACTAAATAGCAGAATTTTTAATTTATTTACAGTTAGCCAATAGAATTTTTTACCTAAATTACCATTAGTGAAATTTTCTTTTTATTTACACATAAATTTTTTAAAATCCGATTACCGATTCCCTAATAATATTCATCTTATAAATTTATAGAAATTTTGTATTTTCCTGATTCAATTAGCTTAGAATATTTTTAAGTGCAAAAAGAAATTATATTTTTTTAAAAATTGCTAATAAAAATGAAGTTATTTTTAACATAAATAGTAACCAATTTTAAATTTAGTAAAAAAAATAATAGTATTTTAAAAGCATATTTTTATACCCTACACCACCATAGGTGGTTGCGGTATTATACGTTTGTGCTGATGTTTGTAACGCACAGAAAAAAATCATCCAACACCCACCTTAAAGTATACCAATCGACTCAGAATCACTTTTTGAGTCGATCTAATGATGTCCGTTCGTCCGTCCGTCTGTCTGACTGGCTGGACAGCTGGCTTGTTGTCCATGTAAACCTTGTGCACAAAGTACAGGTCGCCATTTTGAAGATAATTCAATGAATGAATTTGGCGTAGTAGTAGTACTTTCATAACACAAGGACGAACCCTACTGAAATTTGTTATGATCGCTCTATTATTTCACCTAGCCCCCAAACAAACGTCCTCCCGCAATAGAGGTTTAACGATCATAAATGCCTTAAATATAGCAATGAAATAAGGTGCAAAGAAGTTTTCCATAAGTGTTAATCTTTATGCCAAATATAAGTAGAAATCACAGTGACATATTTTATGAGAATCGCTCAATAATTTACCATAGCTCCCATATAAGCCCAGTTTCGGGAATCATTCTAAAGTGCATAAATTCATATAAACCCAGCAAAACTTTGCTTTCCTGGTAAGCTAGCAGGTATAATTGGAAACAAAAATAGAGTACTTATTTTTTGCTTGAATAACTAGTTATTTTTGTTCGAGTTGTCCGCAAATTCATGTAGTTATTTTTTGACTCTAGGGGTACTAAAAATATGTACCCAAACGAAAACAAAAATAAAAAAAAAACAAAAAAATTTTGCCGTCAGTGAGACTCGAACTTGGACACAAACTAACCATTCGCTTTTAATGACTAACGTCTTACTTAGTACACCATCTCGCACATACCAGCCTAAGCGACAAAAACTCTATTTAGTTTAAAATATCTTTTGAGACATTTTGTTATAAAAAACTAACAGCTTCAGAATGGAGTTGAACCAACAACCTTCTGGTTGTTAATCCGGCACTTTAGCCAACTCACCCACGTGATTGCAGTATTATTGTGCTATTATACTATTGAGTGCTTATTAATGTAATACAGAGTAGGCAAATAATAATGACGCCTCATTACCAAGAAACTACTTTAATAAGTAGTTGTTATTACCGAAAACCAAAAAGTTTTTGCTGGGAATGTTAGTATTAACGTAACATTCTGTACTCGTATATTTTATTTTACACTTAGTAAAAGTATCGGTCCACAGTTGTCCACAGATCTAACATAAGACCCCTCCATGAATTTTGATGGACATACACAATGGTGTGGGGTATCATATGGTCGGGCTTGAGCGACTATATCTTCCTACTTGTTTAATTTTAGGGGCCTATTTTTCGATTTTAAAAGCATTTTTTATGCGCATAAAACACTTTTTATAGAGCATATTTTTGGTTGCCCTGACAATGACTCATTATTATACATTTGTAATTAAATAGATCCCGGTTTATTTTAAAGGCAACATTTGAAACTGTATAAACTAATTAAGATCTTGAATTTGTAAGATCCCCTAGAACTTTTAATATTTTTCTTTTTTGCAAAAGTTATAAAAAATTAATAATAATGTGTCAATTTGTCAAAAATGTCACATTATATACGAGCAAGAGCTGCAATTATAAATAAATTTTGAAATCCAGTAATTATAAACAAATGTCAAATTTATTATAAATTAGATAAAAAGTAAACAAAGCAAAAAAGAAAAAAAAAAACTGATTTCGAACTAAAAACAAACTTAACAGAAAAACACTGTTAAATATTTATTTATGTAGATGATGTTTCCTGCAGAGTTAAAGGATACTTTAAATGTTATTTCCTTAATAAACCCTCTTAATTTTTTCCTGTTTATACAAAGACATACCTACATTCGGAAGCATTCATAAGGTTGCAGTTACGAGTAGATATGAATGTTAGATATCAACACATATGAGTACAATAACAACTTTTGCTCATTTTATTTTATTTATTTTATTTTTTTTTTAATTCTTTTTACGAGGGTACAATGAAAAATGGGCGTTTTGATATCATCATTGCTAATTCTTCTTTTTTACAATTTAAATTGTCATAGAAGAGAGGGAAAAAACTTAAAATAAAAACAACAAGGACCACAATAAAATAGCCTGCTGTGCAATATTTTATCAGTCAATGTGCTGTTGGTCCTTTAGGCAAATTATTTATCCGTGTGAATTCAATTTGTCGCCCTGGGGTTTATAACATTGGGTGCTGCACTTGATACTAACACTAGTAGTCTACATTTCAATTGCTGCTACACAAAATAAAAATAAAAAAAATAAATAAAAATCTTTAATAAAAATATAACAACAAAAGCGGAAGAAAAAAAGACAAACAAATCATATATGTACATATGTATGTATGAATGTATGTATGTATGTATGTATGTAAAGAGGATATATGACTGGTACGTAACAAAGTCATGTACAACATATTTATGTATTTACATATAGTGTAAATAACTAATTGCCTTCCGGCAAACATCTGTTCGATTTATTTATCCGAAAGCAAAACAAAAAAAAGTGCCATTTGACATTTATTTCCTAAGAGTTTTTTTTTTCTTTTTTTGTTAAGTACTGACTGGTAACTTTAATAACACGTTATCGTCATAGTTTTATATTTAGCAAAATCGTATACGAATTATAAGTAAATGGTGTTTATAAATGTTTTAATGGGTTCAGGAAGAATTAATAAACCACATTAAGTTCACTTACAAGGAAAAGAGCAGAATTTTAAAATTTATTTGTCAAGTCTATAATTTTGATAAACTAATGGACTAATATAACCCGCCTTAAAGTATACCAATCGACTCATAATCATTTTTTGAGTCGATCTAAGGATGTCCGTCTGTCCGTCCATCTGGCTGGCTGTCCATTTTAACCTTGTGCACAAAGTACAGGTCGCCATTTTGAAGATAATTTTCAATGATCTTTGTCATGAAGGACTATCATGACATAAGAACGAAACCCATTGAAATTGGTTATGGTCGGTCCATTATTTCACCTAGCCCCCATACAAATGTCCTCCCGAAATAGGGGTTAAACGATCATAAATGCCTTAAATATAGCAATATTTTAATGAAATTCCGTGTAAGGAAGTTTTTTATAAATACCAATCTTTGTGCCAAATTTCATGAAGATCGATCCATATAAAACCCTCTTTCGAAAATCACTTTAACGTGCATAAATCACATACACATGTCAGTATCAAATTTATATTCAACACAAATAAGTTTTATTTTACGGTGACAAATTTTATGAGGATCGCTTCATAATTTACCATAGCTTCCATATAAGCCCACTTTCGGGAATCACCCTAAATCGCAACCTTCAATCAAATTAAAATTATTTTATTATCCATTCTTGAAGTTTTGTTTTTTGAAATATGTAAACAAAATAAAAATATTTTTTTTATTAAATAAATTTTGAGAAAAAAACTGCAAGAATCAGACCAATTTTTTTTGCAAAAAAAAAAAAAAAAATTTTTTCGTATTCAATTTAAAGTCTTGACTTTGATAATTTTTCACGGTTAGGCGAATTGAGATAATTCTAAAAAATATACGACACATTGTTTTGGAAAGTATTGGGAATCTTAATTTATTTAAAAAAAATAAAATTTTTAAGAAATAGCTTGAAAAAAAAAAAAAAAACAATAAATGTCTAGGCAAAAAAATCAACATTTTCAAACTAAAGAGATATCATAGGTGAGTAAGCATATATTTTTTCTTCATCTCATCAAGTTCTTTTTAAATCTTTAAAATCGGACTTGCTTTGTAGAAGTTATGATTTTTTAAAACTTTTTCATATGCGAGATGGTCAACTTTGACACAATGTAGCTTATCTCGTATTATTACAGGATAACTACAAAATAATTTTTCTGAAAGCTGATGTCTTTTTCTATAACTCTCCTATACATTTTAATACGATTCGTCCAGTAGTTTAGGAGATACATATTTATTACCAACATTTTTTTCGAACGGCGCCACTGTGCGGTACAGAATTTTTCAGTAAATTTAAATACCCGTTATGAGGAAGTTTTAAACCTCTAAATTACATTTTTTCATTGTCTCTAGTCCCGCCACGGCGGTTTGTCTTCTTGGATTAAATATTTCCTTGATGTATAGCTTATACGTGGTAGAGAAAATCCTGTCATGTTACACTCTAGGATAGCTTCGGTCCTAGAGAGCGTAACAGTTGGCCATTGCCTGGGCTTGTCTGTGGGCCTATAATGGGAGAAAAGGACCTTCGGGGCCTGACCAGAGACTTAACACAATCTGGTACCACGGGGGCCAGTAGCTCCTGGTACGGCAACACTGACTCGTCGGTGTTGTCGTACTGGACTGGCTGTTGGAGAGGACCTTCGGGGAGTCATATGGTGGTTGTGGTTTAGACCTAAACCGCAGGTAGGGGTTTATAGTCCCGATATGGTGTTGCATAGCAACACACGTCGCCAATAGTGCGGCAGGAGGTTAGATAGCTCCAACTCCTAAGCAAGGGAGAGTGGACTTATCCAGACAATGAGTCTCTCGAATTGCCAGCTGTGTGTTCCTAACAGGCACATGAGGGCGTTGGTTGGCGCATTGTACCTCACCCAGTGGTAAGACCACCGTGGGATAAGGCCGTCATGGCAGGTGCCCACGTTAATCCTGACCACATATCTCGAGAACGTTTTTTCTGATATGCTTTAATAAAATATAAAAAAAAAATTCTAATTTTCCAAGATACAACAACAAGATAACTGCAACATTTTTTAAGCTGTTTTATAGTTTCAGAGATATTGAAAATAAAAATAAAAGTAAAAAATCTTACAAAATTTAAAAATTTTTGTTTTTCTAAAAATTATAAAAAAAAACGAGAAAACGATATAGACGGTCTTGACCTTACACCATTGTGTACGAGCATAAAAATTCGGTAAGAGGACTTATATTATACCTGCGGCCAATTTTACTGAAAGTAAAATAAAATATACAAATACAGAATAATGCGTTGGTACTAACATCTAGATGATTTTATGCACTTTAGGTCGATTCCTGGAAGTGGGTTTATATGGGATGGAAAACTTGTTTGTGTCGAATATTAACTTGGTACTTGTGTTTAAAAAATTTGTTAAATAAATTATATTACACACCATAATAACATGATTTCTCTCTGTGTATAAGGAAAGGCATAATAAATTTTCATTCTATTGCAATCTTCATAGTTTACCACAAATAAGTGATGTCAACTTATCTTTTTTCAAGCTGGAGAGTAAAAATTACAACTTACTTAAAAAAAAACGGTTGCAAAATTTTTCAATTCGTATGGGATTTATGCACGTTAAAGTGATTTTCGGAAGAGGGGTTTATATATGGAACCTATGGTCAAGGTCAGTTGTGGACCGTATTTCATAAAATTTGGTACAAATATTGATACTTATACAGAACTTCTTTGCAAAAAATTTCATTAAAATATTCTTATTTTTAAGCCATTTTTTTAAGTGTTTAAACTCTATTCCGGAGGGTCATTTTTATGGGGGCTAAGTGAAATAATGGACCGATCACAACAACAATTTCAATAGGCTCCGTTCTTGTATCAGAAAAAGTTCCACATGGCAAATTCGATTGAATTATTTTTAAAATTGCGACCCGTACTTATATGGACAGCCAGCCAGACGGACGGACGGACATTGTTAGATCGATTTAAAAAGTGATTCGGTTATACTTTAAGGTGAATGTTGAATAACTTTTTCTATGAGTTACAAACATCTGTACAAATGCATAATACCCCAACCACCTAAGGTGGTGTAGGGTATAATTAAAACCTTTTTAGTTTTATCCTAAAGCTGGATATACTATAAATAAAACGAGTTATATTTCACAATTAGCTAAACGTATCTCATTTTAAAATGTTGCAAAAATAATAAAATTATTAAGAAAAAAAAAATTAATAAGACTTAGGAAAGTTCTTTTTTAACAATAAATAATTTTAAATATTTTGCTAAGAGTTCCATATGAAATAAACAAGTAATTTTATCCAATTTATTATCTGTCTATATTATATCCTAGTTATTTTTATTTTTATTTTCCTACTTAATTCCTTTCGTAAAGTTAAAATAGAATAAAACGTCTAAAATCAATGATGTGCGTAATGACTTTTTTTTTCGAAAACGTGATTTTAATTTAGAAATACTTTTCAAATTGACCTTTAATTTAAAGGTCAAATTTGATTGAAAACAATTTAAATACGTAACGCAGTCAAAACAAACTAAAAAAAGAAAAAGAAACCATTTATTCTTCTTTTTAAAAGTTTTGGCAAATAAAAAGAAGAAAAAAAATATACAATTTAAGTACGAAAGTAGACAAATGTTTCTTGTGTGTATGGCTAAATTTATAAACAAAGCAGAAGAAACAAAGGGGGGGGGGGAGGTAAGGGGTTGGGGTAAATAATAATAGAGAGACATTTTCATTACGCCATAGTTATATCAACACCACCATTTTGTTTGTTTGTTTGTTTGTATTTCTTAAGTTTTTAAGCTTTTCTAGACACTTTACCAACTAACAAATATGTAACTTATTTAGTAGTGAAAATTGTTTTGGGAAATTCCTTACATGTGCCTAAGTGTCTCAAAAAAAGGACTTTTTGTGTGTGAGTGTGTGTGTGTGCTTTTGTTTTTGTTTTGTATTTGCTGATGATGATGATGATGATGTTAATAATCATTATGATGTTGTAGTAGCATAAGATAAAAGCTTTTTTGTGAAAAGTACTCTTACTTTTGTTATTGAGAGTTTATTTTGTAAAAAGAAAGTGAAAGTCCTTTGGGTTCATATAAATATCCTGTTGCGTCTCTTGAGTTAAAATTTTTGAAATAACTTTTGTTTGTTTTCTTTAAGTTATAATTTTAACCGGCATTAACAAACATTAGTTAATGTGATTTTGAAGAAATAGCTCAACATTTGAGTATTTTTTTTTTTTTTAAAGAAATACTCAAAATTAGATTCTGCTTACAATAGAGAGTTTAAACACTATTCTCAACGCATCCCTCCCCCCCCCCCCCCCCCTCAAGAAATTGTACTTAGGCTAGATATTGTTATAATGTTTATGTTTACAAAAAAAGGGTGCTTTTTTTGATAAATGGTTTCATTTTTGGGGGTTGCTTTGGGATTCAAATTCATGCTGTTGGGATTTTGTAATGATATATAAAGAATCAAAACGTTATACTAGTATATAAAAATAAATATATATTACCTTGTAAATCTATAGTGTTTATACATATATACATATATTTTCCTTAGTATACAAGTTATATTTATTTTAAGTACGTTCTTAAGATGAGTTAGTGTTTCGTTTCTTTTTTCTTTTTTTTTTTTTGTAAATTTTTTTTTCAACCAAAACCATGTGCAGCCTAACTCTTTGTTAAGTTTTAAATTGTTTTAAGTTCACTTAAGACAATCTAGCTAATTACGCTACTTGGGTGGTCCTCATGTCTGCCACTGTTAAACAAGCAGTCAGCAAATCAGTTGAAGTTTGCTCCAGGGATGTCCACTAATATGGTAAGCGGCAACTGCTTGAAGTGTGCCGTGAATGTTTTACACAGACAGTTAGTTAAGTTGGCCAGTTAGTCACATAAGCCATAAAAACTTGAACATTCTCTATGTCCGCCCGTCTGTGCAAACGTCCCTCTCTATCTAGCCATTTCTCAGTTTTATATCTGACATTATACACAAAATAAATTTATATACTTATATTTTTTTTCCAATAATTTAAAAGATGTTTAACTATTTAACGACATTTAAATTGTATTTATTGTATGTGTGTGTGTGTGTGTGTGTGTGTGTGTGTGTGTACTTGTGTTTGTGACATTTCATTATAATTTTTGTGATTTGTTTTAATGCATTTTATCATACATCATACATAATGATTTCATTAATCAACGTGATGTTATTAAAAATGTTTGCAACATTTTGTAATTATCCCATAACAGGGATATTAATTAAATGTTTGTTTGAAATAAAGAAAAAAAAAAAATAAATCAAACAGTTCTGCTCTCTACTAAGATAACTAACTACAACATAACAACACTTACACTGTTACTATAATTGCTGATTGGCAATTTAACGCTCAATTCTTTATTGCATTTTTTTTTTGTGCTAAATCAGTTGCAAATTGGAAAAATTGTATGATTTTTTTATTGATGTTTTTTTTTTTTTTAATGATCTCGTTTAAATGTTTTCCAGAGATGATGGACGCAAAGACATTTTTATCCATCCACTTACATATTTGTATTTTATTTATATTTTGTATTTATTTATGTTATCGTCAATATATATGAGCGAGACTTGTTGTCTGTCATTTTGCTGGTTTGTTTAAAAGTGGAGTTGAGTTGTGTCAGATATATAGAGTATATTTGTATGTAAGAGAGAGTGTGCGCGTATTTGTTTGTAAGTATTTTAGGATTATTGTAACACATCATCACAAATCAAAACATTGGAATGTTTCACGCACAAATGCGAGTATGAGAGGCGAAAACGTTCAACAATTATAATTATTAATTTTTTGAAACAATTCTTTTTACAACACAAATAAAACCCAGCAAACAATTTTGCTTTGTTTTCGTATTCTGTAAAGAAACAGATTTTTTGGAAAAAAAAAAGAAAAAGAGAGCGAAGAAAATTTCTATATGGAGGAAATATTGGTTTCCTAATGGTTTACTGAATGGATCTAACAGACCTGCATAAGTTTTTTACTTCAGTATATTATTCTTACACGCAAAGAAATGTCCTGTTCAAAACATGGTTACTGTAACAATACTCTTTTCCTGGCTATAATATATTGTTATCGCAAATAACTTTATTGAACTTTATTCGAACAACAATTTGGTCATTGCAATAACATTTTTGTTATTAGTTTCATAATAACATTGTTGGCGCCATAAAAAAATAAAAATGGATTTCAATTACAAAATTGCTTATATTAATTAAATTTTTTTTTATTGATTTCGCTCCAATCATCAAAATGTTAATATTAATTAACTAAAGTTAATTGATTTTTATTGAAATTTTAATTATTTTTTTATTCATAGCAATTAGAAGCGTGATTGAAAATTTGCTTAATACCAATTAAAATATTTATTGATTCGATTACTTAATTAATTATATTTATAACATTGCACAAAAATGCTTCCACAAAGTGTGAGTTTTAGTTAAAATATTTATTGGACTATAGTTAATATTTAAATAATACAAGATATGTTTACAATACATTAGTAACATAGGTATGAAATAAGTATTATTAAGTATAATGTATTGTATATAATATGTGATATAAATTGAGATACGTATATTTACTTAAATCTCGAAAAATCTCCCTGAAAACGGGTTTAAACTATACTGAAATAGCCTCTGCAACTAAGGTACGACATATTAATAAATATAACACTTTATCTTCTAAATGGCCAACTGCCTTCACAGATTTTTTTTTTAGCATCTTAAACAAGTTTTTGTGCGCACATTATCATGTGGACCACACTCGTCATTGTTTTGTTCTTGTTCGGCAACAAGCAATTTTTAAGCATTATTCATTTTATCAATGCAATGAAAAAACTTCAATACAATTTCAGTTCTTAATATATGTGTAACTTCTGACAACAACGTAAGTAATATCTAGAATAACCCGGTAAAGCATTTAAAACATTTACTCACCAAGTAATTTCATATCCATTGACACTTCTGAAGGCGAAAGAAGTTTGCTTAGCATTCAGTTTTCTTAAATAGATTGCAAGAAGTCGGCATTTGGAAATATGTAAATTAATTAATTTCCTTTCAAACATTTTTAATTTTATTAAGATCGCTCCATAATTTACCATATCTCCTACATAAGCCCACTTTCGGGAATCACCCAAAAGTGCATATAAATATTAGTATTAAAGTTATATTCTGTATTCGTATTTTTTATTTTACACTTAGTAAAAGTATCGCTCCACAATTGTCCACATGTCTAACATAAGACCTCACCACGAATTTTGATGGACGTACACAATGGTGTGGGGTATCATATCTTTCTTACTTGTTTCGTTTGAGTATTTTTCTATATAATTAAATTTTTGTCAAATAAAATTACAAACAATTATAAAGTTTATTACATCAATAATCAATATAATTAAAATTCTTAATTAAATGAAGCAATAAATTAATTGAAAAATTTTGTCGAATATTTTTATCTGTGAATATGTTTGTTTAAAGAATTATGTTATTATGATTTAATAATATTAATTACAGTTTTATCAACAACCATAAACATACAAGCAGAGAAAAATATAGTTGTAGTGACCATAATCTAAGAGCAACATATTATGATTGGAACATATGTTCACACAGAAAAATAAAAATGATTATAAGTAATAATTATTATAATTCCACTTTGTCATATTGTATCCAATTTTATGGTTTGTTTTTTCATGTTATGATTATAGTTTTACATACAATTGAACAATCTTAATTTATTATTATAGCACATTGTCATATTATGATTAAATTTTATCATACTATAACCTCATGTTATTATATAGTGATCTAATCTTATCATATTATTATTACATTTTATTATATTATTATTACATCTTATCATATATTAATATAAATTATTATTATTTTTTTTATGATAAAATTTTTATTGAAAATAATATAGAAGTGAACACTAGAATAATAATATTAATAATATTTACACATTATTAGTTATATTCATTTCTACCACCATATGTGGTTCAAATACAAGATATCTAATATTGCTGGAATCACATCAAGTATAACCAAACCTTTTCTACTTATATTTAGTCATATATATAAACTAAATGAGAATTACATTGAAGTTAGAATACAAATATTAAAAAAAAAACATATTTTAAAACAAACAAGTATTGAAGTTTTCCACTAAGTTTGTGAGGAGGATAATTATTATATTTATTTGTAACATTTTATTGTTATAGGAATAATAATATTAATATGGTTTAAAAACAGAATATGGTTTAAGAACAAGGAAAATATTTAATGATTGTAGAAGTAATTATATGTTTCATATTAACAAAATTTTGTTTCTGATAATAATATTTAAAAACATATAATTTTTGCAGTCAATCATATTAAAATTCTTATTGAATGTAAACATTAAATGACAAAGTTGAATCAAAATCGTTGTTATCATGAACACAGAGTTATGAAAGTTCAATAAAATTAAGAATGAGAACATAATATTGTTGTAGTGATAATGCTGTAACCATGTTTTTTCTCTGTGTGTATGTAATATTTTAATATGACGCTGTTTTTACATCAGTTTCTTAAAGGTTTTAAAAATATCAATAAAAAAAATTAATGTGTAACGATTTCTTCTACATTTTGTTCACTGGGTTATGTTGGTAAAGCCAAATACTTATTTACCAACTAGCTATACTATTTATTATATGTATATACAACCTTACACTTACATATTAATACAATAAAATTATGATCAAGCCAAGCTTTCCTTTAACAAGCCCAAAAAAAGGAAAACAGAAAAAAAACTCGAATTGACAAAAATGGTTAATCCGTCAATTCGAGTGAGTGTATTGTAACGAACGATGAGATCAAAACGTCGTATGTAGTTAATTTCAAAAATAAAACCTCGCAAAATAAATGCAACAAAATGTGTATGAACATGTATTTATGCATTTTAGATATGAATTTTTTTTTTTTTTGTTATTATTATTGTTGTAAGAAAATTCAAAAAGACACTCTTAACAAAGTGTTTTAAGTAGTAAAGGCTTCATGAAGATAGAAAGATGTAGCAGCCAACCAACGAACCAACCAACCAACCATGTTTGTCATGTTGATGTTCATTATTGTTGACGACACAACGTAGAGTTGATTCAAAGATGTGGATGATGATGATGATGAGAATGGCTATGATCGTTACTTGCAAATGTTTGTCGGCGGCATCTTAGCACTCGTCAATCAGCCGGGACCACAGTGGCTTAAAAAATCTAGGTAAACTTTTTTTTTTTTGCTTTTTTTGTTTGTTTAAAAATGCCGCCGGCAAAACTACTAGCACAAACTAGATAAAAAAAATTTATAACAATATAAAAAAAAAATAGTTGATTTTATTTTATCCAGAAAAATTTACAAAAAAAAAATCTACTAGATAAACCTTTTCGGCATAAAGAAACAATCAATTCAATAAGAATCGAATCAAATTAATTCATATAATCCCAGCAGTGAAATAGAGTTAGCGAATATACTTTTCATCAGGCCTTTTAATGTTAAAATAACGAAGCATAAAAAATTTAAGATTTTGGTAAAAGGAATTCCGATATTCTCAAAAAAGCGGCGAAAATTCCAAAAATGGTATTTTTTTTTTAATTTTGCCCATAAATTCCAAATTTAGATCTGCGTCTAGAAAAAGTCATTGGCAAACTCTTTAGTACACATCATGTTTTCTGAAACAACATGCTTTGGGATTTTAGAACATATAGACTAATATCAAAATTTCGATATAAAATAGGTCAAATTCGGCAGGATCTGTACATATCCCTATTGGGTGATTGGTCTAGTTTTTAAACTTGAAATTATCTCCATGAAGATACCTTTCAGAAAAGCATAAAATCATTATAAAGGGTGATTCAAGTAGAGATACTTTTTTCAATAGCCTTTTTTTGACAGATCACGTGTGAGTCGTGTCATGCTGTCATGTTATTTTTGTTTAGTATTGTTTCACATTTCATAATGGAAAGACTTACGTCTGAACAACGTTTACAAATCGTTCAACTTTATTACGAAAATTCACGTTCTGTGAGGAATGTGTTTCGTGCACTTCGCTTAACTTATCGTCAACATAATCGGCCTACTGAGCGTACTATTCGCAACACCATCACCCATTTTGATACCCAGCATTCATTATTGGATAATATTCGACCGAATATATTACGTTCAGCACGCTGTGAAGAAAATATAGCGGCCTTAGCTGAGAGTGTACACGAAGACCGTGGAGAGTCGGTTCGGCAGCAACTTGGACTGACGTATGGAACGACTTGGCCCATTTTATCTCGAGATCTTAAATTGAAAGCATACAAAATACAGCTTGTGCAACAACTGAAGCCGCTCGACCTTCCCAAGCGACATCGCTTCGCTCTATGGGCTCTTGAAAAGTTCCAAGAAGATCCGACGTTTTCGAGGCAAATTTTGTTCAGCGATGAGGCCCATTTCTGGCTCAATGGGTACGTAAACAAACAAAATTGCCGCATTTGCGACGAAGAGCAACCTGAAGAGATTCAAGAAGTGCCACTTCATCCAGAAAAAACAACGGTTTGGTGTGGTTTGTGGGCCGGTGGAATCACCGGTTCATATTTCTTTAAAAATGATGCCGGTGCGAACGTAACCATCAATGGCGACCGTTATCGCGCCATGATAACCGACTATTTGATGCCTGAAATCCCACACATCGCATCAATCAATGGATTTATTGAGAGAACACTTCGGTCGATTGGCCACCAAGATCGTGTGATATAACACCGTTATACTTTTTCCTATGGGGATATGTAAAGTCTAAAGTTTATGCGGACAAAGCCGCTTCGATTCAGTACTTGGAGGAAAACATCACGCGTGTCATTCTCCAGTTACCAGTCGAATTGCTCGAACGAGTCATCGAAAATTGGACTCAACGGATGGACCATCTGCGACGTAGCAACGGCCAACATTTGATAGACATAATCTTTAAAAAATAAATGCCAAAGAATGTTCTTTCAAATGATAATAAACATTCCCCATTAAATTTGAATTTTCTGTGTTTTTTTTTTTAAGTAGAGAACCTCGAAATGGATCACGCGTTATATTCTTAAAGAAGATTTTATTAAAAAAATCATAATTTTTGCTATTTTTAAATTCAAAATCGTTTATTTTTGGACTCAATAAAGATACACACTTCAATATAAAATATAAAATATAATAAAATCGATCTGAACTGTTGGCTATATATAGAAAAAACTGGATTCAAATGTTAACTTAATAACCCGAAAACTATAAGAGGTAAATAATACATCTTTGAAATCGGGTAAGGAATACAAATTTGGCTAGTGGTTAAAAATGTTGTATATCAGAGGAAACCTACTTTTAGTCCCTATAGCTTAAAATTGTATCTAATTATATGAAATTTTATGGTAATTGTTCAAAATGTTCTCTTTGATAAAGTACTAAAGAATAAAGTCTGAGCTTAAGGTGTTTTTTGTTTGAAAGCAACTGGAATTTTTTCACAAAAATTTTAATTTCTAAAATCGGACTACACATAAACAGGATTTTTTTTTTTTTCAGAATATTAAATATAATATAATAGATACTATTTTTCAGAAGAATATCAGAACAAACAACAATTTTCAAAGAAATAATAAAAATACTTGGAAAAAAACAAAATATTCAAATACTTGAGGAAAAACACACTAAAATATTTCAAGTTGATGGTTCCATTTTAAAATTTAGCTTTAAGAAAATTTTAATTAAAAAAAAAAGTACACCAAAAGTTTATGAAATTTGATTTTTTTTTGTTCTTTTTTTGTTTGTATTTTTCCCAATATTAAAAAAATTGTTAGCTTTTATATCTCAGTTGAAGAAAAACAATTCTACCCAGACCAACGACTTTTTTTGTTGTTGATAGATAATTTTGTCTATTTTTATTCTGTATTAAATTTTATTACAAAATGTTAATTTCCAAAATTCAATTAACATCCAGTTTTGATACGTTTTACCCCAACGCGCCGGGACCTATTCAAAAAATGAAATGGAAATAAATCTGCCGTTTCCGTATGGCTGGTCCGATTTTAATGAAAATTCACATAGTGATAGAAGAAGTGTAGTGGAGCTTAGGTTTTGAATTTGGACAATATAGACATACGTACGGGGGAGGGTTCACAGGATCCCAAAGTTGGACAACTCGGGTATGATAAATATTTTAAACGATCCTCATGCGTTATATCTAAACCGATATAAAAGTTTTTATTATGAGTAGATTCTTCTGCTCAAGATCTATAAAAAACATTGTCGCTTGTATAGGTTATCTCTTGTATTTTATGAGATATTTTGTTTCAAAGATAAAATTTTTACGTTTGAACATACCTTGATGAAGTGTTTTTCCCTATAGCGGTTCTAAATTTTAACCAATTTTATTGTAATAATTTTTATTTTGTTAACAACAAAGAACAAAATCTTGTACAGAAAGAATTAAAAAAAAACCTTTTCGAAATGAAAAATTTGAACTTTGAAAAAAATCGATTTTTTCCCCTTTTTTTTGCCAAGAAAGTAATCACATTCTTTTCAGTTATAAGCAATTTTTTAGTAACATAAGTATATAGTATTTATTTTTTTCTGAAGGAAACAAAAGAAATTAAAAAAAAAAAAAAATATTTTTACGAGGACCATGGTGGTCTCCCGAACTATATCTAATTTTTCCATAAATTTGCAATTTTCGCTTTAATTTCTCAAATCTCAAAGCTGGAACCAGAAAATTTTAATGTTGTTTTAAATGCTATAATATGTTTTTAATTTCTAGGTAAGAGAAATTTTTGCTCCCCGATATCGATTGGTAAGATATAGCAAATAAAGTAAAAAATACCATTTTTGATTTCTGTTGATAAATCTGAAAAAAAAAAGTATTTTCGAATTATGCATCAAAAAGTCTATACAACTGTAAAATTTCTTAAAAAAAAAAAAAAAACTATTAACAAAAATGTTATTGCATTAACAAAATCTCAAATCAATCCTTTAGTTAAATTGTGGGACTCAAAAAATAATTTTAATTTTTGTACTTTGTAAAAGAGTTGATCTGGGTAAGGGGTCACACAAGAACCCCGGGAAATATTATTGCGGATGAATTACTGGTTACCTTTTTCAAAGTGAGCGGCATACCGCTGTTCTTTTGCAGATCAATGATACTGCAGTATTTGACGAGAATAGCTCAACAAAGATGGATAAATGAATCCTCAGTATGCCCCAGTATGATCAGAAACGGTCGAGTTTCATTCTGGGATTGTCAAGGTATCAGCTGGTGCACACGCTAGGAGACTAGCACTCCCTTTTAACGATTATTGTAGAAGCTGCTTTAACGAGGAGGAGGATGAGAGAGTAGAACATTTTCTTTGCCACTGTCCTGCTCTTGCGAATATAAGAACTGCTGAATTTGGTAGTCCGTATATACACGGACTATCTGATGTCTCTGCAATTGTTGTTAGACGCATTAGATCTTTTATTCGTGCCTCAGGTTGGTTCGATTCGAAGCTATTTTTGGACATGTGAAAACAGTTTCACATTATTCATTAGGCTAACACAACGGGACCAATAGGACTCAAGTTAGTTTTATAGTTACATTTGCGGCTGACCACATTAAACTAGTTAGTTTAGTTCAATCTATGCTAAACAAGATTTCATAATAAAATCCCAGCAAAAACTTTGCTTTCCTGGTAAGCTAGCAGGTATAATTGAAAACAAAAATAAACTACTTATTTTTTGCCTGAATAACTAGTTATTTTTGTTCGACTTGTCCACAAATTCATGTAGTTATTTTTTTGACTCTAGGGGTACTCAAAAATATGTACCTTAACGAAAATAAAAATAAAAAAAACAAAAAAATTTTGCCGTCAGTGAGACTCGAACTTGAACACACACTAACCACTCGTTTTTACTGACTAACGTCTTACTCAGTACACCATCTCGCACATACCGGCCTAAGCGACAAAAACTCTATTTAGTTTAAAATATCTTTTTAGACATTTTGTTATAAAAAACTAACAGCTTCAGAATGGGGTTGAACCAACAATCTTCTGGCTGTTAATCCGGCGCTCTAGCTAACTCATCCATGTGATTGCAGTATTACTGCGCTATTATACTATTGAGTACTTATTAATGTAATACAGAGTAGGCAAATAATAATGACGCCTCATTACCAAGAAACTACTTTAATAAGTAGTTGTTATTACCGAAAACCAAAAAGTTTTTACTGGGATATAAAAAGTTAGCAATTCATTGGAGATATCTTAAAAAAAGCATTCTCAGTATAAGTGTATATATATCGTTCATTCTAAGAAAGATTGAAAAAAATTAGGTCTTTTTCATTCAAAATATAAATTTTATTCAACATTTTCATTTTTCTACAAATCAAAAAATCGTCAAAATATGTAAGAGCCTATTTACATTGGGGATTATTGCAGCGTTTTTTTCCTTTTATGATAAAAAAAAAACCTGAAGCCTGTCAGAAGTCCTCAGAAATTAACTTAAAAAACAATAAAATTTGAATGAGTAGATTTAAGTCAATTTTTTTTTTTTTTTTTTATAAAATTTGATTTTGAAAAAGCTAAAATTTTTGTTTGGCAAAATAGCCAAAAGAAAATTTATATAAATTTAGCACAAAGAAAAATTTTTATAAACATTTTTTATAAATTGTAAAAATATTAATTATTCGTTATACGAAAAAGAACATTTTTAAATTCTTTGAATAGTCATTCGTAATAATTGTTCGAATATTTCGAACTAACATTATTCGAATGAATATCATAGTATTTATTAATGTCTGCAAAATATAGACATTAACGAAAGTAGCAATAATTTTAATATTAGCACCAGTAAGAAGTCATTAATGTAAGCTTCAAGATGCGACTTAAAAATTTTTAAATACATTTTCCAAAGTTTTGAAATAGATGTATATTTATTTGATGAATTATTTAGTTTTTAAGCATATATTGTTATTTGCAAACAAATGTTATTTTAGTATGAACTTGAAGGTATTAAAGTATATTTTTGAGGGAAAAGAAATAAAAATTTTTTTTATGAAAAAAAAAAAAAAAAAAATTAAAGTGATCACAGATTGAAGTGTTTTTATTCAAATGGAGTCCTATTTGAGAAACTACAGCAAATATTAATATTCTAATATATTTCTATGAAAAATCGAATTTTTATGCGTTTATATGAACAATTTTATTTTGAGGAAAAATAAGTGATCATACATTGACGCCCGTTTTTCAATTGCAGTCCTATTTAAGGAATAACAGCCAATTTTAATATTCTTATGATTTCATAAGAAAATTTTAATTTTTAAGAAAAATAAAAGTGATTACAGATTAATGTGCTTTTTTTAATTAAAGCCTTATTTAAGAAACTACAGCCCCCATTTTAATTTTGTTATGATTTTGTACGAAAAATCGAAATTTGAGTAAAAATAAAAGTGATCACATATTGACGTCCGTTTTCCAATTGCATTAAGAAACTACAGCCCCCATTTTAATTTTGTTATGATTTTGTATGTAAAATCAAATTTTGAGGAATAATATAAATGATCATAGATTGATATCATTTTTTCAATTTAAGTCTTATTTAAGAAATTACACCCCATTTATTTTTTTTTTTTTATAATTTTATATGAAAAATCGAATTTTGAGTAAAAATAAAAGTGATCGCAGATTGACGTGTTTTTTTTTTTCAATAGGAGCCCTATTTGAGAAACAACAAACCATTTTAATTTTCTTATAAATTTCTATCAATAATTTAATATAGAGAAATAATATAAATGATCATAGATTGACATCATTTTTCCAATTGCAGTCCTATTTAAGAAGCTACAGCAAATTTTAATTTTCTTATAAATTTCTATGAAAAATCGAATATTGAGTAAAAATATAAGTGATCACAGATTGATTTCCTGTTTTCAATTGGAGCCTTAAAAAAAAACTACAGCCTATTTTAGTTTTTTTTTTATAATTTTAAATGAAAAACTGAATATTACAGAGGAAAAATATAAGTCATCACAGATTGAAGTCCTTCCCAGCAAAACCTTTTTGGTTTTCGGTAATAACAACTACTTATTAAAGCAGTTTCTTGGTAATGAGGCGTCATTATTATTTGCCTACTCTGTATTACATTAATAAGTACTCAATAGTATAATAGCGCAGTAATACTGCAATCACATGGATGAGTTAGCTAGAGCGCCGGATTAACAACCAGAAGATTGTTGGTTCAACCCCATTCTGAAGCTGTTAGTTTTTTATAACAAAATGTCTAAAAAGATATTTTAAACTAAATAGAGTTTTTGTCGCTTAGGCCGGTATGTGCGAGATGGTGTACTGAGTAAGACGTTAGTCAGTAAAAACGAGTGGTTAGTGTGTGTTCAAGTTCGAGTCTCACTGACGGCAAAATTTTTTTGTTTTTTTTATTTTTATTTTCGTTAAGGTACATATTTTTGAGTACCCCTAGAGTCAAAAAAATAACTACATGAATTTGTGGACAAGTCGAACAAAAATAACTAGTTATTCAGGCAAAAAATAAGTAGTTTATTTTTGTTTTCAATTATACCTGCTAGCTTACCAGGAAAGCAAAGTTTTTGCTGGGTTTTTTCAATTGAAGCTTTTTTTTTAAGAAACTATAGCCCATTTTAGTTTTCTTATAATTTTATATGTAAAATCTAATTTTCAGGAGAAATAAAGGTGACCATAGATCTTGAACAGAAATGATTATGCAGTTTGCTAAATGTCAAGGGCTTTGTAGACACAATAATCTTACGCATGAACAGAAGAACATTATGCGAGAATATAATTTCCACTGTTCACGGTTACAAGTATTGGGTAATGTAACCAGGTACTAACTGAAGAATATTATCGGCTTTATTAAGTAAATTGTATGCCCTCTTCTTATTCTACTTATATTCTTCTCTTTCTTCTTCTGTTTATAATTACATAAAGTCAAAAGCGTAAAAAAGTAGCACATACCACTGAAAAAAGTATTTTATAAAGTTAGCATTATTTTTTAGCATTTTTAAATAATTTTTAACATTTTTTAGCTTTATTTTAAACTGCATTTAGCTGAATAATTTTTTCACATCTGGTCACACTGCTTTAGAGAAAAATGCTATTTTGTTTGTTGTTGGTACTTTTTATATGGTTTATTGTGTCCTATTTTTTCTATATTTGATAAAGAAAATTTTTAAATTTGTCTTGATAAAGAAATTGCTTGTCTAGACTCAGCGTAAGGGCTTCAAGAAATCTGCTGAAAGAGTTTCAAAATAAGGAAGTAAAATAGCTTAAGGCCTTCCAGAATGCTATTTTAACTTTAATTTTTATTCACTTTTAGGGAAGTATTTTGAGATGGCATAAAATAAATTTGAAAGGAAAGATATGGAATAAATGTATTATATTTTTCCCGAAATAAAAGTTAAGGCCTTTCGTTTCCTTTCCCCAACATTATTTGCAAAAACAACATAAGTATGTTTTACAGAGTGACACGAAATATTTGAGTTCCATTTAAGCTACAATGATAAACTTTTGTAAGGAGTTATATTTCAAAACTAAAATTCTTAGAAATAAAATTTTGTTATCACAAATATTTGTTACTCTGTTAAGAGTAGTTCATCTCGTTATAATCTAGCACGTGTTACAATTCCAATGCATTGTAAAGCATCACTTCTTATCCTTTAAGCCAAAAAACATTTTTATATGTACGAGTATGTACATCTAAAACGTTTGTCCAACCATAAACGTATAAAATATCGATAAATCTTTTAGCCTCTAAACAATTTGATCCTCAATGCATCTTTTACGTTTTTATTCTTGCTACTGGCTGGTTTGTTTGGGGTTTATTTAATGCCATTGATTCGGTGATTCAGTGATTTGATCTATGTTCATGTAGAGTAGTGTTGCAAATAGCGCGTAAAGCGCAAACTTCAGTGGAGGTCCCTGCCACTTATGCATTTATACGATCAAAACGATTCAACGTTCACCAACCATCCATTGATTTTTGATGGTAGGCTGGCTGGCGACTTGTCACCCAGCTTTTGTCCCAACAAAAGAAAAGTATAGCTGGTTGTTTTTTTTTTTTTTTTTTTTTTTTGTATGCTTTGTTACAATAACAATTGTTAATACTACATACATATTTACTACACAACAACAGCATTTTATCAAAATAACTCAAACTTTAATTTATACTAAGCAACTTGCAACAAAACATAAAAGACGACGGACGGTATTTTCTGGTCTGACTTTAAGACTCGGTGACATAATAACAAACAAACAAACAAACAAACAAACAAACATTTAAAAGAAAAACCATACTACCAAACTATCTAAATGAATGTTTTTTACATCAAGTTGTGTGAAAAGTTTTATATATTTAATAGAGGACATTATTTGGTACCTAAAGGGATGGGAGAAAAGTACCAGAAAAGTTTTACTTTTTTTCAATTTAAAAAAAAACTTTTGCAATTTATAAAATTTGTTTAATTATTATTATTATTTTTTTTTTTTTTTTGAAATAAATTAATAGATTTTTTTTCAAGGAGTTGTGCCATAAGAATAATCAAGTAATTTGAAAATTAAGTACCATTTTTATAGTAATTTTTAGTAACGTGTGGAGTGGGCTAAAATGGTCCATCATTTAAACAACTCTAGTAGCTGAAACCTAACAAAACTATTCTTATTATTTAAAAGCTAAAAAGATCACAACTGGTTTTCAATTTTTTCAATGTATTTCAGTTCAAATCAACCCAATTCCTTTTTGTTTAAAAGGAAGTTTTTACCTTTTGTATTTTCTTATATAAATACAATAATATTTTTTTATTTCAGATTTTTTTTTTGCACACACATGTTTTATTGATGAATTTGTTGAGTTGTGTCTGTCTGTCCGTCCGTCTGTCTGTCTGTCCAACTGTCCGTCCGTCTGTTTGCCGTTTGTTTTATTTGGTCTTTTGTGAGGAGAAAAGTCAAAATTGTAATTGCATTAAATCAAAAAACCGAATTTCAAATTATTATGCGTAGAATAATAACAGTGACGATCACAGAGTGTCGGCGGCGGCCCCATTTAAACCGTCAGCAGTAACAATATCACTTTTATGAGTATTTTACTTGTAGGCAACCTCTTATATGATTTGTTAGTAGTACGACCGCCCGTCCGTCCGGCCCGTCTGTCCAATACAACAACTTAGACGACACTTTTGTATTATTACGCGTACAAAAGAGAGTGAGTATCGATGTCATGATGTTAAGGATTTTTTTTTCTTCTTATTTAAGTTTTGTGGATTTTTTTCTTTTTTTAATGTATTTAAAGGCGACTTGAAATTATTCCAATTTTTTTTTTGTTATATATATATATATGTTTAAGCTTTAGAAATATGCGCTTCGTGTGAGTTCAAGAATTAAATGAATGTAAGGATTCACCACTGATCGCTCACTAGTTCGATCGTTGGCTTGTTTTAAGTATTGTTCTTATTTCACGGTGTGTGGTTTCATCATGTAAACTTTTTTTTGGATTTTAATTTTATAACGACGCTTGTTGATTTGATTTTAAAATTATGGGAGTTTTTTTTTTTACTTTCTTTGTTGTTGTTGTTGTATTTTTTTAAATTTATCTTAACAACAACAACTATAGGAAATGAAATTGTTACTTTATAAATGGCCAGCTGGTGATAAAATCAGTTTAAAAAGCAGCCTAATAAAATTATATAAATTTGTATATTTTTTATTTGTAATTTAAATTATAGAAAAATAGATCTTTTTAAAGATCTCCTTATGTTGGGTGTTGGTAAGTGTTTTTAATAACAATTTAGATTAATATTTGTGTAATTGCTATGTTGGTTGTTGTTGTCTTTTACTTGTATATTAATATTTTTTGCAATTATCTAAATAGTTTGTTATATATACTAATTCGCCTATACTTTACTACCTTTATAATTGAGGCTTAGCTCTGGTCTTTTAGTCTTTCATTTCCACTAAAATATTCACCCTTTTTTTTTGTTGTTGCGCGTTGACTTTTTTATTTTTGCTTGCATATCGCGTGACTTTTTTATTAGTTTGTGTAATCGTTTTAAATGATGACAAAACTTTTAGCCACTTTGTTAATGTACACCAAACAATCAACCAAACACTCAAAAAAAAAAAAGAAAAAATGTTGCTGGCTAGAAAATAAAAAATAAATTTTTTAAATAAAATTAAAGTTTAGAATAAAAAATTTTATAAATATCTAACACTTTAAACATAATCAAAATTTGATCTTCAATAAAAAACTATAAGTTTTAAATTTAATTTAATATTCATAACTTTTAGTATTGGCACTTTTTTAGTACTTAAGAATACAAAAAAGTACATCGTCAAAATAATTTCTTAATTAACTAAAATTCTCCTAAATACCTTTTTTAAAATCACTTAATTTTTCCCCAAAATAATGAAATTTCATTTCAAAATTTTATATAAAATATTTTAAAATTCTATAAAAATTTTCGCTTTAAGTACTAACAATATTTTCTGAGTGTATAATTTTTTATCTAAGTTTTTCTGTTTATTTTATCAAGCTTTTGGTGGCAACTGGAGTATATTTTTTTTAATTTTCTAAATGCATTTCTAGTGAAGGACTATTATTATTATTTTTATTTGCAAATATGTTTTTTTTTTCAAGAGTGTGTTGAAAAAAGGTAAAGTTCATTTAAATAACATGTGTTGGAGTTAAAAAAAAGGAAATTTTGCAATCGGTCATGGTCATAAAATAAAGTGCACTATGGAAAACTTCAAAGAAAATAAAAATTTAAAATTAAAAAAATGTTCTGCCAACAATTAATGGAAACTAGTCTTCTTTAATAAATAATATTGTTTTTAAGAATTTCTTTTGCTGTAAAAATTGATGAGAAAAAAAAAACAATGTGATCTAAGAACGTTAGAAACATATTGCAGATAACTTTTATTATTTTAGTTTATTTTCTAATTTTTACAAAAAAAAAAAAAAAAAAAAACTCCATAAGTAAGTAAAGATTATTTTAGCTTTTAGTCTCAGCCAGGGACCATAACGATTATGAGAAATATTATAAAAATCACAATTTAATAATTATTTTTCGTTTTTATATTTTTTGATTAAAAAATAAATAATATTTTTTTTCTTTTGCTTAAGCGCTCCATAGATACCCAGCAAAAATTTTGCTTTCCTGGTAAGCTAGCAGGTATAATTGGAAACAAAAATAAACTACTTATTTTTGTTCGAGTTGTCAACAAATTCATGTAGTTATTTTTAGACTCTACGGGTGCTCAAAAATATGTATGTACCTAAACGAAAATAAAAATAAAAAAGAAAAAACCAAAAAATTTTGCCGTCAGTGAGATTTGAACTTGGACACAAATTGGTCATTCGTTTTTAATGACTAACGTCCTACTCAGTACACTATCTCGCACTTAATTTTCTAAGTGACAAAACTTTCTTTAGTATAAAATATCTTTTTAGAGATTTTATTATAAAAAAAAAACTAATAGCACCAAAATGCTATCCAGCGCTCTAGCCAACTCATCCATGTGATTGCAGTATTACTGTACTCATATACCATTGAGTACTTATTTATGTAATACAGAGTAATGCAAATAATAATGATGCTTCATTACCGAGAAACTGCTTTAATAAGTAGTTGCCATTACCGAAAACCAAAAAGTTTTTGCTGGGTACATACCGCACAAGCTACTGCTATATGTATGTGTTAGTAAAATTGAGAGACCTTGCGAATGTGTGTGTCACACAGACTTTGCAGTATGAAGAATCAAAATCGTTTTGATTTCATACTGCAGACGGTTTTGTGGAATGATTTTGTTATTTTTTTTTCCTGTCATTTATGAAAATTTTATTCGAATTTTTAAATTAAAAATAAATAATAATAAAATATTTTAAATTTTATAGTTTCTATTCGAATTTTTGTTCCTTTGATTGATGAATGTGTAGCAAAATCGTCAAGCACACAGTAGCTCTTTGCAGTATGTGTCTATGGGCGGCTTAAAAAAAACAATGATTATTTTGGGGCAAAATAATAATAATAACAACAACAATAATAATAATAATAATAATAATCGTTATTTTATAATTCAGAAATAAAAATCAAAAATAATAGTAAATTAAAAAAATAAAATAAAAATAAAATATATAAAAAAATAAAAAATAATAATAAAAATTGGAAAAAAATGATCGTCACGGTCCCTGGCTGAGATTAAAATCTGGATGACAAGTCGTAAGTCGGCCCACCATTAAAAAGTAACGTATGGGATGAATGATTGATTGGTTTTTTGATCTTAACGTTAGATTCCGCCACGTCGGCTTGTCTTCTTGGATTAAATATTTCCTTGATGTATAGCTCATACGTGGCAGAGAAAATCCTGTCATGTTACACTCTAGGATAGCTTCGGTCCTAGAGAGCGTAACAGTTTGGCAGGTATAAAAAGGTGCACCATTGCCTGGACTTGTCTGTGGGTCTATAATGGGAGAAAAGGACCTTCGGGGTCTGACCAGAGACTTAACACAATTTGGTACCACCGGAGCCAGTAGTCCCTGGTACGGCAACACTGACATGTCGGTGTTGTCGTACTGGATTGGCTGTTGGAGAGACCCTTCGGGCAGTCACGTGGTGGTTGTGGTTTAGACCTAAACCGCAGATAGGGGTTTACAGTCCCGATGTGGTGTTGCATAGTCGCCAATAGTGCGGCAGGAGGTTAGATAGCTCCAACTCCTAAGCAAGGGAGAGTGGACTTATCCAGACAATGAGTCTCTCGAATTGCCACCTGTGTGTTCCTAACAGGCACATGGGGGCGTTGGTTGGCGCATTGTACCTCACCCAGTGGTAAGACCACCGTGGGATAAGGCCGTCATGGCAGGTGCCCACGTTAATCTTGACCACGTCTTAACGTTAGATGATTTTTATCGTAAAATCAGAAGTGGCAAGGACTTTATCTGAAATTTGTTCTTTACGCGCTATTTGCAACACCACACAGAGGACGTAAAAGTAAAATTTATGGTGTAGGCTTTTTGACACCTTTCGTTTAAAACTTTTGGATCCGTGTATCCAATCGAAGAAGTAATTAATATTTAATATCTCGTTATTGATTCGAGTACACAGTGTAAAATTTGAACACATACGGTGTTAATACACTATTGACACCAAATGTTCTTATTTTATACACGGATGTGGCCAATATGAACATAGATCAATGAAGTGAATTACCAAATCAATTACATTAAATAAATTTCAACTAGTTAGTAGTAATAAAAAGAAGAAGAAATTGTTGGGAAACTAAACAACTTAACAGTAGTATTTTATTGAAAAAAAAAAAAATATAATAAAAAAATAAAAATCATTAAACAATAATAAATTTTCTTAAATTATGTTACTTTTATTTATTTAAAATAACTAATACCTTTCAGCCTATGGTAGGGTGTTTAAAGGACATGCAAATATATAGAAAAAAAAAGAACTCGAACCTGGAATATATGCAAATATGATAAAAATGTTAAATAACTTGTGAACATTGTAAAATAGTGGAAATATTCGTTGTTGTTAGTAATATCAGTAGCAGTAGTAGTAGTTTTTTAGTAGGTGAGGTGACAACAGTCATCATTTCTATATGGTCAATTGCTGGCAAAATAATAAAAACCATTCATTTTTCTTGCTGCATTTAGTTAGAGACATAAAATATTTATTTAGGATAAAAATAATTGTCTGATATAATACACATACATATGTATGAGTATATGCAGTTTTTGTTATTTTAGAATTTAAAACACAAATAAATTTAAATACAGTGAACTCGCGGAAACGTGAACTAATTTTTACTAAGGCTGTTCGCGTTTTTAATAAAGTTTAGAAAATTTCTAATAACTTTTAGTGTTTTCGATTGCTAAAAAAGAATAATACTACTTGATTTCATAAATTAGTTTTTATCAGTAAATATTATGAGCACTATTTCAAATATATAAACTTATTTATATTCTTGTATAAATATTACTTTATATATCACCAAAAAGGTATACAAAAATTTATCGCAAACAATATTATGCAATTCATATTCCATAAAGTTAAAATAAATATCCAGCACGTGATAATTTTATGAAATAACGGCTTTCAATTTTGATATTTTCCAACAATTTTCTACATTTGTTAATCTATGTTCACTAGGGCTATAACTTTTTCACACTTTTTGCGAATATCAAAAACGGCATAGTATAGTCGTGTAGAACATTAAAAGTTATTAATAAAAAATATGATAATTTTTTCGGTTTGTTAAAAAAGTTCACTCAGGGATCGGGTTGAAGTTTGAATACAACCATTTTTATCTCAAGGAAATTTTGAAAAATATGCACCTGATATTTGTATATATTCCTATATGTATCACTTAAATGCTATTTTGGAATTTATCCACTGCTTTAGATTTAAATATTTTCCTATGGTTTACAATTCATCGCGGTTCAAAATTAGTTATATGTAAAAACCTGAGTAAAATACCTTATGTTTAAAGTGTTATAAAAATATAAGCAATGATCCGAATTTCTTAGATTGTACCATCACTAAATGCCTAGATTATTATCTTTTAAAGGAGTTTTCAAGTAATACACCATTTCCAATCAAAATTCATGCAAAATTAAAAAAAAAATAAAAATCATAAAATAAACGAAAAAGTTGTACAACTTTTTATTTTAAAAACTCTTATTTATTTAGATATTTAGAAAACATGGAAATCGTAGCGTATTTATATATTACAGTAGACGCTCGGAAATTCGAAGTCTCAGAAATTCGAATCAGTAATTTCATTACATTTATCGCTCTAAAATTAGAATCCAAAATTCGAATTTCCGATTGGTTTTTTTCTTTTTTTATTGTAAACACTAAAATTTTGACAATTTAGTTTAACCAAATACAAAGTAAAAAGGGGAATCCCATTTTAATAGATGATTTACAGATCTTGTTGATGTTGTTAGAGTTTAAAAGTCAGTTTGTTTTGGTGTTTGTATATGTACATATGTATTTATATTATACATACTAAAGTCAAATGAACTGAATTGTTATTTTTTGTTATATTTCGTTCAGTTTTTTATATATCTTTATGGTCAAGTTTTCCTAAATTTTGGTATAAAAAAACCGTCCAGAAATTCGAATAATTCGGAAATTAGAATCGCCCTAAAAACAAAGTGGTTCGAATTTCCGAGCGTTTACTGTATTAAATTTTGTTGATTTTTTGATGTCCAAAAAAATTTTAAAGTCTGGTCAATGTCTTTGAACAAATTTCAAGATAGCGTTAAAATTCAGAGAAATATTCCCGATGTCGACAAATCATTATATAAATTTAGCAAAATACCAAGCGAAAAATTGTAATTCAAAGATTCCATTGCTCTGACTATTTCAAAGAAATCAAAAAAAAAAGGAAGATATGCTATAATTTGTAATGATGAACTCAAAACTTTGTGGGATAAATTGAATATTGCAAAATTAAGCAAAAGGTCTATAGTAAGAAAAGTGGAAGATCTGATAAAATTGTATGAAGACAGCCTTAAGTATTATGATAATACTAATTTTAGAAAAAGATTCACTGTAACTAAAGAAAATATATATTTCTGGGAAGGTACCAATTAGACAACCTCTGTGAGATATCTGACACTAGACTCAGTGACATTATTAAATATCTCAATGCTACAGGCTGGATCTAATTAATTTATGTTCTCATTGTTCTTCACTACACTTCTATCTCATTTCAGACTCAGTACAACTCATTCACCTGGCGAGTAGTGTGGTCCCATCAAAATGGATTCTAACGAGTCTAATTGATTGCCCGTAAGGTTACGGGCTACCACGTAAGACCAACCAATCAAAGAAAATATAGAGCCTCAGTTAGCCCTAGGTAGTGATAAGGACGATATATCTGATGCAGATTCGGTTATGACATGCAAGTATGAGGAGGACCTCCGAAAAGAATAAAATTAAACAGATTGACAACAAAGCCCGTGGTTAAGTTAGTTACTAACGCTAAGGTTAGCACCAGAAAAGCGGAAAAAAATATGTTAAGAATTAGCAGAGGCGGGAGTTAACATTTCAACGCCATCACAAGCAGCTATTTACAAAGCTGTAATTAAGTCGTCTGAACAAAAAGAAGAGTTTCTGAAAGCTACTTTAAAAAGTGAAAACTGGTACCTACATTTTGATGGCAAAAAAATTGATAAAATTTTAATAAAATTGATAAAAATTTAAATTAAATTTAGCAGTACTTGTTTTGGATAACGGAAAAGCGTTAACAATTTTTAATGGACTGAAGGAACTCCTAACAAAATTTCATTTATGGCAAAATATTAAAATGGTTATCTGCGACACTACAAGTGTTAATACAGAAAGCAAAAATGGTGTTGTTGCCCATTTAAAAAATTATTATTATAATTCAACATGTCTTCCTCCTCCACAATATATTGGTTGTCAGCACCACATATTGGACTTAATATTAAGACATGATATGGACGAGTTGATAACTGAAAAAACTTCATCACCAGAAATAGCATATGACTCTGTTGAGGAATTAATAAATAACTGTGAAGAACTACAAACATATTTTAGGCAAACTAATGAAACACTTGAAGTAAAGACAATTAAGTGGCGTGATGATATGAAGTTCTTATATGAACTCGGAGCCGCATTCAGGTACTTTCAAAACAACAACAAATTTCCCGCCTTTTAGCAATGCTCGATGGAATTCAAGGGCAATTCTTGCTATTTTAGCTTTTATTCTTATTCCAAAATACCGAAGTAAACTATATCCAATTTGCCAATTTATATGTGGAAAATGGTACGATATTTGGTTTTTCGATCAGTGCTTCAATGAAGAAAATTACAAAGGCTTAGAACAATCATTGACCCAATTTCAAAAAGCAAAAGCGTGTTTTGAAGGACACTGGGTAAAAGAACCTTCAGCAATTACTTATTCCGTTTAAGATTTTTCAGTTTTCCATATTCTTGTTGTTGAGGCTCCAACAGCGGACGACGATGATGACGATTTATTGGACATCGACATGGAGCCCCTCCTATAAATTTCACCCCACCCCCCCCCCACCCGGTCGCTATGTCTGTGGTCGCTTTCTATTTTGATTAACAAATGGAATGCAGTTGCAGAAACCGTAAACTGATCTAAATTGTTTGCAAACGACTTTTATCAGACCTTCAACAAATTTGTACTTTATGGAAAAATTTCGAAAAAAATTATATATTTTTTTATTGGATCCAATTTTTGACATAAATCTCTAAGCTGTATCCAATTAGTTCTAATTTAATTTTATAGATTATTTTAAAGGTCTTCATTAGGAGCAAAAAACCATAGCAAGCGTTAAAAAAAATGTTGTGCCTGAAGTGAACTTTTCTGGGACTCTACATCTGCTATTCTAAAGGGTCTGTGAGATTCCACAAATAAGATTTTGCTAAGAAAATTATTTATTAAATTTTGTGTAAATCGCACCTACCGATTATTTCCGATTTGTCCATCCTTAACCGTCTTTTATAAAGTGTAATTTTTAACTGTTTTGTAATTTTCGTGATCGATTTGTCAGGGTTATATATGGGTTAAAAGTAAATTTTTTGATATTTTTAATTTTAAAACTTGGAATAAATCGGCACCGTAGTTTTTAGTACTATTTCTTTTCTACAAGACATAAATGACATATTTTCTCTAGCTCTAGACAATTATATAATATAAAATTCTTTGTTGCTTACAAGAAATACAAGTTTAAACGTCTCTTCATTCTCATTCGATTTTTTTTAAGAAATGTACTATGTATTGTGGAACTCGAGAATGATACCGAGTCACTGCCTTTTATTTCCATTTTATTAAAAAAAAGTCTGTAAATAAGGAATAAATATTCAAAATCAACATCTGAAATGTACATCGAAATATCAAAATCTATTTGTATTTCGATGTATTTTAATTGCGTCGACTCGCATGTAAGAGTCGATCACAATAAAAATTCCGCATAAGATTTTTCAGTTTTCCATATTCTTGTTGTTGAGGTCCCAACAGCGCACGACGATGATGACGATTTGTTAGACACCGACATGGAGCCCCTTCTATAAATGTGCTCCCCCTCCCCCCTTGGTAGCTATGTATGTGGTCACTTTCTCACTAGTATGAATGTTGATCAATAAGATTGACGGATAATCTTTTATGTACTGTCAATCTGATTGAACGCTTTTACAGTTTGTGAAAAGCTTACAACAGCATACAAACAACTAAAACAAAAAGTAGAAAATTTACCTTTTTCTAAATAAATACTGAATTAAAACGTCAACCAAACTTAGTTGGATTTTATTCACCTTACCATATGAAAACAGTAAGTGTTCACTTCCATTCTGATTATCCTTTGCTTTCTCTTGTTGAGCCGAGAGAAAAATAGCAACAATAAATCTCTGGCTGGGCATCAGAAATTTATTCATGGTCCTTCGAACCGGATGTCAGCTTACGAAATTACTGTAACCACATCTATAACAGCGTTTACGAGGCTACATTCTATCTCTCTTTACTTGCCCCAAACGGCTGGCGCTGCTAATTGCACCCAGTGCAAGGCGGACGCCATGTTTAGGTTTCAACGAAACCAAAATGGATAAGACAATAAGAATGCTGATAAAGTGTGTAGCGGCACAAAAAATACGTATTTCTGCTGGTGTCTAATTATAGTCCACATACTCTGCTTTTGTATCGCCAATCATAGACAACAAGGCAATTTACGTTTGCAAACTTGTTAACTTGTGAAACAAAAATTTCCCTTTTATATCAACTTCATTAAATGAAAAACTTCTCGAGAAACATTTTATCCGTGGGAAATGATTTTTTTGAGAATTTATATGATTGTTTTTTTTTTTTTAATAAAATTAGTTATTGCATATAAGAAATTATTTTCTTCGTTTTTCGTATTCTTTTCAAAATAAAAAAAAAGTAAAGTTTAGAAAGAAGCTAAAATAAAAGATAAATTTGGTCTAAAAATGGCCAAAGATGCGTAACTGCATACAGCATTAAAAAAAATTGCGGTATAAATACCAAGTAAACTCTTATTTGGAGACTTCTCATTTTTAAAAAAATATCAAAAAATTCCGTTTCACGTTTACTCGAGTGCACTGTATTTAAAAAAAAAAAAATTTTTGTAAATAAATTTTTTGAAGGTTATGTGTGTTAATTTTGTATTTATTTTATTTTTATTTTTTTTTTATTTTTCTTAAAATAAAGATCTAATTTTTTTTAATTAATTGACATTTGTAGCCCAAACCTCTTCGCTATATCTCTCTCACTCTCTCTCTCTCTTTCGCTCTTTATATTCTATTAAAAATAGACAAATTTGTAACTGCAATATTAAAATTACTGTAGCCCATTACCAAACGTTTGCCATTCACGTGTTTTGCGTCAGTTGTCTGTTATATAGTATAGTAAGTTTGTATGTATGTATATATATATGTATGTATGTATTGATGTAATTCATAGTATACATATAATGATTTTATGTTGTTGTTTTGTTGTTTCATCTCGTTGTTTTATTTTTGGTAACCAATTAATATCGTACAACTACCCGATAAAAAAAAAAAAAAGTATGATGGACATTTTTCCCCATCCATTTCATGTTAAGCACAAGTGACAACATGCGTTAGCAATTTATACCCAAATACTCTCACTCATCGTGATACTAATAATAATGAAAAACAAGTAATATTTAAATTTATCTTGTAACCAAAAAAAGTACAATACAAGATCCTGAAAAAAATAAAATGTAAATGAAAATGAATGTATACGGTGTTTAACTTATCGACATATTGCACGCTATTTCAAACGCACACACTTTTGAAAGCATAAACACACGCACTCCAACAATTTTCCTAAATTGAATGTATACGAAGGGATATGGTTGGAAATAAAATGCAAAGGAAAAATTTTTAATTCTTTTTTATGGATTTTATATAACAAATTAAACCTAATAAAGGATTTTATGAAAACTATTACGATTACAAAAACTATAAGTATCTAGAGGATTAGGAGAGAATTTTTTACTCTAATATATATTTTTTTTATTTTTTTTACTAAAAATATATATATATATTGAAAGACAAATCCTTTAGCTTAAAATTGATTTGTGGTAGTCCCATAGAAATTTTATTTTTTAAGCGCTCGCCTTTGAAAAAAAAAAACACTATTTAGGTAATTTTACCAAATTCAATGGAACAGGTGCAAAACAAAAAAAAAAAAAAAAAAAAAAAAAAAAAAATTCTGCGACAACCTCGCAATAAAACCGGCAATATGTATTAAAAAGCACGGGAAATCATGCGGAAATTCTCGGAATTTCTTGTGTATGCAAAATGTTTATATTTTCTAACTCATGTATGTATGATTATTTTAGTATAAAATTTTTATTTATAATGTTTTTACAATTTTTTTTTTTATTTATTATATTAACTTTTGTTACGAGTTTAAATATCTTCAAAGAACTATCTAAATATGTATCCTTCATTTATTTTTGTATAATAGATGGTAAATGAATTAATCTATTTGATTATTGATTCAGTATTGTGGTCAAAAAAAAAAAAAAAAAAAAAAATGTGTTCCAAAAGGTCTACATAGTAAGACGTACTTCAATTACGAAATTGTTTATATTAATTAAATTTTTAATTAATTTTGCTCCAGTCACCAAAATGTTAATATTAATTAACTTTAAATAATAAATTTTTGTTTAAATTTCAATTAATTTGCTAATCAAATTAATTACAATTGTTATTACTTAAAATCAACTAAAATTTTTATTAATTCTATTTTTCGTTAAAAATATAACATTTGAATTATTGAAGGAATTTCCAAAATTTAGACAATATTTAAAAGATAAGTCTTTAAGTTTTATAATGAGCCCCAATACGTTAAGACAGTACCTTAAGACGCTTTAATTTATTCCCTCAAAATTTATTATATATTGTAAATAAAACCTCATTAATTATATAATTTTATTTCCTACCAGTATGAAAATAATAATAATCGTTATTTTATAATTCAAAAATAAAAACCAAAAATATTATTAAATTTTTAACAAAAAAAAAAAAAAAAAAAAAAATCTTAAATAAATAAATAAATAAAAATTGTAAAACAATTATTAAATTGTGATCTTTATAATATTGCTCATAATCGTCACGGTCCCTGGCTGAGACTAAAAGCTGGATGACAAGTCGTTAGTCGGCCCACCATTAAAAAGTAACGTATGAATGGATGATTGATTTTTTGATCTTAACGTTAGATCATTTTTACCGTAAAGGCATAAGTGGCCAAGGACTTCCAATGAAGTTTGTGCTTTATGCTTTATTTGGATGTAAAAGCAACAATTTATGGTGTCGGCTTTTTGACACCTTTCGCTTAAAACTTTTGGATCCGTGTATCCAATCGAAAAAGTAATTAATATTTAATATCTCGTTATTGATTTGAGTACACAGTGTAAAATTTGAACACATACGGTATTAATACACTATTGACACTAAATGTTCTCATTTTGTACACGGATGTGGCCAATATGAACATAGATCAATTAAGTGAATTACCGAATCAATCACATTAAATAAATCCCAACCTGTTAGTAGTAAGAACAAGCAGAGCAAATTGTTTGGAAACTAAATAGTTTTTTATAAAATAAATAAATAAATAAATGAATATTATTAAACAATAATAAATTTTTTTTTAATTATGTTACTTTCATTTATTTAAAATAACTAATACCTTTCAGCCTATGGTAGGGTGTTTAAAGGACATCGGTTGATGTATAAGGTTCATATTTAAGACATTAACAAGCTTAAAACCCTACTTCGGGAGAACATTTGTATGAGGGCCAGGTGAAATAATAGAATTTTCACGGAAAATCCCTGGACGGGAATTGCGCAAAATTTTCAGCCACATAAACCCGGGAAATCATGCGGGATTTATTTTAGTATATAATTGTGTTTTTACAATTTTTTTATTTATTATATTAACTTTTGTTACGAGTTTAAATATCTTCAAAGAAATATCTAAATATGTATATTTGATAGCTTCTGAATCCTTCATTGTAGATGGTAAATGAATTAATTCTATTTATGGTGAATATTATAAAAAGAAAAAATTTGATTCTGCATTGTGGTCAAAAGAAAAAAAAAAAAAAAAAAAATATGTTCCAAAAGAACTGCAAAGCAAGATGGACTTCAATTACGAAATTGTTTATATTAATTACATTTTTAATTAATTTTGCTCCAGTTACCAAAATGATAATATTAATTAACTTTAAATTATAAATTTTTGTTAAAATTTCAATTAATTTGCTAATAAAATTAATTAGAATTATGATTACTTAAAATCAAGTAAAACTTTTATTAATTCTATTCTAAATTAATTAAATACTTCCATCAATAAAAGCACATAAATTTTATTATAGTTATTCATCAAGTTATTAAAAATAAAAAAAAAAAAATAAATAGAAGTAATTTTTAAGGAAGTATTTTTTCATTACATCCAAAGTTTCAGTAAGTGTACGGTGTTTCTTGTTCTTGAGAAGTTATATAAACTTTATCCAAAGATGTTATTTAAAAGCAATTCAGATAATTTTTTTTTATATAAAATGTTGATAATTTATAAGTTTACAAATGAAAAATATCGTTATGCATATCTGTTTTTAATAAAAAATATTTGACTTATACAAAAATTAAAAGTAATTTCCTTGAATTGATAATAAAGAACATCAAAGAAATCAATTTTACATGACATCGTAAACACGACTTCTTGCTCAATGAATAGGTATCGAAAAACAGAACATCTTTCAATGACAAGCCTATGTTAAATTAATTGGAAATGATCCAAATTTGCACTACTTCTGGATCACAAGTTTAGTATCTTATTGACTTCTTTGGATGTTCTTTTTTAGCTGGGGTAAAATTAAACGAAATAAATACTAAAACTCCAAATTTTTTTGGATGGAAATGAAACTTGATACATAGCTTCATCTTGGCTTCTTACACATCTCGTTAAAATCACCAATAATCACTCATAAATAAGATTGTAGAAACCTTTAAACTCATACTAATAAAGATTTATATGTAGCTTTAGGAGTTAGGATGAAATACCAATAAAAACACTAATGAATATTACAGATGTCCGAACAAATCCTCAAAAACAATGAATATGAACTGATCTTTTACATACAAATAATCTTCCATAGAATTTAAACTTGGATCTTGAAATTTAATAATGGGTGATTCAAGTAGAGATACTTTTTTCAATAGCCTTTTTTTGACAGATCACGTGTGAGTCGTGTCATGCTGTCATGTTATTTTTGTTTAGTATTGTTTGACATTTCATAATGGAAAGACTTACGCCTGAATAACGTTTACAAATCGTTCAACTTTATTAGGAAAATTCACGTTCTGTGAGGAATGTGTTTCGTGCACTTCGCTCAACTTATGGTCAACATAATCGGCCTACTGAGCGTACTATTCGCAACACCATCACCCATTTTGAGACCCAGCATTAATTATTGGATAATATTCGACCGAATAGACTACGTCCAGCACGCTGTGAAGAAAATATAGCGGCCGTAGCTGAGAGTGTATACGAAGTGGAGTGGAGAGTCGATTCGGCGTCGTTCGCAGCAACTCGGACTGACGTATGGAACGACTTGGCGCATTTTACGTCGAGATCTTAAATTGAAAGCATACAAAATACAGCTTGTGCAACAACTGAATTCGTTCGTCCTTTCCAAGCGACATCGCTTCGCTCTATGGGCTCTTGAAAAGTTCCAAGAAGATCCGACGTTTTCGAGGCAAATTTTGTTCAGCGATGAGGCCCATTTCTGGCTCAATGGGTATGTAAACAAACAAAATTGCCGCATTTGGGGCGAAGAGCAAACTGAAGAGATTCAAGAACTGCCACTTCATCCAGAAAAAAACAACAGTTTGGTGTGGTTTGTGATCCGGTGGAATCATCGGTCCATATTTCTTTAAAAATAATGCCGGTACGAACGTAACCGTCAATGGCGACCGTTATCGTGCCATGATAACCGACTATTTGATGCCTGAAATTTGAAGCTCGTGATCTCGGCTTTCATTTGGTTTCAGCAGAACGGCGCCACTTCACACACATTGCATCAATCAATGGATTTATTGAGAGAACTCTTCGGTGAGCACATAATTTCACGTTTTCGGCCGGTCGATTGGCCACCAAGATCGTGTAATATCACACCGTTAGAGTTTTTCCTGTGGGTATATGTAAAGTCTAAAGTTTATGCGGACAAACCCGCTTCGATTCAGGCCTTGGAGGAAAACATCACGCGTGTCATTCGCCAGTTACCGGTCGAAATGCTCGAACGAGTCATCGAAAATTGGACTCAACGGATAGCCCATCTGCGACGTAAGCAATGGCCAACATTTGATAGACATAATCTTTAAAAAATAAATGCCAAAGAATGTTCTTTCAAATGATAATAAACATTCCCCATTAAATTTGAATTTTTTGTATTTTTTTCTTTAAAAAAGTAGGGAGCCTTGAAATGGATCACGCTTTATAACCCCGGTTGCAACAACGGGAACATCTACAAAAGCACAGAAATGATTAAAAATCTCATAAAATATTTAAAATTCGTACTTACTAAATACTTATATATTAAACGCATCTCCGAAGACCTAGCTAATCCTAACAACATGTTTATATTTATTTCATATAAAAGATTTTTAAATGATAGAATGAGCCCAAATTGTTGAAAATTAACTGAAAGTTATTTTATTTCTATATTTTTTTATTCATAGGTTTTTCTTTTTTATCTGTATATTTTATTTTCAAAAGCTGTCGATTTCTTTCAGAAAACTTTAAATCAATTAGAAATTTAATTACATTAATTAATAATATAATTAAATTGCAATATAAAATGAATTAATCATTTTATTAGAATATTATTTGGAATAATTTTTCTTTTCTGTGTGGGTTAATGATATTACCTTAAAAAATACACCTTATTTTCGACATTATAGTTTCGTATGCTTACTTTATGTTTATTGTACAAGTTTCGGAGCCAATGTAAGGATAAACCAAAGATGCTATATAATTTGTTGGCACGTGACAACAAAATTGACAATGGCAGTTATGGTTACATACACACAGAGACAGACAAATGTAACAAGAATTTTTACAACTTAAAAAAATAACAGGCAAAATTTAGTTTAGTCCTTTATTTTATAGTATTTTTATTTATTTATTTATTTTTTATTTTTTTGCGAGTAAATATACAAAATACTAAAATAGTTTTATGCAATTATCTTAAGAAGCTTTTTATTTTTTTAAATCAACTTGTATTATGTTTAAATGTTTTACAATATTTTCTTATTTTATTAAAAATATTTATAAATTTTAAATTTTGTTTCTAAGAATAGCTGATGTTTAGATGTATTAAATATAATTTAAAAATGTATTATTTAGTTGTTCGTTAATTTTTTAACAAAAAAAAAAAAAAAAAAAAAAAAAATAGTTGTTTATTCTCAATTTCATTACAGCGATAAATCACCCGAAAAACGAGAAAAGAAATTTAGAACGTTGTAATATTTTTTTAAGACAATTATTATTAAAAATATAACAAGTTTTTTTTTTTTTTCATTTGAATACAATCTTTAAAACTTATTAGATTTTATCTGTATTAACTTATTTTAACTTTTTATAAATTTTTAATTTTTGCCCCAGAAAGTATGCTTCAAATAAAATTTAAGATAACCAGGGCAAGTTTAAATACGTACAATAAAAATTAAAATATTCGCTTGCAAAAGCATGAAAAAATGGATTAATATGCACAGAAATAAGCAAAAATAGTATGAATATGCATATGTTTTTTTTATATAAATATGTAAAAATATGCATAAATATGCACTTTTTAACTTTAAAACTCTTATAGTTTTCGATTTTTTACAAGAAAAGGTAATTTGTAAGTTAAAAAAATTAAAAATGTGTTTACTTATTTATTAATTTACTTATTTATTTATTTATTTTTAATTTTTGTTTTTAGAAAATGTTTGATAACTCTTTGAGATTTTAATCGATTTTAAAGAAGTATATATACAATATATATACAATATATGAGGAACTTCAAAATTTTTCGAAATTATTTGAAATCGACTTTATTTATTATTGGTGGCTATTCCTGAAAACGTTTCGAAGAAGTGAAAATTTCCATCAAAACAAAAACAAAGTTTCAAAAATTGTTTTTGTTTACCATAAATTTTTAAACAGGAATAAACGTGAGAATTTTAAAGCGTTGCTCTCTCTCTCTCTGTATCTCTTTTAAAAACGGTAAATTCCATTTTAGAAATGTACATTAAACAAAAACAATTTTTTAAAATTATTTTTTAAAATTTGTTTTTGTTTTTTTAATGGAAATTTTCACTTCTTCTACGCGTTTTCAAGAATAGCCAGCATTATTTTTATTTATTGAAATTAAATATTCGTTATCAAAAACTAAGTGCCTCAGCGTCCTTTGGTAGTCCTAACAAAATAACTAAGAAATCCCACATTTTAGATCATTCATCTAAAATCTGAAGAAATTATAGCCATTTAAAACCTAAAAAAAAAAAAAATATAAAAATTGAGTTGAAACTTTCCAAGATTTTTTGATTTTTTTCTGATTTTCGACTGGTTAATAGTTTTGCACTGACAAACTATTAACCAGTCGAGAGACAATACTTTGGAAATTCATATGTTGTATACGTAGGTAGGTAGGTAGAGAAGGGTTGCACAGTACTCAGAAGAGTGCTTGTGCATCCACTCGGAGACCTAGAGATCCATTGTGTGTCCCTTCGTAGAGAATATAGAAAGAAATTTTAGAGGAACTATAGAAAAGACCAGGAAGGAAAATGATAGAGAAAAACTGAGACCAAGAAAAGTATAGATAGATATAGATATGTTGTATAACAAGTAACCATTTTGATATCAGGTGAAAAGTTTTGCGGTGTTAAAAAAATGAAACCAAAAATTCACGATTTTTAAAATTTTGTAGTTTTTTTTTTGTTTTTTTTTTCGAAAAAAAATTTGCGCTCATAAGTGAAATTAAATTTAGAGAACAGATTTTTAAAGACGAGATGATTTTGTTTGGGGTATATCTCGTTAATATCAGGAAACTAAGCATGGGATACCATCATCACATATTTTCATATAATTGCAGTAAATTGTTTGTAAAATGTATGTTTTTCGCTACTGGCAAATACCGCTTTTACAGAAATTGCCCAAAATATCGCGTGAACACAATTTTTTTTTAATAAAAGACACTTCCGAATCAAAAGGGGCGATAAAAAAATTTTTAAATGCAAAAATTAATGCACAAGTTTCACTAGATTTTAAAATTTTCTTCCATATCTGTAAAGAATCATCATAATGGTTAAAATTGATAATGTGAAAAAACGTCATTTATAACAGCTACAGGGGCATTATTCTCTAAACAAATTTTGCTTGCTGACAACTACCGGGAAGTAAAAATTACTTTAATATTAATATCAAATGAAAGCATTTTATTTGCTTAATACTAAAATTCAGAAGAATTCAAAAACTATTTTAAGGACTTTTAATTATATGGATCAAAAAACATATTCTTAAGCTTAAAAATCAGTTCCATATATTTCGCATTAAAGTTCGAATTTTAAAAATTTTGCGAAAGTACATTAAAAAAAAAAGAAAAACTAAAAACGCGTTTTTGTAAGGAATATTATCATGAGTAGTAAGGTTTAAACGACTATATTTTTCAAACCAGTACTGTTATTAATTTGATTTTTTAGCAAAATATCCCAATTTATATCTATTATTACCCACTATTTTCTGAGATTTTTAACCAATAAACATACGAGGGCGGATCAATAAGTCCGTGACTTTTCGAACTTCCCTCGTAGTTATATAAAATGCAACACTATTCCCATCAAGTACCACCTTATATTATGCCTGTGGCTAATTTAACAAAATGCAAAAAATAAAATATACAAATACAAATAAAAATCTGGATGATTTTATGCACTTTAGGGCGATTCCTGGAAGTGGGTTTATATGATAGCTAAGATAAATTATGAACCGATTCTCACAAGATTTGTCACTGTGATTTCTACTTATATAAAACTTATTTGTGTAGAATATTAACTTGATACTAACATTCGTATGGAATTTATGCACGTTAAAGAGATTTTCGGAAGAGGGGTTTATATGGCAGTCATGGTCAATTATGGACCGATTTTCATAAAATTTAGTACAAAGATTGATATTTGTACAGAAATTTTTTGCAGCGAATTTTCTTAAAATATTTTTATTTTTAAGGCTTTTTTATGAGTTTAAACTCTATTCCGGGGGGACGTTTGTATTGGGGCTAGTTGAAATAATGCACCGATCATAATCAATTTCAATAAACTTCGTTTTTGTATCATAAAAGTCAAATGTGCCAAATTTCATTGAAATCTTCAAAATTGCGACCCATACTTTGCGCACAAAGTTTACATGGACAGCCAGCCAGACGGATGGACGGACATCATTAGGTCGATTTAAAAAGTGATTTTGAGTCGATTGGTATACTTTAAGGCGGGTGTTGGATAACCTTTTTCTATGCGTTACAAACCACCTATGGTATTAATTTTTTAGAGAATTTATAAAATGTTTAAAAATAATTCATAAAAAAAAAATTTCAAATTTGAAACGAATTCAAATTGAATTTATTTTTATAATTAATTTTTAAAGCATTTAATTTTTTTGTTCATTTTTTGTTAATATCACTATTTTTCTTATAGCAATTTTCTTTATAAATAATAATTTAAACCAATGAAAGTTCTTCTTTACACATATTATTATTATTATTTTTTTTTTTTTTATAAAGAAAACATGTACATCATAATGCTGCCACAAGGATGTGGATGTGCCTGGGTAAGTATATGTGTTGTAGGTACATGTGACTAGCAAGTAGTCAAGTCTGATATTTATTATAATGAAAAGCTGCTTAAAATGTCAACTTCGAAAGGAAGTTGAATAAACATACATACACTCAAACACTATAGAGTCTGTATAAGGATATTTATTACAATTTGCGATATATCGATGTCTGTTTATTAACATTGAAAAAAAATAAATAAATAAAAATAAAAATAAAAAAATAAGACCAAAATAAAGTATGATGTACAAGTTCATAAAATATATGTATGTATATATGTATGTATGTATGTATGCAGGGATAAATATTAAGTATGCTTTTGTTTGTAGCATGTTGCATTATTTAAAAATGAAATGCAGTGAAAAGAAATATAATAGTATTTTGTTACTTACCGATCAATAATGACAGGATCTGATGGTGTTTCATTGCGGTTTCCACAACTTTTTTTGTCACAACAGCGGCTGCAAAATGGAGAAACAATGAGAGGAAGAAAAAAAAAAACATTAAATTGGTTTATTGTCAAATGCATCAAGGCTAATGGAATTTACATTAAACAAGCAACAAGTCTTTAAATAAACAACTTCGAATAAAAAAAAAAAAAAAACTTTAAAATAAATTCTTTATTAAAGTATTTGTACTAATTTATAAATTAAAAGTCCTATTGTAATGTATAAAGAGGCACATAATATAGGAGACCTAAAAATTTTACTAAAATCACTAGATCTTGAGCAGTCTTCAGTACTACGGGGCATTACCTAAATTATAGAGTTTTTTTATTAGGGGTTTTTCTATACAAACTTCTTGTTTTATTTAGCTCTAATCAATAAGTTTATTGTTATTACAATACCTGTATTGTTGGATCTATAATCTTTTCATGTTTTTTTTTCTTTTGCTCTCATTTATGTTCATATTCCAGTTTAGTTTATACTTTAATGCGTGAAAAAAAAAATATGGCATAAAGCCAAAATTCATTGTTATCTACTTTTATACTGTTGACTAACCATAATTTTTCAACATTTTCTAATTTTTTTTTTTTTTTTGGTGATACTAAAAAAAGGAGTGATAGAGATAATGTATAAAGGACATAGGCGAAAATATAAAAAAATACACGCACACACACACACACTTTCATATTTATAAAAATAAATAGCACCAGAAAAAAAAATGAAAACATGAAAAGAGTGCGTTACGTACTGGTAACGATAACAGGGATCCCCATTGTTAATGTTGTTAAAGCTTAAACAACCATTTTATGATGATGCTGTTTATTCAAGTATGGAAAAGTATATATGTATGTATAATGTTCAAAATGTAAGCTCCCAAACAACCACCCAATCTCACTAATATATACTCACATACATACATACAAACTCACTCACTCACTCATGGAAAGAAAAAAATATAACAACAAAACAAACAGACAGACATTCAGTTAGTTATAGAGAAAGTAGTGACAGTAGACCCTGTTGCAAAATATTACAAACAAATTTACAAATTTAACTCCATTTTATAAAAAAGAGATAAATGGAATGAGAATGAGTGTTGTGTGTACTCGTACAATGTAGGCTGTAAAAGTATTAGTAGAGAATAGAAAATTTAACCATTTCAGCCGTTTGGCTGGTCATATCAACGGCTCGAATGTAAACAAAAACAATAAAAAAAAAAATAGTAGTAGTAGAAAAAGATGAAGAAGAGAAGAAAGAAATAAACATAAAAAAAAACAGACAACAAAATGAAGGGAGCTGATATTTACAAGCTTAAACAATCAAGGCCAGTACTATTTAGTAGTACTTTTACAAACATACTCGTAAATACACACACACACTCATACATACATATGCATATTCCCTACAAGCATTTAGTGAATTCTTTTTCGAAATAGCTCACTTCTACGCCACTCTTAGAAGTGCAATAGAAGATTTCTCTCAATTTTCCAACAACAAAATATATTAGTATACGAATTGTATCTTCTAAATGTAACTTCTTTAATTACTATTAGAAGTTGTTTGGATAACAGTTACAGTTATACAAAAATGAAAACACTATTTTTCAACACCTTTGCTAGCATTTGGAAGATTGTCTTTTTTTTATCAATTCATATAATCTGTCGAATTTGACACTCTAAGATGATTAATAGTAGGTCGTGCAAAACTTTACAAAAACAATACACATTAGGTTCGAAATTTTATCATAAAATCATGATTTTGACGATTGTTTACATTTCATAATGGGAAAAAAGAACAAGCAGAAAAAATATAATTTTGCTTAGTAGAAATATAAGTTTTGAAGTGATTAGAATGAAAAAATATTGACATTAACTAAAATTATTTACATATGTAAACTGATAGTGAAACAAAAAATTCATAAGTTTTACTTATAAAAGGAAAATTAAGAAAATAAGATAAGATTTTATCAAAATTAAAAAAGAAATTATTAATATTTCAACTAGTTCTGGGCAAGCGAATAAATTTATCAAAACATTTTCTATAAAATTAAAATATGTTATTAACAATTTGAGGACCAGAACATGGACCGAAAAATTCTGTTTTATATAAAATTCTTGATAACTTAAACAACATTTTTTAAAAGTGTGGGAGTTTGACTTATGTATGATATGCCCGCAGCAAAAGTCGTTAATTTTCAGAATAATTTTGTATAGAACCAAAAATTACGAATATATTAAAAATTCAATTTTACAAGTCTATTCTGTGGAAGGTTAAAATTTGTATATGCAGCAATTAAAATTTTGGGAATGTATTGCAATAGAGTATCCGAGAAATATTTTAGCAGAGCTGAATTTTTACACTTTAAATTTGAATTTTAAAAATTTTAAATTAAATTTTTTTTTAAAGTTGGAAAAGAATTCAAAAATTCCCAGCAAAAACTTTGCTTCCCTGGTAAGCTAGCAGGTATAATTGGAGACAAAAATAAACTACATATTTTTTGCCTGAATAACTAGTTATTTTTGTTCGACTTGTCCACAAATTTGATATAGTTATTTTTTGACTCTAGGGGTACTCAAAAATATGTATCTAAACGAAAACAAAAATAAAAAAAAAAAAACAAAAAAGTTTTGCCGTCAGTGAGACTCGAACTTGGACACATACTAACCATTCGTTTTTACTGACTAACGTCTTACTCAGTACACCATCTCGCACATACCAGCCTAAGCGACAAAAACTCTATTTAGTTTAAAATATCTTTTTAGACATTTTGTTATAAAAAACTAACAGCTTCAGAATGGGGTTGAACCAACAACCTTCTGGTTGTTAATACGGCGCTCTAGCTAACTCATCCACGTGTTTGCAGTATTACTGTGCTATTATACTATTGAGTACTTATTAATGTAATACAGAGTAGGCAAATAATAATGAAGCCTCATTACCAAGAAACTACTTTAATAAGTAGTTGCAATTACCGATAACTAAAAAGCTTTTGCTGGGTTGTTCTTGTTATTAAATATTTTGAAGAAATTGTTTTGTTGTTGTAATGCTTGAAATGTGTAGAGTAGATTGTGGTAATTTATGGTTAAGTAGCGGTATTTATTTCCAAATTTCAAAAATTTTAAATATTGACAAAAATGATTGCAAAAACTTTCAGGGCCAAGATAAAATTTAAATAATGATTTAAAATGGTACATCATCATTAAAATTGGTAATAAAGTATGGAAATGATTAAAAGTTCATATAGTTTTTTATAAAATAAAAATATAAAAATGGAAACATTTGAAAGAGAAATTAGAGAAAATTTATTCTTTAATTATTTTTCTTTAGAAAAACTGGCGATTTTAGAAAAAAAAAAAAATTAACTAAAAAAAATTTATTTATTTTAATTACATAGAAAATTCAATACAAAATTAAAATAAATAATAATGTAGTTTTGTAACAATTAGAAATAGAATATTATATTATATTACTGAAAAACATTTTGGAAATATTGAATTACACATTTTATAATGCGAACATCATGAACTTTCTAAAAATCATACATTGTCGCCGAACATACTAATAACTGCAGAAAATTTTGCAAATATTTTAATAGATATTAAAAGTTCATTTGAATTCAAAATTTTTTTGTGCAATTAATTTTATTAATTTTTTTTATAATAAATACAAGGAAGAGTTATTTTTGTTATTTAAAAAATAAATTAGATTCAATAATTATTCTTATTTTATTATATATATCTACTTTATTAAATTTGAAAGAAACAAATATTCTTTTCTAATTTTGTACTTAAAATATTTTTTTAGTATTTTTTTTTAATTTAATTTAATTTTTTTAATATTAATTTGAATTGAAATTATAGTTGTGTAATTAATTTTATTGCTTTCCATAATAAATATCAGAAAGAGTTAATTTTGTGATTTAAAAAATTTTAATATTTTTACTTTTGATAATTTTGTTCATTCCTAATCCTTCATTTTAGAATGTAAGTATTAGTGACATTATTATTATTTCGGCACACCGGGAAGTTGATATGTTTCGCTTTTACTATCGAATTCTCATATAGTTAGAGATAGCATCTTTTGAGTAACGCTTTAGTGGGGACTGGAAGATTCGAATTAGGATTTTTTATTAGACACTTTTTACTGCCGTATAGTAGATCTTAATACGTGACGTACAAAATTTACTAAAGCGTTACGAATTCTAATCTACTTAGTAACACCGTTCGGGAAGAAATGTGTCACTAAGAGATAGTACCTTTTGAGTAACGCTTTAGTGGGGATTTGAAGATTCGAGTTAGTGATATTCATTACTGACTAAAGCGTTACTCAAAAGGAACTATCGCTTAGTGGCACAGTTCTTCCCGAACGGTGTTACTAAGTAGATCAGAATTCGATAGTATAAGCGACGCATATCAACTTCCTGGTGTGTCGATATAGTTACGCTTTCGATAGAAAATGTTTGCAGGGTTACAGCGTAAAAATATTTTGGTACTTCATTGTTTAGGCCTTTTTAAATGCCTTCACTGTCCTCCCTTTTCTAAAAGATTCATTACCAATTCTTGCTTTCCTTCTTATGGAAGCATAATAGGAGGTGTATGCCTACTTAATTATAGTTGCTAAAATTTCTCATTATTGAGAAAATATTTTTAAACCTGAGATTTAAAGAGCTGAAAATAAATAATTTATTCTTATTTTAAGTATCGTTAGCAGTGATGCCAACTTAGCCCTTTTCGGCAAAGATTTATACCGTTTTTATTAGTCTAAAAGGCAAAGAATATTATTTAGCCCGAAACTGAAAAAAAAAAACGCAATTCTTGCACTTTTAACAATTTTCATTTAACAAATTTCATTTAATATTAGCAACTTTTTACATTTTTCAAAATATAATAAAATTATTTGCATATAATGATCGTTTTTTTTTTTGACAATTGATTTCACTTCTTGATTTTCTTACTAAGTTCTCAAAATATTTGTTCGAACAATATCAAAAGTCTAGACCCAAATTTTAAAGAAAACAAATTGTTTAAGTTGAAAAGTATTCAAAATAACTAAAAAAAAAAAAATGTTGAATCAAGGTTCATAATAATAAAACCTCCATAACCAGAGTTTTAATTCACTCATTTTATAGTCATATTTCTAGATTTAGATTCCGAAATGTTGATTATCAAGTTTTAAGGATATAATTATAACTTATTTGTAAAAAAGATGCCATGAGGCAGCCTTGACCGTTATAGGGTTAATGTTATAAATAATTTAGAAACATTTCCAGGCAATGAAAACACTGCCTCCTTACAAAATTGTTATCATTTACTAAAGCGATTCATTTAAGGGCAAGTGCTTTTCATAAAATACGTGGGAAAACTGCTAAAAATTAGCTAAATAATAAAAATCAATAGAATATCAGCTGTGATTTAGAATAAGTAAAAATATTTTCCAAATTGAAAGAAGAAATTAAAAGTTATTTTATTTAGTGGTTACGTCATTTTCGTCAAATATTTGACTAGTCTGAACATGCTTTAAATGATTTTTTAGCAAATTTCAAAAAGAAAAAAACAATATACCCGAAGTGACTAACTTGGGAAGTCTACCCTCTAGCCCCGTTAACCGCTAGGTACCTATGCTCCTCTAAAACAACTCGAAAACACCTCAGATCTGACCATGTGGTACTTTATTTAGATATCTTCAACGGTTGACAAGTTACAGAATTATGAACAAAACAAAATCGTTTGGAAACAGTGTGGTCTGTTGGAATGGTACCGAGATGACTTGTATCTAAAAAATAACTTGTTTTGGAAGGGTTCTTTAGAATTTCAAAATTGAATAAAAACCAGCTAAATTCCTTAAATAAAGTTTTTTGAAACCTTAACAAAAACTATTTCGTATAAAATGTCTAATACTTGATTGGGTTTATCCCTGGTACATAGTTGATAAAATAAAACCAAAAAATATAACTAGCAATTAAAATAATGAAAATCAAATACCCACGTACCCCCTTAATCCTCGCTTATGCCAAAAAAATATCTTAAAATTTTCAAAAACATTTTTTGATGAGCTACAAATAAATCAACAAACGAAAGTGTGAAAATAAAGACAAATCTTTCAGATTTTTAAACAAGAATAGATTTATTTGCTAAATAAAAAAAAAAAACTAAATAAAAAAGAAAGGAAATTTAGTTTAAAGCAAATACTACAAAAACACAAAAAAAAAATGTTAAAAAAAACTGAAAGGAAATTGTATACTCAAGGGGTTTAACTACCGTAATAGAAAGAAATGTCTAAAAAAATGGTTTATTTTTTTTTCTTTTATACTCTTTCTCTTTTTTTATTTTTGTTCTTTTTTTATTTATTATGCAAACAAAGTAGAGTGTTGATTAAAAAAAAATGAATAAAGACTTCAAGAATTCACTTTAGCATTTATTATAATTCTTAATGTCGAATCTACACTAGACATATTTTTATCAAGACAAACATCAAAATCTATGCGAATTTATGAAAAATGGTAACAGTTGTACAAAAACAACAATAAGCCAAATTCATTAATGTTTTTTATATATGCAGTTTGATGACTGAGATCATCTCGTATAGATTTCCTCTCATTTTGGCATTTGTCTTGATAAAAATTTGTCTAGTATAGACTCAAAGCACAGTGTCTCGATTTCATATACAAGTTGGCCAAAAATAGAAGGAGTTTACGTAGGTAAATGAAAATTGATATATAAAGCTTTTATGTTTATGAAAGAAAAAAAAACCGAAGTTTTGTGAAAATCGGTTCAAAGACATGCCCACCTCTCATACATCCTAATTTATAAATTTTTAATTCGAATTAAACAAAATTTGTTACAATTTATTGCCTTTTCATTTAGAAAAGAAAAGAAAAAAAAATAAGTTTTATTGAAATAGGATCAAGGACAAGCCCAACTCCCATAAACCCTGAAGTTTAAAAACCGTATATTTTCTAAATTTGTAATTCGAATTGAACAAAACTTGTTACAAATCAAGTTGTATGACAATCAGAACAAAGACACACCCAACTCCCACCCTCCCTGAATTTTCAAAATCGTCCTTTTTCTAACATTGTAATTCGAATTAAACAAAATTTGTTAGAATTTATTTTTGATAATATGTATTATGTATTTGATGTTAATGAAAGCATATAAAATAACCCACAAATCCTAACCAAAAAATCATGAAAATGTAGTCCTAAGAGACTGGGAATCCAAAAGAGGGAATTTTGTGGTATTTTTTGAATTTTCTATAATTCTTGAAATATAATATAATATTTTTTCAAAGGACACGACGACCACAATTTATTGACATATCTTGAGTATTTTCAACTGAAAAATAATTAATAAGTTTAAATTTTTATTACACTACACGCAGAGAAAAAATATAGTTGTAGTTACCATAATCTAAGAGCAACATATTATGATTGGAACATATTGCAGCGAAAAATATGAATGATTATATATATGATTATAAGTTATAATTAATATGATTCTACTTTGCCACATTGTATCCGATTTTATGGTTTGTTTTTCCAAATTACAAATAATTGAACAATCTTATTACATTATTATATCATATTTTCATATTATGATTCCATTTTATCATATTTTTACCTTATGTTATCATATAGTTATCCAATATTATCATATTATTATTTGATTTTACCATATTATTATTCCATCTTATCATGTATTAATAAACATTATTGTTATTTTTATAAAATTTTTATTGAGAAATTTTATTTATATATATATATATATATATATATATATTGTACCACCTTATGTGGTTCAAATGCAAGTTTCTTGTCTATTTATATTTATTCATATATAAACTAAATGAGAATTACATTGAAGTTAGAAAATAAATTAAAATTAAATTAAAATTAAAAAAAATTATATATTTTAAAACAAACAAGTATTGAAGTTTTCCACTAAGTTTGTGAGGAGCATAAGTATTATATTTATTTGTAACATTTTATTGTTATAGGAATAATAATATTAATATGGTTTAAAAACAGAATAAGGTTTAAGAATAAGGAAAAAGACTGTAAATATTTAATGATTGTAGAAGTAATGATATATTTCATATCAACCATATTAACAAAATTTTGTTTCTGGTAAAAATATTTAAAAACATATAATTTTTACAGTCAATCATATTACAATTCTTATTGAGTATAAACATTAAATGACAAAATTGAATTAAAATCATTGTTATCATGAATACAAAGTTATTAAAATTCAATAAAATCAACAATGATAACATAATATTGTTATAGTAGTAATATTGTAACCATGTTTTTTCTCTGCGTGTATTATGATTTTATATTTGATGTTAATGAAAGCATATAAAATAACCCATAAGTTATTACCAAAAAATAATGAAAAATGTGGTCCTAAGAGACCACATTTTCCTCCAAAACCTCCAAAAGAGGGGATTTTGTGGTATTTTTTGAATTTTCTATAATATTGAATCTAAAATCATGAAATTAAAGATATATGGTCCTAATTGAAAGATAATTCATAAGAGGTGATTTTTTTGGTCCTTTTTTGTTGTAAATGAGAATCCATCAGAGGGGACATTGTGGTACTTTTTCATTCTTCTAATGGTACTTGTTGAATATTTATAATTATGAACATAGACTGAGAATCCATGAGAAGGGATTTTGTGGTCCTTTTTCGTTCTTCTAATGATACTTTTTGAATTTTCTATAATATTGAACCTAAAATCATGAAATTAAAGATATATTGTCCCAATTGAATGATAATTCCTAAAAGGGTACTTTGTAGTACTTTTTTTTTTGTTCTTCTAATGGTACTTTTTGAATTTTCTATAAATTTAACTTAGAAACATGAAATTGAAGATATGTGGTTCTAGTGACTAGGAATCCATGAGGGGATTTTGTGATACTTTTTCGTTCTTCTAATGGTACTTTTTGAATTTTCTATAATATTGAACTTTAAATCATGAAATTAAAGACATATGGCCTTATTGAATGATAATTCCTAGGAGGGTACTTTGCGATACTTTCTTGTTCTTCTAATGGTACTTTTTGAATTTTCTGTAATATTTAACCTAGAAACATGAAATTAAAGATATGTGTTCCTAAGTGACTGAGAATCCATAAGGTAATTTTTCGTTCTTTTAATGGTACTTTTTGAATTTTTTAATATTGGTCGTTAAAGGATGAAATTAAACACAAAAGGTCCTGAGCGAATGGAGGGTTTTTTTTTGTACTTTTGCAATCGTTAGAATCCACAAGAGGAGATTATGAGATTATTACGTAAATAACAATAAAATTATGAACGTTTTGTTTAATTTTTTATATATTTTTTTTTTCACCCAACCAAGACATTTTTACAAGCTTTAAAATTTTAATAGGATAAATATATGAATGTCATTATTATTTTATCTTTTAAACTTGTTTATTAAAAAATCAACATTTGTAGAAAACCAATTTAATTTAATTTAAACTTTAGAAAATAATTAATTTATATTTTAAATATTTCGGAAGTTTCCTTTAAATTTTAAAAGTATAACATTTTATGTGTTCACTTTTGCAACTAGTTAGTCTCTGGTAACATATAGAGGCGAAACTCTCGATTGACAATTGAAATAAAAATGTTTGTTTTGTAGAAAAAAGTGTGTTTTTATTTATTTTTAGCAACAAAAAAAATTTATTTGATTAAATGTATTTTGTTGTTGTATGAGTTAGGTTTTTAACAAGTGAAATTTCAGCAGCTTTTTTTTGAATTTACCATATTACATGCAATATTCAACTTTGATCCATAATAACACAAAAACTAATTGAGATTTTGAACTAATATCTTACATATGATCTAATTGATTTGTTTTTTTTTTATTAATAGATGTAAAAAAAATATATTAAAATTCTGACACCAACTTTAGCCATTTTTGGCCAAGCACGTGACAGTGTGCGACGTAACTTATTTGCTTTTAATGCTTTAATATACATATTTAAATATTTTTTGTTATGTTAAACTTACCTGCACATAACTTCATGCGTTAATAAGACACGACACATTTCAGGATTTTTATCTTGTCCTTCATAGATAATTGCCTAAAAATAATAAAAGAGAATAAAACATTAAAATCTATAAATAAATTTAAATAAAACTAAAACATCAGAGAAAAAAATAAAAGTGGACTTCAATTACGAAATTGCTTATATTAATTAATTTTTTGTTTGATTTTGCTCCAATTACCAAATAATAATACTCGTATCGATTATCTAGAATAACTGATGTTGGCTTAAATTTCAATTAATTTTTTTAAACAAATTAATTAAAATTATGATTGGATGTTTACCTAAAATCAACTAAAAGTTTTTTTGATTCAATTCTATAATTAATTAAATCCCTCCTTTAATAAAAACACTTGGATTAAAATATTTAAATAATGAAACACAAGTAAAATTAAACCAGAAAAATTATAAAAACTTCAAACTTGATTGAGAGAAAGGAAACTTGGTGCATATATAATTTCATCTTGGCGTCATATACACCCAATTGAAATCACCGATGATCGCGTATAAATCAAAGTTTGTCATGAAGCTCATATGTGATTGACAGTTACTTTTAAAAGGATTTATATGACGCCTTGATGTAACTATATGTCACTAAATTTTGTTGTTATACATTTATTTAACTAGATTTTACAATAATGTATGTATGTATGTATGTATGTATTTATGTATGTAGTGTATGCGTGTATAATGTGAAAATCTATGTAATATACTTCACTATAATGATTATAAAATATGCAGCCTTAATAATACAATTAAAGTATTTAATATTTATACTTATATTTAATTCCCGAAAACTTAACATGAAAGCGTTAATCTCTACGGTACGTACCAATCAAGATCATATTATCCTATCTGAGTGTCCTTGCGACCTTGGACGAGATAACAAAAACAATATGACAGATGTCTAAACAAATCATCAAAAATAATCAATATTAACTGACTTTACATAAATATATAAATAATCTTTCATAAAACAGCTTTGTAACAAATTGGGATCTTGAAATTGAATATAACCTCCGGTACCAATGATGGTAGTATCTAGAATTGCTTCGAAAGATTAATAATTTCATCAAATATTTAAAATTCATACTTACCAAATATTTATACATTAAACACATCACCGAAGACTGAGGAAATAATTTAAATATTTCGTATTAATAGTTTTTAACGATAGTTTGAGCCCAAAATATTGAAAATGTTTAGAAATTGAATTGAAGTTATTTTATTTTTATACTTTTTATTAACACGTTTTTATTTTATTTTATATCTTTAAGAGTTAACGATTTATGTCAAAAAAAAAAAAAAAAAAAAGAATTAAACCAATTATAAAGTTAATTACATTAATTAATAATATAATTAAATTCAATGTAAAGTTAATTAATCATTTTATTGAAAAATTATTTAGGATAATGCTATTTCATTTCATAATTCCATTTAGTTTAATAGTCAAAATCATTAGCAGTACAGCCAAAAATATGAGAATACTTGCAAAATAATTTACCGGATAACTTTTCTTCATTTAATGCATCGGAACTTACCAATGTTTTGGTGCATTGTATGAAAGGTGCTATAAATAATTCAACTATGGTGACAAGTTGTAAGAAACGGTTACGATTTGATTTAATTTTATTTAAGGAAATTTAATTTTATTTAAGGAAAGACTATTAAGGAGAAGGAAGAAATCGAAAAACAAGCAGAATTTAGGGGATATTTTGAAGCGAATCAGTAAGGTCATAAAAATTTCTATAAGTAAGTGTAGGAATGATTATTACACTCAAAGTTTATTAAAGGCAGGTAATGATCCGAGGAGATTGTAGAAATTTATTAATAGTACTCTTGGTCGTGAAAAAAATAACGATATTTACCTTAATGATGCTCAGGGGCAACCAATTGTTATATGTGATCAGGATAAAGTTAATTGCTTGAATAATTATTTTATTACGAGTATGGAAAATCTTAAGAGGGACATTGAAATTTATCCTGGTGAAAAGTTTAATTAATTACGGTCTCTTTCTCAGTCACCCCACCGTTTTATTTTTTTATTTATTTATTTTATTTATTTGATTAAATCTATGGATATGAATCCTTACAGACTATTATATATGACAAGATTTTATGTAAAGGCATTATTGACGAAAAAAAAATTTCTTTTTTTAAGACATTTTAAGTATTTAAAAACACGATTATATTGCGTTTAATTACATTTACATTAATAGAAAAATCGATTAAGCTATACAATTCATTGAAATTTTTGCATATTCTCCTTAAAGGATCAGCATCAGCAAAATTTGTTTGAACTACAAGAAGATGCAGAGGTATTAGGTGTCGGGTAAAATGTCGTGGAATATTAAAACTTATGTTACGAAGAAGGAAGTTGGAGAGGACATCGCCATTAATCAAATTAATTAAAAATGCCACATTTTGCATAGTCCTTAGGCTTTTTAGGTTAGGTAATTTAATTAATGATGACCTCGCAGTATACGAAGGAAGATTCCCAGAATAACGACCAAATGAGCTCCTCAGGCAGAATAAGAGAAACTGCTTTTGAACAAATTCTAATCGGTCTATGTGCATATTAATTTGAGGATCCCAGACAATAGACCCATACTCCAAAATTGGTCTTACTAGGTATGTGTATAGTTGTTTCATAACAATGGGATATGTAAACTCCTTAGACCATCGTTTAATATAAGCAAGCACACCATGAGCTTTATTTATCATCATTGTAATATGTTTGCAGAAATCTAATTTAGGATCAAGTAGAATACCAAGATCCAGAAATTCTCCAACTAACTCTAGTTGATAACCGTTCAGGAAATAGTGTAGCATTGAAGTGCAATTTCTAGAAAATCGCATGTGCTTGCATTTTTTTAAGTTTAGCTTCATTTGGTTATATTTACACCATGCGTAAAAGCTATTTAAATCCTGCTGCAAATACGCCACCTCTGAAGATAATTTGTAGCTGAGAAACATCTTAACATCATCAGTGTATTTTAAAGCATTACAATGCTTCATTACAAGCGGCAAATCGTTTATGAAAAGCGAAAATAGCAAAGGGCCTAGGTGACTTCCTTGAGGGACACCGAAGCTAACAAAAATTTCTTTGGAGATGGTATTATCAAAAAGAACACACTGTGTCCTGCAGGTTAGATATAGACCATAACCAGCACAAAGCGTTGCTAGTAAACTCTAATACATTCAGCAGGCTTCTAAATGTAAATGATAATGATATTATTGAAATAATATTAAATCTGAAGGATAATAAAAGTCCAGACTTTGATGGTATTTCGGCTAAATTTGTTAAAGAGTGTAGTGATGAAATAATTCCAATTTTAACGGATATTTTTAATAAAATGGTAAATAATTCAGTGTACCCAAATATTTTAAAAGTGCACAAAATAGTATCAATTCCAAAGGTGGCAAATACTACAAATTTGAATGAATATAGACCTGTTGCTATTCTTTCTACGATTGATAAAATTTTTGAAAAGATATTTTATGATAAACTTCTGTTATACCTTGAGGAAAATAATTTCTTATACAATTGTCAATTTGGATATTGAAAGGGATGTAGAACTGAAGATGCTGTGTTAAATGTAGTTCAGTTTATTTGTAGCGGACTTGATGAAAGTTCTAGTGGAGTTGCCGGAATATTTTTTGATTTTACTAAAGCTTTTGATTTAGTAGATCATGACGTGAACTTTTATTGTTTGAAAACTATTTCTTAAATAGGAAACAATACGTCAAAATAAACAACACTGACAGTTTTATTGGTTCGGTTGATTATAGTGGGCCTCAGGGTAGTGGATTGGGTCCTTTATTGTTCTCAGTATATTTGAATGATTTGAAGAAACACAATTTAGATGGGCAGCTATTTATGTTTGCGGATGATGTGTGCCTGTTTTACCCCTACAAGTATGATTTATCACTTAGGACAAAAATTGAAAGGGATGCTTCTTTAATATTTGAGTTTGCGCGATTAAAACGTTTAGTTCTTAACCCTAATAAGACCAAATTGTTGCGTTTTAGACCACATGCTTTAAGTATAAATAGTAACTTTAACATATTTATTGATGGGGGGGGGGGGTTGTATATTAAACCCATTCTCTTAAGTATTTGGGAATTACATTGCAAAGTAACTTGTCATGGGATTTACATATACATGATTTGAAAAGTAAAATAGCTCCGGCAATTAGAATTCTGTATAAATTAAAAAATAAACTTGATGCTAAATGATTTTTCAATGATGATTTTTCAATCTCCGATTCAATCACATTTGAATTACCACAATAATCCCCCCAGGGGCGGAGCTAAGTGGGCTCAAAGTTAGGTACCTCTGTCATAAAAAATTTTTAATCACTTGCCAAATTTTTGTTTCTCTTCCGATTTCAAATATTTTTATATATTATTGTAGACCCTGACAAGACCTATAAAAAATGTGCTTACATGTCCTATTTATCTTTTATAGTTTTCGAGTTATTTGCGTTTGAATTTTTAAGCACCATAATTTTGCGTGTTCTTGGTCCAGTTTTTTTCATATATATCCTAGTATTTCCGACCGATTTTATTAGTTTTTTTTCTTAACTAGTTAAAGAACAAAATTATCTATTGAAAAAAAATTTGAAGTCGATATCTTTATCGAGTCTAAAAATAAACGATTTTGAATTTGAAAATTGCAAAAAAGACGACTTTTTGTTTTTTTTTTTTTTTTAGCCGAAAAAGTATCTACACTCTTTTTTATCTAAAATAAAATTTTCTTTAGCAACATATAATAATTTTGCACTTTTCTCAAAGTTAACTTTACAGAGATGACTTTAAGATAAAAAACAGATACAACAGATTATTTTATAGAAAATAAGTAGTAGAAATAAAAATTTGGCAAGTGATTAAAATTTTTTTTATGTCAGAGGTACCTAACTTTGAGCCCCCTTAGCTCCGCCCCTGAGGGGTTTGTTGTGGTCCCCCTCCAAACTTAACATTGTACACTCCTCTGCTACGCCTATACCAAATTTCATGAAAATTCAACCGGCCAATCAGAAGTTACAGATTTATTTCCAAAAAATTTCGATTCTGCCCCACTGTGCAATCTATGGATTTAATTTTAACACCCGTAATAGAGCAAATTGAATGATTCCCAGATGTAGATTAGAAACAAGGAAGCAACGCATTGATTTAATAATTTACCTGCGCATTTAAAATAAATTAATCGAGTTTCGTTATTTAAGTCATCTTGCAAACAACATTTATTTAGCAACTTTGAAATGCTTTTGTAATAAATTTTTTTTAACTTTTAATTTTTTTTTTTTAATTTTTAAAATTATTTTTTTTAAACCAGTTTTTTATATTTATTAATATTTAATAATCTTTTAACTTAAGTTAAATGTTCTATTTGTATTTTTAAGAATGTATTATTATGCCAAATTGCCTCAATAATGCCTTTAGGGCGCTGAGGCCGTAATTAAAATGTTTTCAAAATCTTTTTTGTACAAATAAATGTTTTTTTTTTTTTATAGAAATTCTTTCTATGGAAAAAAAAATTTGAATAAAATAATGAATAAAATAGATAATTCACTAGATTTTTATTAGCAATTGTTAAAGAAAATACTTTTTGCACTCAAAGAAGCATTCTAAATTAATACATTGTATTAGGAACTCAGCAAAAACTTTGCTTTCCTGGTAAGCTGGCAGGTATAATTGGAAACAAAAATAAACTACTTATTTTTTGTGTGAATAACTAGTTATTTTTGTTCGACTTGTCCACAAATTCATGTTGTTATTTTTTGACTCTAGGGGTATTCAAAAATATGCACCTAAACGAAAACTAAAATAAAAAAAAAACAAAAAAATTTTGCCGTCAGTGAGACTCGAACTTGGACACACACCAACCATTCAGTTTTTACTGACTAACGTCTTACTCAGTACACCATCTCGCACATAGCACCCTAAGCGACAAAAACTCTATTTAGTTTAAAATATCTTTTTAGACATTTTGTTATAAAAAAACTAACAGCTTCAGAATGGGGTTGAACCAACAACCTCCTGGTTGTTAATACGGCGCTCTAGCTAACTCATCCATGTGATTGCAGTATTACTGTGGTATTATACTATTGAGTACTTATTAATGTAATACAGAGTAGGCAAATAATAATGACGCCTCATTACTAAGAAACTAATTTAATAAGTAGTTGTTATTACCGAAAACCAAAAAGTTTTTGCTGGGAAGTTACAAAATTTATATCAATTTATAAAATGAAAATTATCATATTTGAAAAACGTATATGACGACGACAGTAAAAAAGAAAACTTCACTAATGTCAAATTATGTAAAAATTTTATGGGGTGCAAAATATTCAAAATTAGCCCTTTAGTTGTAAAATATGCAAAATTATGGTAATAAGTATAAATAAAATAGAAAAAAATTTACTATTTATATTATATATTGTTAAAATATGCTCTCAAATAAGGATTTCCTATGAAAATATGACAAAAATATGCAAAAATTTGTTGTTATAACAAAAAAAAAAAAAAAGTCAAAATTTTTAAAATTGTCTGAAATGTATAAATAACTAACATTTTGAAACATTTGAAGCCCAAGAAAAAATATGATTTTTTTGTTTTTAATTTTTTATTGTCCTGGTCATTAATTATTAAAATATTTAAGTTTTTCTTTCTTTTTTTAAATATTAAAAATTTCTTAAGTATAAAAAGTGTTAAAGATATTTGATTTAATTTGAAATCTATATTGAAACTACATATTTATATGTTGTATTTATTTTATTCCTTTTATAAAATCCTTACATTACATTTAACCATAAATAAGGGATAATGGTTTTTGTTCCTTCGTTTGTTCGTTTGTTTGTTTGTTTGCTTGTATATGTATGTTTATGTTGTTTTTTAAAGCCCTCAAAAAATCCCTATGATTAGTGTTTGATACTTTTACTTTGAAAATTAATTTCTGATTATGTTTATGTTTCCTTTTTTTTCCTATTTTTTTTTTTTTTTTTTTTTTGTTGTACGTTTTTCTATTTCCTTTCACTCTCGAAGTACGAGTATATTGCGGCATAAGGTAAAGTGAATTTATTTATTTTGTTTTTGTCATTGTTAAAATGTTAAATAGTACTACCGGGTTAGAGCGCACATATGGTACCGTTTACTAGCTGGTTACCAATGGTAAGTGGTAAGTGATGACTATACCACTACTTTACTCTGTCTATTGTTTGTTGTCTATTTTAGACATTGACATGGAAAAAGTTTTAAAGCTTTTTAATAGAAATCTTGTTTTATAATAAAAAAAAAAATATATATTTATAAAAAAAAGGAAACAAATAACAAGGATTTTACATACATATAAACAATTCAGTTTGGTTTTTGGTGGTTGAACAGAAGCATTATTGTAGAAATTATTATCTGTCTATTCATAAAAATTATATTTTTGGTGTTACACTCAAAAGAAGATGTGAGTGATGTGTATGCACCCTCTAAATTTAAAGATTCATTCTGGTTGGATTTGTATTGTGCATATGTAGGTATGTAACAAAGTGTTTGTTGTATAGGATTACACATGTTAGATAGTTTTAAGGATTTTTGTATTTAATTATTTTCAAATTAGACTGGTTGATTTTTATATTTTATTATTATTATTACTTACTACTTATTTCTTTTTTTTGTTGTTGTTGTGTTGGGATGGTGGGTTATCTATTTGTTTTGTTGTTTGTTTGTTTGTTTATTTAGATGCATGTGTATGCATTTTTAAGGGCTTGAAGAAGTACTTGAAATAAACATTTGTTGGTATTTTGATACATATTTGTTTGTATGTTTGGTTGGCTGGTTGAATGGATGGAGGGTTACAACAAATAGTTATATTATGATAGATAGCTTTGAAAAGGTATTCTCGTTATTCATCTGTCTAAATTATTTCAAGAACTTGCGGTTTTTTGTTAGCTCAACGTAATTTCTTACATATGGCAGAATTTTTTTTTTTTTTTTAGAAATAGATAGTTGTTAATTTTGAAAAATTTTAAGGCTCTATGAAATAGCTTCCAATGAAATAACTTTCAAAAATGAAAATTAAATAAGTCCAAAAAAAAAAAAAATCCATACATTTTATAAGTTGTTTCATATGCAATAAAATCTATTCTTTTTAATTATTGCATTTTTTTTATTTAATACCTTAATTTTCTTATGAAATTATTTCATTAAAAAAAAAAAACATGTAAGAAAGATATAGTCCGCCAAGCCCGACCATATGATACCCCACACCATTGTGCATGTCCAGCAAAATTCGTATAAAGGTCTTATATTACACATGTGGACAATTGTGAACTAATACTTTTACTAAGTGTAAAATAAAATATACGAATACAGAAATTATATGAATTTAGGTTGATTGCCGAAAGTGGGCTTATATGGGAGCTATGGTAAACTTTGTAGCGATCCGCATAAAATTTGTCACTATGATTTCTACTTATATAAAACTTATTTGTGTCAAATATAAACCTCATACTAAAATGTTCATATGATTTATGCACGTTAAAGTGATTTTCGGAAGAGGGTTTTATATGGGAGCTATGGTCAATTATGGACCAATCTTCATGAAATTTGGCACAAGGATTGATATTTATAAAAAACTTTCTTACACTGAATTTCATTAAAATATTGTCGTATTTAAGGCATTTATGATCATTAAACCCCTATTCCGGGAGGACATTTGTATGGGGGCTAGGTGAAATAATGGACCGATAATAACCAATTTCAATAGACTACGTTCTTGTGCCATGATAGTACTGCGTGCCAAAGATCATTGAATTATCTTCAAAACTAAGACCTGTACTTTGTGCACAAGGTTTACATAGACAGCCAGCCAGATGGACGGACAGACGGACATTGTTGGGTCGACTCAAAAGGTGATACTGAGTCGATTGGTATTGGGTGTTGGATGATTATTTTCTGTGCGTTATAAACATCAGCACAGCATTTTTATACCCCAACCACATATGGTGGAATAATGAAATAAGAATAATGGGTTTTATTTAATTTTGCAAATTATTAAGAAATTGTTTCATTTATTAGGGATTTATTTCATTTTCCTAAATTTGAGATAATTTTATAATTTCTGAATGAATGAGCCTTTTAATTAAGACTTTATTTATGAACTAGTATTTTCATTTCACTTAAAAAGTCATTAATTTCAGAAAGTTTGAAGAGTATTATTTTGAAATATCGCTCATTTGCTGCAAAGACCTCATAACTCAATAAATCTAATTTTTCGGAAGACGCATTTTTAGTTTTTTAAATGATATATATTTTTTTTTCAAATTTTTGAATGTAAGTAATACTATGGTCTAAATTGGTCACTTTTCTAGATGATGATTTTTTAGCTTAATAATTATGATGACTACAACTTAAATAATACGTTATTCCACGTAATATACAATAAGTTATGTAATTAAAATAAAGTGCTTTTATCGGGATCCTGATTAAAAAATGCTAGTACACAAGATTTTGCCAGTTAATAAAATAGCTTATTTATGTTTTTTTGACTTAAGATACAAAAGATGTAACAAGTGAGCGAGATATAAAATTTGAATTTGAATGATGTAATTAGAATCAACGCACACGAAAAATTTTAATAAAAAATCGCGCGATTTTGTAACAAAAATTTTCAAAAGGAAACTTTTTAAAACTTGGAATAAATAACAAGGAAAAAAGAATGTGATATGTTAAAACGCCATGGGCGAAAAATTTTCAAGAGAAAAAGTATTTTTTCTTTTTAATTTCTACACAGAGAAAACAGTTTCATTGTCGCAACCAAATAATTTTGCCAATCGAATTTAGTCGGTTGTGTGTACCATCTCATAATTCGATTGAGATATCGGTATTTTATGATAGACACAACAAAATAATTCGTTTAAATATTTTCAAAATATGTATATATAGTATAGTTGTATAGTATACTTTTAGGCTTAAATGTTTTTTTTTTGTTATAAATATTATGTAAATATTGGCTTAGGAAGGGAACTAAAAATTGACTGATCTAGGAAATATAAAAATTATTAGCTGTTGCAACTGAAAATATGGTTAAATTTTAAATTATTTTAAAACAAATAAATTTTTAATAGCAATCACCAACATTTTGTTCTGAAGTATGAATTTAAATCCGTTATCAGGACCAATTGATTTTAACTAATTTTTGAAAAATACAAATTGATGTATGCAACTAATTTTATTATTGCAAGTATTTCAAAGCTGCAAAGAAACATATTTAAAATATAAATGAATTTGGGACTTATTTTGCAATTATTTCAGTTGGATTTATTTCATTTTTATTTTGCATGAGAATAATTTCTAAAATTTGCATTTTATTTCATTTTAATTCTTGCAAATAATTTCATTTTTAATAGGAATTATTTCATTAAAAATTTTTTGCAGTTAATTTATTATTTTTAGGTCCTTTTTCATTAGGACTTATTTCATTAGAAGTTTTTTTCATTTCGCCCAATTTTAATAATTTTTTAAGTTGTTTTGTATTTTCCAAATACATATTTTTTAAAAAATTAATTTTAATCCCAATAATTATCTAAACAAATTTTCTCTTATTCGTTTCCTTTTTAGCCAAAAATATTTCTAGAATTAATTTCGTCTAATAAATTTCAATTTCATTGTAAATGAATAAATGTTATATATAAATGTCTATATTTGTTACACTAATGGATATTTTATGTTTTCAAATAAAAATTGAATTTCAAATATAATATAGGTTTACAGTTTGTAAATAAACTGTAACTGATGGAATTTAACTAAAATAACTCTTAATTTTGATGGCACATTTATTATTATTATTTTTTTTTTTGTTTTTTACACACAAAATGTTAAATAAATATTTAACTTTTTCACCATTTTAAAATTTTTTTTTCGTTCAAAAAATATCACAAAATTGAACACATTTCATTTGTTAGTTCATTAGTTTTTGATTTGACATGAAAATCTAATGATGATTGACACATGTCCTTGTTTTAAATAAAATGGGAAACTAGGAAGGAATTGTAAATTATTGTACTAGATGTTGTTGCATGTTTTAAATGGCAGCTTTTTTAAAAATTTATGGAAATTTATTTATTTTCATTCATTCATTCATTCATATGTTAGTTAATATTTTAATTGTTAGAGAATTTAAATCAATTTTATTTTAGTTAAATTTTTTTTCATAAAAATAAATTTATAATATTTATTATTTTTTTTTAATATTTGTTTAAAAATATTTTCATTTATGTAAATAAGATTACAACACAATAAAAGAATTTGTTTTATATTTTTAATATATATATTTTTTTTAATATTATTTTTATGGCCTAAGAATAGATAGAAGTCAAGGACGACCATATAATGCTCTATACCAGAGGTCTGATTATATAAGATTTATTAATTTTTCTTGACAATAATTAAAAAATGTATTTGTCTTGAATTTATAAATATACGTTTAATAGGAATAGACAAATGGACTGACATATTTCGATTTTCTAGGCAACTAATTTCCTAATGCTAAAACTGTTCCATTTTATTATTTTCAACAATTACATGCAGAGAAAAAATATGGTTACAGTATTATCACTTTAACAATATGATGTTCTCATTGTTATTTTTTATTGAATTTTAATAACTCTGTATTTATGGTAACAATGATTTTGATTCAATTTTGTTATTTAATGTTTACACTCAATAAGAATTTTAATATAATTGACTGAAAAAATTATGTGTTTTTAGATTTAACAGAAACAAAATTTTGTTAATACGAAACATATTATTACTTCTGCAACCATTAAATATTTACAGTCTTTTTCCTTGTTTTTAAACCATTTTCTGTTTTTTAACCATATTAATATTATTATTGCTATAATAATAAAATGTTACAAATATATGTATATATATATATATATATATATATATATATATATATATATATATATATATATATATATATATATGTATGTATGTATGATAAAATGGAATCATAATATGAAAATATGGTTAAATAATATAATAAGAATGTGTTCAATTATATGTAAAACTATAAATATAACATGAAAAAAAAACCATCAAATCGGCTACAATATGACAAAGTGGAATCAAATAATTATTACTTATAATCATTTATATTTTTCGCTATGATCATATATTCCAATCATAATATGTTGCTCTAAGATTATGGTCACTACAGTTATATTACTTTTCTGCGTATATGTTTCCTTTCTTAAATAAAATATAAATCAATTCGCTCTGTTAATGTCTCCAAGTAATGCAGCATGTAGTCAGTTTAAAATTAGATGGTAGTAAATTTTAAAAGTTACAAATATTAGCATAAACCCATAATGCCTTCTCCTTTAGCCACTATCCAGCAATAGCGTATAAAAATTTGTATATAAATTTTGCGTTTTAAAAGCAATATAACTCGCCATTGTGGTTATCGTTTAATGTGCCAACCAATATTCATGTGAATTAATGGTGAATGTAAATGGATGCAAAACAAAAACACAACTACACACATACAACTGTGTGGTGTTGGTCCACAATAACATCAATGAAACCCGGTATAAAAGGCAATAATACTCGTATCTGGTTTTTAAATAATGTGGGGCGTTGCAAAAAAAAAAAAAAAAAACTTTTTAAGTTTGAGTATCATCATATCCACATTAGCGTGTATTTGTATGTGTATGTGTGTTTGTGTAAGATATGGTAGTATGCAAATTGCATAAAAATGTTTATGTTTAAATGTACGTATGTATGTATATACAAATATTTATACGGCCATATTTGATGGCTTTTATCAGCCGCTACTATTGTGGCTGCTGTTGCAAAAGCAGAAACCTACTGAAAGTTGATTTTTGTTGTGTGTCTACACATATACATATATATATATATATACACGTAAGTGTGAATGTATGCATATATCGTTTATATAGAATCATATCGGAATTTTTATATAGTCATGTATTTATTATTATTTTTTTTTATTTTTATTTTGCTACTGGTGCATTTCAGCACCAGTAATTCAAAGTGTTGACGTTCGAATTAATTTTATCGCTTAATTAACACTCAAACACAAGATAAACAAACACATATTGACAAACATACCCATACTTAAACACTTTAAAATACATATACAAACAATTGATAAATGTTTGTCGCTATAGGTAGAAATAAAATTTTTAAAAAGAGAATAAATTTACAAAATAAATTATTTTAAAGTGTTTGAATTGAGCTTATAGTCGGACCAATTTTCAATGGAAATGTATATAGCCAAAATGATTTAAGTTGCTATACATTAAAAAGTTTATTTTAAACCAAAGTAACAACTAACTTTTGAAATATTTTTAAAATTAGAAAAGTAAATATTTTTAAACTTATTTTATTAAGTTTAAATTAATGTTCGTTTATATTTTAGCTGTCTTATTTTATGAATTTTAAATTTACTTAATAAAGCTGTTATGAATTTAAAATTTTTAAGGTAAAAATTAACTAAAATTTATCCCAAAAGTAGTGCTTAAAAAGTAACTTTTTATTAAGAAATTAGTTTTTAGCGGTGCACTTCACTGACCCTTTTGATGCGATAACTAATATTTACTTTATATGGGAGCTACATTAAGAGGAAAATCGAGCACATACGTGTTGATAGTGTAAGTAGTGTATCTGCCCCGTATGTGTTCAAATTCAACACTTTGTGTTCAAATCATTAACGAAATTTGATACCAATTGGCATCAAGTTGACACCACTTTAGTATCAAATGTTTAAATTACATAATGTTTATTTAAAAATTTTAAACGAATGGTATCAAAAAGCCGATACCGTAAATTGTCGATGTAACCACAACTGTAGTGAATTTTGAATAGAATTTTTCCCTTAGTGTACTACTGCTCCTGGTCCTATACACCCTAAGCGATATTTGATATGAAAATTATTTATACAACTATATAAGACTTTCACTGCAACATTCCTTCAGATATGAGTAATTCCATTTTATATTCAAAAATTTTGAATTCTCTGAAATTTTCTCTGTTTCACCGATAAAGTTTCCTACCAAAAAAAAAAAATAAAAAAAAATTAGAGATGGACTTTTTTAGATACACGTCCCTAAAGAATATTCTTACAAAAAAATATGTTAATAAAAATATTTTCAAAATTTTTATATGGCATCTTAAAATACAAGCTTTAGCAAATCCAATGCAAAAAAATATTTTTATATTTTATTTTACACTTAGTAAAAGTATCGATCCACAATTGTCCACATGTCTAATATAAAACCCCTCCACGAATTTTGATGGACATACAAAATGGTGTGGGGTATCAATATGGTTGGGCTTGACCGACTATATCTTTCTTACTCGTTTTTATAATATATAAGGAAGAAACAATTGTCCACTATTTTTATTATTATTTTTTATTTTAATTTTAAATCCAGATATATTACGAAAAAATAAGCTGTATATCACTAAAAATTTATGGACAAATCTTGATTTTATTCATAATTAAGTGAAGACATCTTTATATTGATAAGTCAAATAATTATTACTTATACGTAACCTTAAATCAAAAATTTTATTTTTTATTTTTGAATCCGAAACTAAAGAGCAGATAAAAAATAATTTAAGAATGTAAATTTAGTTCACTACTTTTGGTGTTTTATTTATTAAAATCGCATAAATCATTCTGGGGTTATGGTGAAATATACTAGTGTGAACTACGTATTAAGAGAGGCGTATTAAGAAAAATAAAACTCTGGGGTTATGGTGAAATATACTAGTGTGAACGACCTATTAAGAGAGTCATATTAATGCTACCCGTAAAAAAGCCTGTGCGTAACAGAAAAATAAAACTCTGGGGTTATGGTGAAATATACTAGTGTGAACGACCTATTAAGAGAGTAATTTTAATTGTACCCGAAAAAAAAGTCTGTGCGTAACAGAAAAATAAAACTCTGAGATTATGGTGAAATATACTAGTGTCAACGACTTATTAAGAGAGTCATATTAATTCTACCCGTAAAAAAAGTCTGTGCGTAACAGAAAAATAAAACTCTGGGGTTATGGTGAAATATACTAGTGTGAACGACCTATTAAGAGAGTCATATTAATTGTACCCGTAAAAAAAGTCTGTGCGTAACAGAAAAATAAAACTCTGAGATTATGGTGAAATATACTAGTGTGAACGACTTATTAAGAGAGTCATATTAATTCTACCCGTAAAAAAAGTCTGTGCGTAACAGAAAAATAAAACTCTGGGGTTATGGTGAAATATACTAGTGTGAACGACCTATTAAGAGAGTCATATTAATTGTACCCGTAAAAAAAGTCTGTGCGTAACAGAAAAATAAAACTCTGAGATTATGGTGAAATATACTAGTGTGAACGACTTATTAAGAGAGTCATATTAATTCTACCCGTAAAAAAAGTCTGTGCGTAACAGAAAAATAAAACTCTGGGGTTATGGTGAAATATACTAGTGTGAACGACCTATTAAGAGAGTCATATTAATTGTACCCGTAAAAAAAGTCTGTGCGTAACAGAAAAATAAAACTCTGAGATTATGGTGAAATATACTAGTGTGAACGACCTATTAAGAGAGTCATATTAATTGTACCCGTAAAAAAAGTCTGTGCGTAACAGAAAAATAAAACTCTGAGATTATGGTGAAATATACTAGTGTGAACGACCTATTAAGAGAGTCATATTAATTGTACCCGTAAAAAAAGTCTGTGCGTAACAGAAAAATAAAACTGAAACAGATTCTTATTAAACACTTTAAACTTTTTATATTCCTCCTTTTCTTTTTAAGGGGATATTTTTTGCAGACCAGTGTAATCAAATGATTCTTTAAAAACTTTCTAACAATAATCCTCTAAATATACTTTCATATGAACATATTTGAAGGAGTAATGGAGCTATACAAAACATAAATACAAAAAAAAAAAAAAAACTTATCATTATCGCCATCATTATGGTTATTGTTTTTATGATGGCATTATTGTTTATATCTCAAATGCTGACAAAAAAAAAAAAAAAAAAAAAAAAAAAACGAGCAAAAAAATAGCAAGTCTCATAATTCAGTGTATATTTTCAATAGCCAGAAGGATAATGATAGGAAAACAGGATATTTTTAAACGATACAATGCAAGCAATAACAAAAATGACTGCGGTCATTCATTCAATGATGTTAATGCTGCTGCAGTTTTGGTAGTTAGTAACATGCAACATCACATGGCATTTGTTTGTTAAAGAAGAAGAAAAAAAAAACAATAAAAAGCTGCAACAAACAAAATGTTTTTATACTTAGGTATACGGAATGAGTGAGCCAATATATGAGAGT